>CM069904.1:147439919-147662419 GCA_036172215.1 Camellia granthamiana | reverse complement strand
TGATACATAACACTCATCATAAGGGCATCCATCCATTGATAGGCTTATTTTCAAATGTTAGGCGTTAAAATGCACATAAAGTAAATCACATCGAGATAAAGTAAAATTTGCCCAAACAATTA
This sequence comes from Camellia granthamiana, assembly GCA_036172215.1. Lineage (NCBI taxonomy): Eukaryota > Viridiplantae > Streptophyta > Magnoliopsida > Ericales > Theaceae > Camellia > Camellia granthamiana. Next base: position 147,662,297 of record CM069904.1, on the reverse strand, counting down.
TATGTGAATTCCCACACGAATCTGGGATGAAGGTGAGAATTTTGTACCAAATTTTTTGTCCAAAGCCAAGATAAATGGCACAGGATTCCAACTACCCAACCCTCGAGAACATTTTTGAAGCCTTAAAATTAGGATTTTGAGCTCACTCGTGTGCCTACAACTTTGACTAAAATATTAAAACAAAAGGTAAAGAAATCACACGAGTGAGTGAACAAATTTAAGTGCTCAACACACCTCTTTTTTCTCATTCATTTCCACTAGTTTTCTGGGTTCTAGAAGCTCTACAAGTAACTTATAGTACGAAGAGACAGACATATATACAGAAGACTCACATTCATTCTTGACCAAAAGTGCAGCTGTGATTGCCATTAATTGTTCCACACATTCTGAATCTGAAGTCTTTTCATGAGCCTTTGTAATGGACAGAGCTAGCCTCAAAGACAGTCCGAAACGCTAAAGCTTAATGCTTATTGGCTTATCTGTGGACTCATAGGCTTATCTGTGGTATGCACAGACTGAAATGGTAAAGCTTAATGCTTGTTGTTAACATGCACCTAACACACATTAGTTCGAAACGCTACCATCTCACCACTGGATCAATTTCCCAGGTGCTGAACTTAAATGGACCAAAAGATTGAGGAACCGCAGCAAGAGTTTTACCTGTTGTACAACTGCATCACAGTATAACCTATATGAGTGGAGTAACATTGCAACTCCATCAACTTGCAAGCAATATATTCTACCATAACTGTGAATTGACAAGAGAATTTGGAATTAAATTTTGGTTGAACTTAACTCTACTCTCAAAAGGAACTCATTGAAAAAAACAAAAACTGAAACCTTACACTGTCACAATATGGACATCAGCAGCAGCTAGGACGTGCTTTCTTATTGATATAGATTTAGCCATTGCCATCTCAAACCTTGGCAAACAAATAATCCCTGCAGATGAAAGCTAAACAGAAAAAATAAACTGAGTCAAACTAACAGAAGAAACAGGCTTCAGGACTGTGATAATAGATTATCATACTACTCCAAGAAATTTAACCTGTGTTCTAAGAAATTCATTATTTAACAAGAAAATGCAAATCTGTTCCAGCAGGAAATTAATAATAGAGATTTTTATTTTTCTTTCAGCCACTAATTTTTCAAACCCAGTTGACACATCATACTCACACCTCAGATAATCCATATGCAATTATAATTTTAAAAAGAAAAAATTCCAATAAAAATAAAACAGCATACTGTAAGTTTGCATTAACTTTTTAAGAACATTTGGATCTAATAAACAGTTCCACAATCAAGTTACAGTTTCAAAAGAAGCAAATAGCAATACCTGATATCCAATAAAACTCTTGCATTGCATTCCTGAAGCAAGAAGAACCACTCGACTTTCATGTGTATAGACATACCAGCTAACATTAAATCTCTTTGTCTCAACCAAATGGAGTGATTTCCACTCAGAATCGAGAGAGAACAAATCGAGCCCACTATAATCAAACACCATTAGTGAAATGGAACTGGAAGGGGAAAAAAAAGGGGGGGGGCGCTTCTCACAAAGTTCATGGAACTAAAAGACAGACTAAATCAAACAATTAGACTTTGAAGATAAACTGAAGCAGAGAACAAAATTATTTACAATTAGACTTTGTAATATACAAACTGTTGAACCTCGAAACTATCACGAACTAACTCGAAACTATCAAGAACATTCCTTGTATTCTTCTTATTTCCAACATCTTTTAATATAATCAAAAGACAATCAGTCCAAACCCAGTTCATCCAACAGTCTTTCTTGATTTCTCTAATTCAAAACCCATTTTGGAATTTCATCGAACAGGTCATCCACATACTCTCACCATAGCCAAATTCATATAACAATTATATAGTATATATATAGAGAGAGTGAGGGGGGAGAAACAGGGGTAAAAGGGAAAAGAGGGCTGATGGTGGTTAGAATTGAAAAACAAGATTGAAAGAAATCTAAATCGAAATCTAAATGTAATTCGAAATTAAAGACACATATATTTGTATGTATAGAGATATAGAGATATATATATATATATATAGAGAGAGAGAGGTTACCATTGTTGCACTTTGATTTGTAATGATGCGCGACAGTGGAAGATCGAGGGTGAACGACGGTGGAAGACCGACGGTGACTGTGAACGGCGAATCAACGATGGTGAGTCTGAGAGAGAGAGAAAGAGAGAGAGAGAGAGAGAGAGAGAGAGAGAGAGAGCAAGAGACTGAACTTGTTTGGGTCTATGTACATATTGATAGAAAATAAATTGGGCGGTAATGTAAGAGTGTATTCCCACCAAAAAAATGAATCTGTGATTTTGAAATTGTTTAACTTTATTGCCGACAAAATGTTTTTTGGTCACTAAAAATAAGTATTTTGCCGACCAAATTTTTGGTCGGCAAAGATTAAAAGTAAAAAAATTTCATTAATATTTGGCGACGAAAATATTAGTCGCAGAAAAGGTACCTTCACCGACAAATTCTTTTTAGTCGCCAAATCTCAATCAACGGCGACTAAAATTTTAGTCGCTAAATGTATTAATTTGGCGACTGATTTTTTTGGTTGCTGAAAATAAGTTTTTGGCGACCAAATTTTTGGTCGCCAAATTCAAAAATAATTTTTGGCGACCAAAAGACCTTATTAGTCGCAAAAAAAGTGCCTTCGCCGACAAATTTTTTTAGTCGCCAAATCTCAATAAACGGCGACTAAAATATTAGTCGCTAAAAGTACTAATTTGGCGACTAATTTTTTTGGTTGCTGAAAATAAGTTTTTGGCGACCAAATTTTTGGTCGCCAAAAAATATGTGACCTTCCACGACCAAATTTGTAGTTAGTCGGCAAAAGCATACCACTTTCTGCGACCAACTCATTTTTTGGTCGCCAAAATATAACCTTCTGCGACCAAAAATATTTGGTCGCCAAAAATAATGATCATTCGCGACTAAAAAATATTTGGTCGCCAAATGTCATTTTTTTGCGACCAAAATTTTTTTGGTCGGCAAAAGTGGTCGCAAAATGTGTAAATTCTTGTAGTGTACTAATGTCAATTTTTAGCGACATATTCAAAAAATCGTCGCAACAAATTATTTTTAGCGATAGTTTTATTAGGACTAGGGATGACAATTTAAACTCGGCCCGACGGGGACCCGACCCCCTGTCCCCAATAAGAGTAGTTTTTTCCCGAAAAATATCCCTGATGGGCCAAGGATGGTATTTGAAATTGAATCCCCGATCAGTTTCGGGCCGGGGACGGGGATAGCTTTCACAGCCCTGGACCTGGCCCCGTCCCCGGCCCCGTTTCTTTCCGAAATAAAATTACAATAATACCCTCCATTCATTCATATATATAAACCCCCCATTTATTAATTCCCCTCTGATATTGTAGACACCCCATTTTTGACCACCTTTAAGACTTGGACGCGACTGATGGTTTTGGAAGATGTGCAGGGCAAAGGTTCAATTTCTTCGGTAAAGAGAGAGAGTCAAAGCTGAACTTCATACCCCCTTTTGGACCAAAACGATCTTGATCAAAAGATTTTAGACCTTAAAACCCTCTCTTTCAAAACATTTTTGAAATAAAGTTTTTACGATGTTCCGAGGCTCGCATTTTGTTAAATGTTGCGCTTTTCGGTAAACCGAGCAAGGACAAAGTAGAAATGAATGAAAGAGAGATGAAATCTTTGAAAAATCTTTCAAAACACCTTACTTAGGGGTTTGGAGTTGAAGAAAAGAGGAGAAAAGGGAAGAAATCCAGTTGGGGGAGAAAATGGCCATGAACCGTTAAGAAAGAGTCGAGCAGCCCTCGCCAAATCGGGCCTATTCATTTGCATACTTGGAATCAAGCTATGAGGCCACCACCGTTGAAAATAACACTTCCGGGGCTTCATTTTGCACTCAAGAATCTCCTAAATCCAATTCCGGACGGGGGAGATATAGTTGATTGAAGTAGGGCATCACTCTGGTTGGACCGAAATCTGCGCGGCTTCACCAAAAAGGGCATAACTTTTTCCACAGGAGGAATTTTAATGCAGGGTTTGTGCCATTGGAAAGCTAACTTCCGGGGATTCAATTTGGACACTTGAATGGCCACCATTGGACTTCCCAATCAATGGCCGGCCACCTTTCTTTCCGGAAGAACCATTTTTTGTTCTGAAAAGTAGCAGGCCGGCCAGCAAATCTAGCAGGCCGGCCACCTATTTGGTGAATGGCATTTTTTTGCCCTTTTGAGCTGGCCGGCCATGATCCTTGTCCCAAGTGTGTTCCAGCCATGTATTTTGTTTTGCACTTCACCCATGTCTGAGGGTTTGGCCTTTTGAGGGGGAAACTTGAATTTGAAATTCCCCTCATTTTTTTCCATTCCTTTGCCTGTAAAACCAGCCCCTCCCCTTCAGTTTTAAGGGTTACAAAAAATTGGTCTAAGCCTCTTGCATTGACTCTCCCTCTCCCTCTCTTCCACACTTCAAAACCTTAAGCTTCCTACACCCTTTACTCTACAAGCCATAGTACAATACCTCCAACATCCATTCTAGAAGCTTGAGGCTGTCTTCCAGAGGTTAAAAGCTCCTAAACTTGGTCCAAAGGTTGCTAAATATTGGTTCTACAAGGGTGAGTCCCATTTTTCCTCTTTTGTACATTACTTTGATTTATATTCTAGCTCCTTGTGCTTACATTTTTGGGCTCCAACCCTAACTGGAAATAGTCATATTTTTACCTCCTTTTCATGTTTGATTAAGGGCCTTTCCCTGTTTGAGGCTTCCTTCTTACCCTTTGTGTTTAAACCCTCTTTTAGGCCTATTTTTGCATAGTATTTTAGGCCTATTTTTAAACTATTTTGAGCTTGGTTATAAACTGTAAAGTTGTTTGTTTTGAGCCCCTCTTCAACATTGTTGAAGGGCTCTTCACTGTTTGAGGCTTCCATCTATCACTTGCCTCTTTATCTCTCTTTTGGCCCTATTTTTGCATGCTTTGTTAGCCCCTTGTGTTTGTATTTTTGGGCTCTGGTCCGAACTGTAAATAGTCATATTTTGACCCACTCTTCATGTTTGATCAAGGGTTTCACTGTTTGAGGCTCCCTTTTTGCTCTTTGTGTTAAAGCTCTCTCTTATGCCTTATTTTGTATAGTATTTTAAGCTTACTTGTGCACTGTTTTGGGCTTGGTCATAAACTGTAAAATATCATTTTTTGGGCCCTTCTTCAACATTGTTTAAGGGCCCTCCCCTGTTAGAGGCCAGCAGCCATCACTTGCTTCTTTGTCCCTCTTTTGGCCTTCTTCTTGCATAATAGTTTAGCCATACTTGTGTTTGTTTTTGTGGCTTGTTGTAAACTGTAAAGTGCTTCATTTTGAGCCCCTCTTCAACTTTGTTGAAGGGCTCTTGGCCATTTAGGGCCAGAAGCTGTTACTTGTTTCTTTATTTCTCTTTCGAGGCCATTTTTGCATGTTAGCTTAGCCCTACTTTTGTTCACCTTTTGGCCTTGTTTAAAACTGGAAATATGCATGTCTTGGGACTGTCTTGATTCTGCCTTTATGCTTCATGTTCAAATAATGCATGCTTTGTATAGCTATAAGTCATTCCATGTGTCTAGCTTCGAGTTTCGGGTTTCATTTCATGCATCGGATGCCATATTTCCATGTTTCAGGGCTGTTTTGCATCATATTTTGGTACTGAAATTTGCATGTTTGCATATCATGTCCCATGCCTTGCCATGCTTTGGTAGAGTGGCATTCGTGCCTTAGGGTCGCTCATCGGTTTGCGTACATGTGTGCACGCATCTCGAGTGTCTCATTTTCATCTAATGGCCTCCTATGTGAGTGTAGCTGAGGTCCATTCGTATTGGTGTAAGTCCATTATGCATCGTGTATGCCATTTCATTCCATAGCATTGTGTATGCTAGGTTGTATGTTAGAGCATTGTGTATGCCATGTGTAACAACCCTCATACTGATTACCGATTAGTTACCGATTACTGTTAAACGGAGACTGAATATGATTGGTAATTGAACCGACTGAATTACTGAACTGACTGACTGAAAAACTGGAACTGATTAATTGACTGTGTTTGTTTGACTTGCATTGCCTATCTGTTTAACTGTTTAACTATCTGTTCAGGTGTATATGTTTAAAACTGTTAATCGAAGGCCTTATCGACGGCCAAACCTGAAATTGATAGATGTTTTATGATCAGTAGAATTTATGTGAATTAATGGTATATTTAATTGAAAATTGATTTGGTACGATTAAATTAGATAAAATAAGCTAAATCAAAGAGTTGGCCTTATTTACCGTTTTGCCACCTAGTGGCCCTTTTCATATAAACATATATTGAGCCTTATACACTTCAAACAAAACATTTCCTCAGCCCATTTTGAGCTCAAAACCGACTTAGAGAGAGAGAAAACAAGAAGATTGATTTCACATAAGAGTTGGCTTGAATCTTTGAAGAATTGAAGTGTAGATTGCTGAATTGAGCCTCTAGTCTTGTGATTGAGGATCTAAGGTAGAGTAATTGCCTTCTTGTTTATGAATTGAATCACTCCTTGCATGGTTTAGAGGATTATTAAAGATTAGAGCCAAGATATGGCTTATAATGTTGAATTGAGGCTCATCTCTTGCATGTATGCTTGTATTGAGGAATTTAAAGTTGTTTTCATGGCAAATGTTACATGCATGCTCATATTTATGTTTAAGCCCATGATTTCACCATGTTTTAAGAAGAATTGACTCATCAAAGACATGTAATGGCTTCATATGTTGAGTTGAGTTAGAATTCATGCATGCATGTGTTTATCCTTGCATTGTGAGGTTGGATTTCATGGAAATCTTGCATGCATGTTCATATTCATGATAAAAACCATGATTTCATTTTGTTCTTGAAGAAAAGAGCTCAGTTGAGCTAACATTTGAGGTTTTGAATTGATTGAATTCATGGATATTGCATGTTCTTCATGTTTATGAAAATTGTTTTGAAAATGAGTTTAATGGAACTACCTTTGGGCTTTGAATTCTCAAATTGATCTTTGAAACATGTTATACATTGAGTTTTAAAGTGTTTTCCAGAAAATTAGCCCAAAAGGATCGAATTTGATACATTGAAAGTTGATTTTGATCTTGGAGTTCAAATCTGGAATTTCCAGATTTTGGTCGTCTGCTCGAGCGGAGGAAGTGTCGCTCGAGCGGGGAAATCGAGCTCCCAACATCTCTCACTGCTTTACAGTCCGCTCGAGCGGGGTATTGTACGCTCGAGCGGAGGCTTGTGTCACACGCTCGAGCGGGGGAGTTGACGCTCGAGCGGGGACCTTTGTTGCATGTCCGCTCGAGTGGGGAAACCTGCGCTCGAGCGGGGAACTGTTTTTTTGAAAATTCTGAAACTGCTTTCTGAATGCATCTTTGCATCTTCATCCCATTCTAGGCATTCTTAGGCCTAGTTTAAGACATCTTAATGAGGATATAGATGTAGAACACACCGAGGCAAATTTAGGGATTTAGTTATTACTTTCTCAACTGTATAGCTTAGTGTGTGTTCAACCTGTGTACTGTGTAGGGTTGGCGACTGGGGACGCGCTCTAGCTTACTGTAGCCCAAAACTCTGTGAGTAACAACTGTGTGAAGATATGTTCAAATGATGATTTTCTGAATACTAAACTGAACTGTTTACTGAACGGATATTGATTACTGAACTGAACTGTTTACTGAAATGTAATTATTTATTGAATGAATGTATGTCCTATATTCTGAAACTGTACTGTGGCATCCTTAGCACTACTGTTACTGACTGATTACTGTTACAGAGATCTCTGTCGGTTCCCTTGTTGGAACCACTACTGTTTACTGGTTGATTGGCCATCAACGACTGTTCGGTCTTTTAGACCTATTGTACTGCTCGGTCTATTTAGACCTACTGTTTACTGTACTGTTATGCTAATGGATGTACCACATATGACTGTCTACTGTACTGAACAACTGATAAACTGATTGAAATGATTGTTTTCGATATACTGTAAGGACATTCATTCTTAACCCCTTTACGCATTGTGTTATTCACTGGGCTTTAGCTCACTGCTCATATATATATGTAGGTGTCCAGGCACCAGACCGTTGCTAGAGGCGTCGAGGTATCTCCAGTTTTGTCAAGCCAACCACTGTGCCTCACTGCGAGGTTCCGAGTATAATCAAGCTTAGACTGCCTTTGGGGTGTCTTAGCTTCACCCAACTGTCATTGTACTGTATAGACTGTTACTGTACTGTATGGACTGATAACACTGTACTGTACCGTTTACTGTAATGTTAATAGGGATTAGGTCCCTGTACTGAATGTTTGTAAATGTTATGCATACTGTTCTGTACTGAAAGTATAAATGTATGAAAAATCTTTTTGCATACAGACTGTCACAGCTCATTGGACATTGTTTATTTACTGTATTGGCTTCCGCCATGCCCCTGTACTCTGTGTTACTGTTCTACTGTTAAGCAGGCCTTCGGTAATCTCGGATTACTGGCCGGTTACAGTGCTAAACCCATAGGGGCGGGTTTGGGCTGTGACACCATGTTACCTCTTGCATCGTGTATGCCATTTCATAGCATTGTGCATGTTAGGTTGTATCTTAGTTGCATTCATGCATGTCATGCATATTGCATTGTGTTTGGGATAGGGGTTAGCCCGAGCACGGGAAACGAGGGACGTTTTGTACTTCGAGTGACGGAACGTGTCTCAATTCCCGGTCACCGACACTCCGGATTATCCATGATGGAGTCTTGGTCTTGTTGTGTTTTCATGTGCATTCATTCCATATTGAGTTGTGCAATTCGACTCCTCGGCCATCATGCATCGATATGCGTGATTGGTGACACGAGGATCGAGACATGCATACATATGTGAAAATACATTGCTATGCCCTTTTCCTGCTCTTTGTTGCAGCAAATCAGAAGTCAGCAGCTTTCAAAAGCCTTGCACGACATTCCGACATCAATTGCAAACAGAGGCTAATTGGGGCATCGCAATGGATTTCCGCGCCGAGCAACCCGAACATGCATCATCCATCATCCGGAGCAGAGTCGAAGCAATCCCTAGCTTGCATGCTAGTTTATTGCTTTCCTAGAATTAATTTGTTAATTAAATAGGGTTTTGTATTTATTCGGACTGTAATAATTTATTCGGGACTGTATTATTTATTCGGACCCTCTGCGCGAGGGCATAACTGTAATAAGTGTGTGTGTGTGTGATGTATGTCTTCCAACCTCACCTTTTTCTCCCTTTTATTTATCAGCTTATGATGGTTAGATTAGGGCATATTTCAATTAGTATACAGTATGATAGCATGTTTGTATTCATTTATCTGTTTTGCATGCACCGGACTCGGCGCATCATACTAACTGCATTGTATTTCAATTCCGAGTTGAATACTTGTTAGTTGTAGCATTTGATATGCCATGTTTAGAATAGCCGAGCCTGCTATAGTTGCATTCTGCATGTGTTGCATTAGGCATTTCTGTATAATTAGGGTCATGCATGGATTTCTAATTAGCTTCTGTTTTGGCTTGGAGTACTCGGTAAGTTTTTATGCTTTAGCATCCTTGCATGCGTGTGAGTGACTGCCATGATAGCATGCTTACCATGAGGCTATGTGCTTATGTGATATAACTGCCTGAATGCCTGTGGGTGAAGGTTGGGTTATTTGGATTGGAACAATTCATTCACTGTGAGTTTTAAGCCCACTAAATAGTGGCAAAACCATGTTTTCTAAGCCCACTCGAGGGTGGCAAAATCTGCATTTTAAGCCTACTTGCGAGTAGCAAACCATCTTTCAAAAACAAACATGAAGTGTTTTGTTCCAATTCAGGTGACCCGGTCTATACTTGTATGCTGTGCGCATCACATAGTAAATCTAGGCTAATAACCGGAATAAGAATACATAATGTTTTCAAAACTTGATATCATGGTTAGTAGAGGCCGATCTTTGATCGGGCGAGCGGGGGTGCTCACGAAGTGACCTTCCCCAATCGTACCCAAGTTCCCGAGCCGAGGCAACTTTGGTGATGACGGACATATGGCCTTAGGCAACGAGTCAGGGTTTCCTAAATTTCTCAAAATAAAATATTTAGGTGGCGACCCTGTATCTGGCAAAGCAGTCCATGTTTGGCACTTCTTTCTAAAATCTGTTTTCTCAAAACGATTTGCCAGATTTGGACTCTTTGGTTCAGATTAAGAACCGTGACAAAATTTGAGTCCTGAACTGTAGCGAGGTCCCCCGCGGGCTTGTTACAGATATGTCTCTCTCTCACTCTCTCTCTTCTCTCCGTCTCCTCCTCTTCCTTTCAATGGCGTAGTTGGCGACAGCGTCGTTATCTTCTTCTCTGTAGTCGGCGATGGCTTCGTCGTCTCCTTCCTCGCAGTCCGATCGCCTCTCGCCACCTCCTTTTCTGTTACCTCTTCCTCCTCTTCCGTCGCCTTTTACCGCCTCATCTTCCCTCCGCTACGGCAGATCTAAGCAGATCCCGCCACCGCCACCGCCACCGCCACCGCCGATTCTCTTTTTCTCATATCTCAGATTTCATGTATGTGTATATATGTGTGTGTGTGTGTTTCTATCTGACTTTTTTCTTTTTTTTTTTTTGATGATGTTGTTAATGAAAATGATGTTGTTGTTGATAATGTTGTTGTTGATGAAAATGATGTTGTTGTTGATGATTTATTATTGAGAGAGAAAGCTAAAAACAGATAAAGAGAGAGAGAGTTACAAGGATTTTCTGGAGTTGGGGAAACCCAATCCCCGTTATGGGGTGGGGGTGAGGGGAGTGATGGGTTTCCCTCCGGGGATCAGGGGCGAGGATGAGAAGTTTTGCAGCTTCGGGGATCGGGGACAAGGAGGGTGATCCCCGGCCCCGCCCTGACCCTATGCCATTCTTCATTAGGACTTAATGGCATTAAGTCAACTATTAGACTTTATTGGTGTTTACCCTTTAATTTATGTTAATCTTATTAATGGTAGATGGACGAAAAGGTAAAATTATAACTTGAATTAAAATATAAAGAGTTAACTATTATAATTGAAAATGAAAAGGCCAAAATAAAATTTTAGTAAAAATATAGGGCACTAGATGTAATTTACCTTTTTAATGTGAAAACTGCACCTTCCTAGCATTTCCGTTATCAATGTGTCTATATACATAAATAACGCTGTATCTTTTAATACCCATACATGTATCTATCTATCCACACGCAAAAACGTGTGCCTTTCGTTTCATTCCTTCTATATAAACCAATTTCAGCCCCAAAACCATCCTACTCTACCCCATACCAAACCCTCTCTCTCTCTAAAATATGGGAAACTACGTTTCATGCAGTTTTATCTCTCCTACAATGAAGAATTCCAAATCAGCCAGAGTAATTTTCCCCGGCGGCGAAATCCGGCAGTTCCGCCACCCCGTCAAGGCGGCGGAGCTCATGCTCGAGTGCCCCACCTTCTTCTTAGTCAACTCTCGTTCACTCAACATCGGCCGGAGATTCTCCGCTCTCGCCGCCGACGAAGACCTCGAGTTCGGAAACGTCTACGTCATGTTTCCGATGAAAAGAGTGAACTCCGTCGTCACCGCTGCTGATGTGGCGGTCTTTTTCATAGCGGCCAACTCGGCCGCCAAGCGGATCTCCGGCGGAACCGTCAGGGTTTCGCCGCAGTCAGGTGATGTTTCGGAAAATGTGGCGGCGACGGTGACCGTGGAGTTTCCGGTGCCGGAGTTTCAGCACCGGTTGGCGGTGTGTAAGTCAAGAAGGCCTGTGTTGGATACAATTACAGAAGAGCCTCTTTTTTCAAGATGAAAATTTGTAGTCATGTTAAGGGTAGAAATGGAAAATCACTTATTTTTATTTTTGTTGATCTTACTTATTAGGGTGCTTCTGTTACACACAATAAATTTTCCGTTACACTTGTATTATAATAGTTGTACATTAGCCAAAAAGTATTGTACAAATGGGTGTAACAAGAAATTTGTTGTGTTAAGAAATTTATGAGGTGTGACTTCAAATATATTATTGTGGACACATGGGGGTGTTTACCAAGAAAAATTTTGGCTTGGTTTAGGCTAAAATTTATAATAATAATAAAAAAAAGATTAAAATAGTTAATAAGACAAAATATTATATTAAATTCATAATCATTTTACTTTTTTTTCACAAACATCATATCTAATTACAAAAAAATCTAATCATCTTTCTAAACACACAAATTTTAACATACTAAGTCCTCTTTTGGTAAATATTTTGGGGCTAAAAAAGCATAAAAAGACAAAATAGACTATATAAGCTAATAAGACAAAATGTCATATTCAAACCATAATCATTACACTTTTTTTTCTCATAAAAGTCAAAAAAGTCTAAAAATAAAAACCAAATGAGGTTAAAAAAGTCTAAACGCAAAAAAGTTGGCTACCTTAGCCAATGCCAAATGAAGGTTAAAATAGCTAAAAACTAAAACAACCTACTAAAATAACAATTTCCCGACACTTACATATATGTGTTTATAGAATTTTTGTTAATATATTGGTGACTTTATGGTGTAACTATTGTGAATTATAGTTAGAAATTTCGAAGCAAGATTTTTTATTTTTAGTTAGAAAGGTGACATATAGGTGTGTAGTTAGACAGATAGATGAGCCATATATAGATATATATATTATTTGTATAAATAAGTGAATTTTGAATAAATAGGTAATATTTGAACAAATAAATATATAGTTAAACTTTGAACAAATGGATTGATAACTAAATTTTGAATAGATAAATATATTTTTAACTTAAAAATATTTAAATTAGATTTATTAGCCCGTTAATTTCAAAAATAAACGATTGATCTGAGTGGCCATCTTTATATGACCAAACAAGTTGGCGTGAAATATATATTTACCTCTAGATAGCGGAGATACAATTGTATGATTTTATACGGAACTTTGTGAACGAAGGATGCAAAGAATTTATTTACTAGTTATTATGAATATTGACCAAAAGGCTATGGGAAACTCATTAATTATGACTTATTAGTGCTCATTTTTGACGGACTTACATTTATTTGTTAGATTAGTCATTTGTTTGCATGTTGTTTAATCCTTTGTGGTGGCAAAGCTGTCAAAGGTGACATATATAGTGTCTGTGAAAAGTTATTGCGATGCCCTTGGTTGCCTAATTTTTGATAGCGATTGATTTATATATGAATCATAGGACTTCCTTGATTTATATATGTATTATAGAATATTCCTCAATTAGAGGAAAAATTATTGATTAGGCACGAGACATGATCGTATTTGTGACCAATCACAAATTTTAATGTCTTATTATGTTTTTTGATTACTCGATACAAAATCGTAAATCTCATTTCTTTCAATAATTAAAACTAGGGGTGGGCGCGGGTCGGTTACGGCCACGAAATCTCCAATCCGCCATCCGTCCGCCAGATTGGCGGATTGGAGAAAATCAATCCGCATCCGTCCGCCAATCCGGCGGATGTGGATTGAGCGGATTGGCGGATGGATGCGAATTGGTTTGGCGGTTTGAAATTTTATAAATTTTCAATATAATTCAACTTGTGCACTTCTTCAAAAAAAGAAAAGAAAAAAAGAAAGAAAGTATTACAGTTAATGACTTAAAAAAGTATTACAATTACTGCATGCCTCATCCAAGGAAAGAAAATTTAAAACTTTAGAATATCACAATCACTGCATTCCTCATCCACATATTACAATCACAGCATGCCTCATTCACATAAAATATTACAATTTGTGGTTCTTAAAATATAAAAACAATGCAAACTACCAAAACCATGAACAAAGCAATAATGGAGATTGTATGTCTCTGTATTGTTACATTTATATATATTTTTGAAAACAAAAACCAACCAACATATATTATATTTTCTATTTGTTACTTTTAGAGTTAGATTTAAAAACCAAAAAATATAAATAAATAATATGTCTATTTTTTTCAATTCAAAAAATATATTCAAGTTGAAAAGTTTTTTTCAACAGAATATTTGAACTCTTTTTCAATTGAAAACACAAACAAAATATTGAAACAAATTGAAAACACAAAGTCTTATAAATTACTAAGGGTACTCGCGGTTTGGCGGTTCGGTTGGGGCTAAAGGAACCTCAAATCTGCCATCCGTCCGCCAAATTGGCGGATTAGAGAAAATCAATCCGCAACCGTCCGCTCGACATTACGCATCCGTCCAAAATGCGACGGATCGGTTCGATTCGGTCGGTTTTGGCGGATCGATATATCCGCTGCTCGCCCCTAATTAAAACACACCTAATACACTACATGATTGTACCCAAGACCAATGAATAACTTCTCCTATTGCAATGTTATTTGAGTATTTTATTGAAAAATTATTAGATGGCCTATAAGTATTACTTGGCAATGTCTTTATCAAATATTAAGGGGTTGTTTGGGATGTCTTAAATAAGTGCACTTTTTGAATTTTTGAACTAAAAAGTTGAGGAAAAAAATATGATTGTTTGGGTTAACTTTTTGACTTTTTATGGAAAAATGTGTATTAAAAAATTGTATAAATTAGTGTGTAGGGAAAAATTAGGATTAGGAGTTGTGCAGTCGTATTTTTCGACTTTTGGTGAATAGTGATAACTTTTTAATTTTTTGAGTAATTTTTTGACTTTTTGACTTTTTGGACACATGCCAAACTTGGCCTAAATGTCATATCTCCAGTTGTTTTTTCATGACCAACACAAAATATTAATTTCACTTTTTCTATTAATTACAATACTCTTAAGGCATGTTTGATTGACAGGTTTAGAGTATGAGATTGAGATTATTAATCTGTGGATCCAATAATTCTGTATTTGTTTTGAAATTTTATTTTAGGATTATTAATCCAATAAATAATTAATCCAACAAATTTATAGGATTATTAGTAATGGGGTAGGAGTGAAATTATATATCCTAAATTGGGAAATAAAATAAAAAGACTCTTTTACCCTAAAATAAAAAGACTCTTTTACCCTTAACCAAAAATTAACACTTATTATTTTTATATAATTTTATATTTTAGAAGGCTAAAAATATTTTTTCAAAATTTTAAAATATTTTGTGATATTTATTTTATCAAATTAGTTTATATTTTTAAAAAAAAATTAAAAACAAACCAAACATGACTTTTGTATTTTGTATTTTTATTTTGCTTTTATTTATTTATTTATAATTTTTTTCAAAACCACGTTTATGAAGAAATTTTGATAAAGTAAAGATTGTGAAGAAACATTGATGGAGGGTAAGATTGGAAAAGAAGATAAATATAGTTGTAATTCTACATTCATATATTTTCTTATTCAATGGAAATCAAAGAATAGACAATGGGATAATTTATCCCACTAATCTAATTGGATAGTGAATACCACACTAATTTAATAAAATTATTAATACCTTTACTATTAATCTTGTGAATCAATCATGACCTTTGTAAGGGGGTTCAATGTTAGAGGGGTGATTGGAGAGGCAAAACTATGTTAACGGTCCAACAATGGTGGAATGGCTGGAGAGTGAGCAGCAGTAACTGTCTAGGCAGTTGGAGAGTGTAGTTGGGTGAGGGTGAAGCAAGTAACTTAAGAAGAGATACATGACAGCGCACAAATAGGTAGTATCTCTCCCAAATCCCCAAAATTCCTGTCTTTGAACCTTGGAAAATGGGTCATACTTATAGGCTTTTTCTTGGTGTCAAGAGGACACCAAGTGACCAAATAGAGAGAAGACATGTGTCCTAGAGGATCGCATAGAATATTCTGCCTTGAGCCACCAGGCTAAAGGTGTCACGTGTCCCTCTGCATATATTGTGTACTATCTGTTTGCCTCCACAACTACCTTTTCGAGCCTCAGCAAGTGTAGTTGCGACAGGAGTGTTTGGCGTTGTAACTCCCTTTTGAGCCTCAGCAAGTGCAGTTGCAACGGGAGTGTTTGCTTCTGCACTTGCCTTCTTAGCCTGAACCTCAGCAAGTGCGCTTGCAGCTGTGAACTTTGCCGCTACACTTGCCTTCTCAATTCTATTTGGTCAGTACATGCATTCTCAAGACTCCATTAGGCTGCTATCGGCTATGTTTGTGTTCACCTCAGCAAAACCTCCATCCTTAGCCATCTAACCACAAACTCCCTAGCTTTCCAGGGCGAAGGTCACAGCTAAGCCTGCTATCAGCCATGTTGTGCCCTAGTACCAAGCCCAATGAGGCTTCCTCAGTCCTGCCTATGCGACTAAGGCAGGTCCATGACCTGGGTAATGGAAAGGGAGTCCCTTATGCTCGAGCTACCATCCTCCCATCTTCACGGGATCGTCGTGGTAAACTGGTATCTCTGGGCTTGCTATCAGCTCAATCCAGTAAGTCTTGGGGCCTGTATTTAGCGCCAAGTTAAATGAACTTTGGGGGCTGCTATCAGCCCTAGGCTAGTAATGCCTTGGGACCTACTATTAGCGCCAAACATTAGCCTCTACTTGCAGAGGGAAGCCTCTCTCAAAAGCTATTATCACCTTGGCAGGATATTCCTTCTGCAACTTAGTTGCTGCGGTCGTAGTTGCTGTGGTAACCATTTCCCGCGACAAGTTCAGACGGCAGGACCGACAATATTAAGATGACGGCGCCAACAGAATGCCTCCGCAACTTAGGCGCTGTAAGTATTGCCTCTGCAACTTAGTTGCTTCGGTTTTCTCCTTCCATCAGCAACTTTAGATGGCTATGATACCGATATTACTTGAGATGGCGGCGACACCGACGTTACTTGTAATGGCGGCGTTGGGACGAAGTGCCTCCGCAACTTGGCCGTCGCAAGTGTTTCCTCTGCAACTTAGTTGCGTCGGCTTTTTCTTTCCCTCAGCAACTTCGGATGGCGACGAAACCGAAGATATTAGGAATGACGGCGCTGAGGCAAAGTGTCTCAGTAATTTTCCCGCTGTATGTGTTGCCTCTGCAACTTAACTTAGGCATTTCCCTCGTGGAGTCCATTTGGACCCTTGGCGAATCGGACCTGTTTCAACCCACTGTTGGCCCACTTCCTTTGGGCTTTAGCCCATGCTCCTTCAATCATTCCTGGTCGCCTTAAAGGGCCGACCCCAGCGATTAGGTCCATACTTAATTTGGGGTTTAATTTTTTGACCCTCTACATTTGTCCCTTGTGCTCGTGGGGGACACACTCTTGGTTTCCCGCGCGTGCATGACGTCAGCAAGTAACCTAAGGGTTGCGTCAGTTGGGTCAAAAGTTGTGTCAGCTTTGAAAAGGTGCCCTCTTTGACTGATGGGTCATAATGGGCCTAGGGAAGTGTGTTGGTACCTTTTTGCTGCTTTCTTTATAAATAGTCCCCATTGGGTCCACCGGTCCCCCACTTCTACCATAACATATTTTCCCGTCTCCTTGTCTTCTTCTTTTTCTTGCTCTCACTTTCCAAAGTCTTCTTTATTTTTCCTCATGGCCAGCACAAGGTTTCTACCCGATAGGGCTGCCCCACCCCCTACTAAGTGTAAGAGGGCCTCATACTTCGGAGGGCTGGTTGACCTTTTCTGGAAGGTAATTGACTCCTTCGTTCCTAATGCCCTTCTTCTGGAGGAGCCTCTACTTCCTTTTGGTGAGGGTACTTTGGATGATGCGGACATGGTGAACCCAGTTTCTACACTGTGGTTTAGCGTGGAACGTGGCGACTTTCCCCATTCATACATTTACTATCGCACTCACTCGGGCCCTCTAGCAGACTGGTCCCTCTAGGTTGATGACATCATTGCAGATGGTGGCTTCGAGCAGCGCTTGAGGGATGTTTGTGTCTTCAGTGCCGTTTTGATTTTGAGGGAGTTGTCAGTGCGCAAGGTGTAGACCAACACTGACATGGTTGTCTCCTGTTGGAGCCGCGACACTCACACATTTGCCTTGGCATGGGAGGAGATAAGTGGAACCCTCGAAGATGTCGCCGTCTTTCTACGCTTGAGTAACCGTGGAGATCACCCATTCAATCCAGCATTCCTGACTTCTATAGAACAAGTTGCTGTCACTGCCCTTCAAAGTGCCTTTCGGGAGGCGCAGAAGTATGGCTCCTGGTATGATCTTAAGACTGGAAAACTGCTCCAGGAGAAGCCTAAGAGGGACAATACCACTTACCTTTCTTGGCTGAAACATTTCTTCAAGGACCTGCAACTAGTTGTGGGCGACATCATAGAGGAAAGCCGCAACTCCGTAGTTGGGCTGGGCTACTGCGGCAACTTGTACCTGGCCGCCTTTGTCAGTTATTTCATCTCTTTTTTTGTTCTCTCTAGCAACCCCGCTGAGAGTATCAATCCTCTGGTGTTTCCTTTGGCTGTCAAACTGTGCAGCGACAGTCAGATCTCTCTGGCCCCTCTTTTCTTGGGGAACGTATACTTCCACCTCGACTTCATTCACTCAGACATGAAGCGATCCATGGGCCGTTGTGATGTATGGAGCTTTGTACACACTGAGTTCCTGACCACTTTCTTCTACGAGCGATTCCCTACTATGGGCCCTATCCCTAAAGAACATGAGCCCTTCTTCACCGACGAAGTCCTTGATGTAGAGGGTCATCCTGTTCTACATGCAGAGGGTCGACCTGTCACGAGGCAAGTGTGCCCATCCCTCCCTCGCATTTCTCGATGGTTTGGTCTTAGCACCAACAGACCCTTTGCGAATTACGTCAACCGCATGAGGGAGTGTGTGTTCCGCCCTTTTACTTAGCTTCTTTCAGGAATTTCTATTGTCCCATTTTATTTCTCAGAGGCTCATCACGTTGATTTTTCCTTTGACAGCATCTAGACCAATTCCCTTCTACTGGCTGCCATAATACGCCCCGGGTTTCTACCCGTATGGAATGAGAAGGGCATGTCCAATGTTGTTTACAGACCGGATAGGGTCCTTAGGCAATTCGGCATGGACCAGGGCATTCCCCACGCCCCTCCACCTCAGACAGATTTCTGTAAGAGCTTCCAGAGGTTTGCTTATGACTACACCGCCTTACTCGTTGAGGGTTTAGGCCTCATGGAGTTGCCTTCATTTGGACGAGAATGTACTTTTACTCCCAGTAATGGGCTATTATGGCACCGCAACCTCAACTCTTTCTTCAACTTTGCAACAGTGCTCCCATTGTCCTTGAGATGGAATGAACCCATTTCGCAGCCTGACTTATCCTTTCGTCTCCCCTCTGGTCGAGGAAAACAGACTAGTATATTCTGTCGTTTCAAGCTTCTATCCCTGTCTGTCGTAGAAGAGCCTCATCCGTCTGGGACAATGTCTATTTAACCTTTGGAAATTGCTCCCCCTTAAGTTGGCATAACAGTACGTATGACCCGCTCTAGACTGAAGGCAGTCCAAAAGGCAGCGCATCAGTTGCTGAGGCACGTGCCTCACCAAGTAGGAAGAGACTCCGAAAAGTACCTATACTTAGAAAATATTTTGCATTACTTCCTTGGGCTTCTTACATTTACTTTAGTAATCACATAATCTTTTTTCCTTTTCAGGGCCCACCGGCCATACCACCTTCGGGCCCCAGGGGTTCTTCTACTGCCATTGGAATTTCCTTAGATTCAGACGACGACGACGACGACGACGACGACGACGACCTTCCCAATGCTACAAGGGTCACAAGATTCAGGACCCGTAGGATGGTACTTTCAAATGTTGAAAAAGAACCAAGTGTTGGGGCCGCACTAACTACTGAGGTTGAGCCAGTTGCTGAGGCTGAGCCAGTTGTAGAGGCTGCAGAAAATGAACAAGCAGGGCCGGCCCTGAGATTTAGGGGGCCCAAGGCGACCTTCGGAAATGGGGCCTTTCTCACATTGAAAAAAAAAAAAAGTTGATGGATAAATGGATAAAAATTTATTTGCACATATAATAATTAAAATTATAAACAAAAATTTACTTTTTCCTTTTTTCACATCCAGAAATATACTTCCTAGGAGGCATGACTACTCTATATAATCACAAATCTACACAAATTCACAATCACTGATCTCTGCAAATAATATACTTTCAGAATTAGAGCACAACAAAAATTATAGATTTTCACTAAAGCACATAAATTAGGTAATTTTCTAATTTAAAGAACAAATTATATAGGGCAAGAAATTAAGAGGAAAATTAGGGGAAAAATTAGGGCAACAAATTAGGGAAAAAATTAGGGCAAAAACCTCCTCCATTTAAATGTGATATATATATAGAGAGAGAGAGAGAGAGAGAGAGAGAGAGAGACTCACGGTTTTGATGCCAAAAATCGTTAATGCTTAGCTTCCGTCAAATATGGAGGAGAGGAGAAGACTGAAGACTCATGGTTTCATCTTCATCAGTCCAATGCAAGAAAAGAGAGAGCAGTCCAATGCAAGAAGACTCACGATTTCGTCAAATATGGAGGAGACAGAGATGTGTTTCATTCTTCTCACCCAGGTGCTGTGTTTTATTCTTCTCAAAGATGTGTTTCATCAAATATGCAAAGACCCATGTGAATTCATTCTGCTCAGGTGGGTATATCCTGATGTCTTTCACGTTTTTGGGGCCCATGTTCATTGGGCCTCTATTATGATATGTTTTTTTTTTTTTTGGCCCTACATTCAATTGGGCTTATTATATTTGGATTTTTTGTTTTAGATCATCAAATATGCAAAGACCCATGTGAATTCATTCTGCTCAGGTGGGTATGTCCTGATGTGTTTCACATTTTTGGGGCCCATATTCATTGGGCCTCTATTATGATATATATATATATATTTTTGGCCTTGCATTCAATTGGGCTTATTATATTTGGAATTTTTTTTTTATATCTAAAACAAAAAATAATATTTTGGGGCCCTATTTTCAGCCCAAATCTGGGGGCCCAAGGCGCAGGCCTCTTTGGCCTGCCCTCAGGGCCGGGCCTGTGAACAAGTCCCCTCTATTGTAGAAGTTGCAACGGGTGGTATAGTTGCTGAGGGTGCAGAGCCTCTAAACCCTGCTAATTCGGTTCACTCCGACCGTTCCTCTGTCGGTAGAGATGATTTTGTCCCTGAGACCCCAAGGGAAGATCGCGGCGTGAGAGAGCTGCTGGAAGTTACACCACCCCCCTTTGGAACTGTATCTGGTAGTTCTTCTCAGTTCACTGAGTCTCCATTGGTTCAACAGACCCCACTTCCAAACGTCTAAGTGGCTGAGGGAAGTGCAAGTGTGGCGGCTACTTCCATCATTCCTGCTGTGGTCCCCTTAAATTTGGACCGACTTACAGAGGTAGCTGTTACCTTAGCCACTTATGCTATTACTACTGTCGTTGGGACCTTTGACACAGTTGTTTCAGCAACTTCTGAGTAGTTCGCAGACCTATACCCCACTCACTTTCCCGAAGTGCCAGCTAACCTTGGGGTATCCCAAGATTTTTATACTGTGATGGATACTATTGTTGTACCAGATCTGAACATTGGAGACTACCAAATGGATGACCTCTTTTTGGAGCGACATGATGGTACAGACAGCTTTGGCCTTTCTCGCGAGGCTAGTTCATCCGGTCACCACCCAATATCTACCTACTCTAATGCTGTTGGGCAATCATCTTCAGAGGAAGTGCGTCGCCCTCAGACCTTTGGTCGCTCTGCCAGTCTCTCTCCAGTAATTGAAGCCGGCGGTGGTGTGAGAGAGTCTTCTCAGTCCTTAGGGAAAGTTCATTTTCTAAGTTATTGGGTCTCCTCCGAAGCTGCTCCCACTTTTGCCCGCATCCAGGTGCTGCACCTCGGTACCTTTACTATTTTTAACGTTTCTGGGTCTATGGTGTAGACAGCACTGCTGGAGTCACTTGCCAACTTCATTCGTGACTTCGCTATTAAGAAGATTTTGACAACCCCCCAGCAAGTTCGTGGAAAGTGTTGAGGCCAACCTGAGCGGCTTTGAGAGGAACGGTTTGGACCTATCGTGGATGAGAGATAGGTTTCAGGAAGTCGATGGTTTCCTTGAGCATGTAGACAATATGGCGATAATTACGTCCTTGGTTGAGACTATCAAGAAGTGTGAGGGTGCCTTGGAGCAGTATTTGTAGAACTTGACTCTGTTTAAAGAGAAAGACTCTGCGCTAGTTGCTCAGCTGCCTAGGGATGTGACCCTGATGGACTCCCTTATGAAGGGTTTGATTTGATTTAGTGTGACTCTATTATGGATCCTTTTCTTTGTACTTTTGCTATCTTTTTTTCTTTCTTCTTTGCCTTTTGGACATTGTAATCATACTATGGAAAACTTTGGTGTTTATGAGAAGCAAAGATATTGAGTCTTGCTTCATTACATTCTTTTCATTGTCTTTACATATCTTCTAAGGTTGAACAAAACTCTTGCTATGAACGGAACTCCACCATGACTAAGTTTTTACAAGGCTAAAAAATTTCACTAAGTATGGAAAGTTTTCCTCGCACTAAGTGTTTACAAGGGTAACACGTTTACTAAGTGTATGACACTTTCTTTACACTTTGCTTTGGAAGTATTAACAAAGAAACTTACAACTTCCTTTTTTTGAACAAAAGAAATTAAGGAACATACTCTTTGACATACTTGGCATTGATAGGGCTAGTTCTGAACCTATCATCTACTCTTATCAACTTGTAGTACCCGCTGCTGCTTGCCTCAGCAACTTTGTAGGGGTTTTCCCATCTGGTTGAGAACTTGGGGATTGGTTGCCCTATCTTCCATACCAAGTCCCCCTCATTGGACTCCCTGTGTTGAACAGACTGATTGTAGGTGCGAGCTATGGATTGATGATACTTTTCCATTGCCCGCGAGGCCCGATCCCTTCTTTCTTCGACTACCTCTATGTCGTTCTTTCTACTGTCTAGAACTAAATGTGCTGAAATAGCCATTCTTGTTGAGGGTACTGCCAACTCAACTGGTAACACTGCTTTGGACCCATATACTAGGGAAAATGGGGTTTCATGAGTTGGCCTCCTCGTTGACGTTCTATACGCCCAAAGTGCTATGGGGGAGTTGTTCGGACCATGTGCCCCTTGCTTCATCCATCATTTTACTTAGTATTCGGATGAGGGTTTTGTTGGTCACCTCAGCTTGTCTGTTCCCTTGAGGGTACTATGGACTAGACTTGTGGTGCTTGATCTAGTAGGCATCCAGCAGTCTTTCCACACGACGATTTACAAAGGGAGTTCCATTGTCAGACAGTATTACTTTGGGTATGCCAAACTTACAGATTATGTTTTCTTTGATGAAGTTGGCTACTCCTTCCCCATCTGCCTTCCTCATCGATATAGCCTCTACCCACTTGGTACTAACTTCAGTCGCTGCAAGTATCCATCTGTGGCCTTTGGATTGCTGTGCTATAAGACCTACCAGGTCAAATGCCCAAGTATGAAACGGGTCAGGAGTTTTGATGTTGTGCAGCTCAACTGCCGGTGCATGTCTCAAGTTCCCAAACTTTTGGCAAGATTAGTATCTCCTCACAAAGTTTTTAGCATCTTCTTTCATTGTCGGCCAGTAGTAGCCGAGGTGAATAAGATGTCCATATAATCGCTGCCCTCCTTGATTGTGGGCTTCCTTCAGCATCTTATTTGCCTTATCTTTTGATAAACATGCCAAAGGTTCCCCTTCAAAGCTTCTTCAGTACAGTTGCTTTGGTCAAGGATGAAGCGGAGGGCCCGCCTCTTAACTTTGATTGCATCGGTTTTGTTCTCAGATAGTGTGCTATTTCCAAGGTAGTCAATACATGGCTGCCTCTATTCTTCACTGCTTAAGAAATGGGCTTCCTTTTTCCTTAGGATGGGACTGACACTTTGCACATTGCCTCTGCAACTCAGTACTTTCCTTTTCCATCTCTGGCCAGTAATACCCTTGCCTCTATATCCGTAGGTATAGACTAATATCTCCATCTCCACAGGACTTAGCATGAATTTGCTCAAGTTTGTAAGTTGCTTCTTGTCTGCTGACTCACCTTGCCAATAGGTTGTTGGGACCGCAAAAATACAACTCTCCTGTGAGGAGCAAAAATGATGCAAGTTCTGCTGGTCTGATTGTTTCCTAGCCTGTTTTTAACTGCTGGATTATCTCTGCTTTCCACCTCTCAGCATCTTGCTCTGTATATTCTTCGGCTAATACTGCTGGTGTTGTTATTTTCTCGATGACGATGGCTATACTATCATCTAGTATATCCATCTTTGCCCCCAGTGTAGCCTAGGCATCGGGGAAACGGTTGTGTGTTCAAGGGGTATGTTGGATTTGGACATCATCAAACTGAGTAAGCAACCTTTGAACCACGGTGCGATATGGGGCCAACAGAGGCTCCTTCAATGCGAAATCTCCTATTGTTTACCTGACAACTAGCTTGGAGTCACCCCAAATTTTCAACTTGCAGAGGCCCTTCTTTTGTGTAGCAATTAGACCCAGTATCAACGCCTTATATTCAGCCTCGTTGTTTGAACATTCGAAGTCAAGCTTATATGATAGATAAAACTTCTCTCCTTCTTGACTGGTTAGTGTTATGCCAGCTCCACCTTTCCCAGCTCTGGAAGCTCCATCAAATTTTAAGTTCCAATAAGTCTCAACTGCAGCTACTAAGACATGGACCTCACCTGGTAGAGGTACCTCTGTAGGTTCATGTTTACCAAATGAGAATTGGGCCAGTAAGTTTGCAAGTGATTGGCTCTTAATAGCCTTAGAAGTAACACAAGTGATGTCATATTCTGCTAGAGCCAAAAGCCATCTTGTCATTCTTCCAAGCGGGCTTGCTCAGGAAGTAGCGGACTGGATCACTCCGGGTCACAACCTGAATCGAGTGTGCCAGAAAATAGTGGCGCAACTTCTGCACTGTGAAGATTAAGGGTAAACAATGCCTCTCAATTGGGGTATATCGCGACTCGGCACCATTGACTTTGTAACTGATATAATAGACTGGCTTCTCAATGCCATTTATGTCTTGGACAAGCAGAGCTCCAATAGACTGAGGTATAGAGGTCAGGTACAGTAATAGAGGTTTTTCGGGTTGTGAGGCAATCATTGTAAGTGGTGAGTGTAACAACCCTCGTTACTGTTTACCGAATAACCACTGATTACCGATAAGTCACTGATTGAGTACTGATTACTGCTAAACTAAGACTGACTATGACTGATAATTGAACTAACTGAATTACTGAACTGACTGACTAAATCTGAAATTGAATCGATTGCCCGTATCTGTTTGAATTGCATTTTATCTGTTTAACTGTTTAATTATCTGTTCAGTCTGTTTTGTTTAGACTGCAAATTGAAGGCCTTATCGGCGGCTGAACCAGAAATTGATTAGTGATTTGTAATCACCATAATTTATGTGATTTTGTGGTATATTTAATTGGAAGTTGATTTAGTATGATTAAACTGGATTAAATTAGATTAAATGGTGTCAAATTACATGAAATGGACATATTTACATTTAGACCACTTAATGGCCCACTATCTCCACTTTTTGAGCCTCATTATACACTTAGGCAACATTTTGCTCAGCCATTTTCATGCTCTTGCCGACTTGAGAGGGAGAGAGGGAGAGAAAGCTTGAGTTCTTCACAATTTGCTTAGAAACTTGAAGATTTTGTAGGAGATTTGCATATTTGAGCTTGTGTATCTTGCATTCAAGACCTAGGTAAGGATTTCAACCTCTTAATTGTGTCTTAAAGTTGGTTCTTTCATGATTCATGTCATATTGATGGAGTTTAGAGCTATAACATGGGTTAAATGTTGAATTGTCGCTTGATTGTTGCATGCATGTTACCATTCTTGAGTTTTGAGGTTATAAGTTCATAATTCCTCACATGCATGTCCATCTTTTGATCATACTCCATGAGTTCATCTTGTTTGTGGAGGTTTGAGCTCTTTTGAACCAGCATTAAAACTTTGAAAATGATTTAAGCCCATGCATGTTCATTTGAATTGTTGTCATGAAGATTGGTTTGAAATTGGGGTTGAATTAAACACCCTTGGGCTTTGATTTCTCAAATTGAGCTTCAAATCATGTGATTCTATGTCTTTGCAAAGGTTTTCCAGAAGATGGGCCCAAGAGGATCGATTTTGGTGTTTGAAAACTTGGTTTTGAACTTGGAGTTCGAATCTGGGTTTTCCAGATTTTGGTCGTCCGCTCGAGCGGGGGAAGTGCCGCTCGAGCGGGGAAATCAAGCTCCCAGCACTTTGGCCTTGTTTACAGTCCGCTCGAGCGGAGAAGTTGGCGCTCGAGCGGGGCCTTGTGTCTCACGCTCGAGCGGAAGTCGAGCGGAGAATTCACGCATCCAGTACTTTTACAGTACGCTCGAGCAGGATAGTTGCCGCTCGAGCGGGTACCTTTGTTGCATGTCCGCTTGAGCGAAGGAAACCTGCGCTCGAGCGGGACCCTGTTCCACTGAAAATTCTGAAAATGTTTTCTGTGTACATCTTTGCATCCTCATTCCATCCTAGGCATTCTTAGGCCTAGTTTTAGACATCTTAATGAGGATATAGATGTAGAACACACCGAGGCATAATAGGGAGTTAATAATTATCTTTCCCAACTGTGAAACTTAGAGTGTGTTCGATCTGTTAACTGTATAGGGTTGGCATTCCGAGGAGACGCTCTAGCCTACTGTAGCCCAGGACTCTGTGAGTAACAATTGTGTAAAGATATGTTCAAAATGATTATCTTCTGAATACTGAACTGAACTGTTTACTAAACTGTTCACTGTCTACTGAATGAATGTATGTCCTATATTCTGAACTGTACTGTGGCATCCTTAGCACCTACTGTTTACTGTTACTGTTACAGAGATCTCTGTCGGTTCCCTTGTGGAACCACTACTGTTTACTGATTGATGGCCATCATTACTGTTTGGTCTTTAAGACCTACTGCTTACTGTACTGTTATGCTAACGGATGTACCACATATGACTGATTGACTGAAAGACTGGAATACTGATTTAATGAACTGTTTTCATTACTGTAAGGACATTTGTTCTAAACCTCTTTACGCTTTATGTTATTCACTGGGCTTTAGCTCACTGCTCATATATATATGTAGGTGTACAGGCACTAGACCGCAGTTAGGAGCGTCGGGGTAACTCTAGTTTTGTCAAGCCAACCACTGTGCCTCACTGCGAGGTTCCGAGCCTGCCAAGCTATGGCTTAGGGGTGTTTTTATTTCCCCGTCTGTCTTGCACTGTTTTTGTAATACTGTATAGACTGTTACAGTACTGCTTAATAGGGATTAAGTCCCTGTACTGTATATTGTAAATATTGTGCATACTGTTTGGTACTGTTCCGTATAAATGTATGAAAAATCTTTTTGGCATACAGACTGTCACAGCTCATTGGACATTGTTTAATTACTGTATTGGCTTCCGCCATGCCCCTGTACTCTGTTTTACTGTATTACTGTTAAGCAGGCCTTCGGTAATCTCGGATTACTGGCCGGTTATGGTGCTAAACCCATAGGGGCGGGTTTGGGTCATGACAGAGTGGTATCAGAGCGATACTTAACCACAAGTTATACCTCACACACGTGTCCAGATGAGCTATAGGGTGTCCTAGAAAAGCAATAGGGCATTTAATGAGCATGAAAAGTGTGTGGTTATGACATGACTGATTATATGCTAATGTGTTAACCTGCTTAAGGAAATGACTGTCTATGTTGATAACTGTTACAACTGTTATAACTGCCTATAGTGAAATGGATAATGCAAATGAATCTGAATCCTCATCCACTGAGGTAAGAATGGCAAGAATGGAAAGAATGATGGAACTGTTAACTGCAAGATTAGATCGACAACAGAACCAACAGCCCCCACCTCCTCCTCCGGTACAGCTGGACCAAAATGTGAATGATAATGATGGGGACATAATTGCTCTTACCCAGAAGTTCAGCAAACTGAAACCGCCATCCTTTCAGGGAGGCCTTGAACCGTTAAAGGCTGAAGCATAGGTTTTGGAGACCGAAAAATTGTTTGAGGTGTTTCCGTGCTCGGAGGCACATAAAGTATTGTTAGCTACCTTCACCTTGCAAGAAGAGGCTAGAAGGTGGTGGATGCTTACTCGTGATGACAACACTGCTATGACTTGGGCCCAGTTCAAAGTAGCCTTCTTTGAAAAGTACTTCCCTCAGTGTGTCAGGGACAGAAAGGTCACTGAATTCGAACAGTTAAGATAGGGCACAATGTCTATTGCTGAATATGAAACGAAGTTCACCGGGCTTGCTAGATATGCACCACACATGGTGGACACCGAGTATAAGAAGGCCAGGAGGTTCGAAGGTGGCCTGAATGTTGCGATACTGGATAGAATAAATGTTCTGAAATTACCGACTTATGTGAATGTCCTTGACCGAGCCTTGATGGCTGAAGCAAACATCGAGGCACTGAAAACTGAAACACCAGCGTCTGAATGGCGCGGTAAAAGGCAGAATTTTAAATTCAAGAAAGGCAAGCATAACCCATTGAGCAAGAAACAGAATACGGGGTCAACGACTAGCTCCAGCCATGGGAGTGGTTTCATACCACCCTGTTCTAAATGTGGTAAGAATCATAAGGGAGTTTGTTATAAAATCTCTGGTGCTTGTTACAGGTGTGGCAAGGTGGGCCACATGGTGAAAGATTGCCCTTCCACTGCTCCGAGCAATAGTAAAGCTGCAGGCAGCGCCGCAGCATCAACCGTGGCACCAAAACCGAACCCCAAAGCTACCGGGAAAGAGCCTATAAGGCAGGGCCGTGTGTTCGCCCTAGTACCGGGAGACGTGCAAAATACCGAGACCGTAGTGTCAGGTATTCTTTCTATTTGTGCTCAGAATGCATATGTACTGATTGATTCGGGGTCGACACATTCTTATGTATCGCATGCTTTTTCGCGAAAATTGAATAGACCCTTAGAACCCATGAATTATCTGCTAGCTGTATCATCACCTATTGGGGGATCCATGACATGTGCATATATGTATCCTGCTTGTGAGATTATTGTTGGGGATATGCATCTGTTTATTGATTTACTGCCATTGAACATTGATCATTTTGATGTAATATTGGGGATGGACTGGTTAACGAAATATCATGCCACCATAGACTGTGTAACGAAACAAGTAGTTTTTCGTCCACCGGGTTTGCCCGAATTTGTGTTTAATAGGAGTGGAGTGGTACCTCCTCCGTATTTGATTTCATCTGTAAAAGCTGTTAAATTGATTAGAAAGTGGTGTAAAGGGTATCTGTGTTCTGTATTGACTGTATCTACTGATGATAATGCTAATGTGAACAGCATTCCCATAGTCAGAGAGTTCCCAGATATTTTTCCAGATAATCTGCCAAGGGATTTGATTGACAGGGAGATTGAATTCACCGTTGACGTGATTCCGGGAACACAGCCAGTATCTAAAGCTCCTTATAGAATGGCTCCAACTGAACTGAAAGAATTGAAAGTGCAACTACAGGAACTGTTAGACAAGAAGTTCATCAGGCCCAGTACTTCACCGTGGGGCGCACCGGTTTTGTTTGTGAAAAAGAAAGACGGCTCACTGAGACTGTGTATTGATTACCGTGAACTGAACAAGGTAACCGTGAAGAATAAATACCCATTGCCTCGTATTGATGACTTATTTGATCAGTTACAGGGTGCTCAAGTGTTTTCTAAGATTGATCTCAGATCCGGATATCATCAGTTGAAGGTTAAACCGGAAGACATTGATAAGACTGCTTTTAGAACAAGGTATGGACATTACGAATTTTTAGTTATGCCTTTTGGAGTTACCAATGCACCAGCGACATTTATGGACCTCATGAATAGAATCTTTAAACCATACCTTGATGACTTTATTGTTATATTCATTGATGACATCTTGATTTATTCTAAGACTAGAGAAGAACATGAACATCATTTGAGACTTGCCCTACAGACCTTAAGAGAACAGAAACTTTATGCTAAATTGTCTAAATGTGAATTTTGGCTGGACCATGTTATGTTTTTGGGACACGTTATTAGCAAAGATGGGATTTCAGTTGATCCACAGAAAATTGAAGCTGTAGTGAACTGGCCTAGACCAACGAATGTGACCGAAGTCTGAAGCTTTTTGGGATTGGCTGGCTATTACAGAAGATTTGTCAAAAGTTTCTCCAAAATTGCCTTACCATTGACTCAATTAACTCAGAAGGGGACATCATTTGATTGGACCGACCAAAGGGAATCAGCATTCCAAGAGTTGAAAACTCGACTTGTGACCGCACCGGTCCTGACTCTACCTTCAGGTACGGATGGTTATACTATATTTAGTGATGCTTCTCATAAGGGTTTGGGATGTGTTTTAATGCAGAATGGGAGAGTAATTGCTTATGCTTCCCGACAACTGAGGCCTCATGAAAAGAACTACCCAACCCATGATCTGGAACTTGCTGCAGTGGTATTTGCATTGAAAATCTGGCGTCACTATCTGTATGGGGCAACATGTGAAGTATACACTGATCACAAAAGTCTGAAATATTTCTTCACCCAGAAAGAATTGAACATGAGACAGCGGAGATGGCTAGAACTGATTAAAGATTATGACTTACAGATATTGTATCATCCGGGAAAAGCCAACACCGTTGCCGATGCTTTGAGTCGGAAATCGATTGGGAACTTAGCCTCTTTGCTTACCGGGCAGAGAGAGTTGCTTTGTGACCTTGAAAAATCTGAAATTGAAATTGTTTTGCGAGAACAAGGTGGAACCTTAGCTGCTATTTCTGCTCAACCGGCTTTGATTGAAGAGATTAAAGAGAAACAGCAACAGGATGACTTCTTGAGGAAGATCATCGAAGAAAGAGAATCTAAACCGAGACCGGGATTCAAATTTGAAAATAATGTACTGAAATTTCAAGAAAGACTGTGTGTACCGAATGATACTGAATTGAAAAGAAGAGTTCTGCAAGAAGGCCACAACTCAAAATTTTCTATCCACCCAGGAAACACGAAAATGTACCAAAATCTGAAACAGAACTTTTGGTGGCCGGGGATGAAGAAAGAAATTGTTGATTTTGTATCGAAATGTCTTCATTGCCAACAAGTCAAAGCGGAACATCAACGATCCGCAGGCTTACTGCAACCCTTACCCATACCGGAGTGGAAATGGGAACATATTACCATGGACTTTATCGTTGGATTGCCTCGCTCCAGTAAAGGTATGGACTCGATTTGGGTTATTGTTGATAGACTGACTAAATCTGCTCACTTCTTACCTGTTAAGACAATTTATAATGCGGACAAATTGGCTATACTCTATATTGATGAAATTGTTAGACTGCATGGAGTGCCTGTGTCCATTGTTTCTGACAGGGATTCGAAGTTTACATCAAGGTTTTGGCAAAGCCTACAGACTGCATTGGGAACTGAACTGAGACTGAGTAGTGCCTATCATCCTCAGACAGATGGTCAGTCAAAAAGGACCATCCAGACTCTGGAGGATTTATTGAGAATGTGTGTCCTTGATTTTCAGGGAAACTGGGAAAGCCATTGGCCATTGGCCATTAGCTGAATTCGCCTACAACAACATTTATCATTCAAGTATTGGTATGGCGCCTTTCGAGGCATTGTATGGCAGAAAATGTAGATCTCCGATTTGCTGGGCAGAAGTTGGAGATGGGCCTTTGCTTGGGCCCGAGATTGTATATGAGATGACTAAGAAAGTAAAACTGATACAACAGAGACTGAAAACTGCGCAGAGCAGACAGAAAAGTTATGCAGATATCAGAAGGCGAGACAGAGAATATGAAGTGGGTGATCACGTGTTTGTGAAAGTGACACCGATGAAAGGCCAGACTCGTTTTGGAGTCAAAGGCAAGTTAGCGCCAAGATATGTCGGACCGTATGAGATTATTGATAAAATCAATCCGGTGGCGTATCAAGTTGCGCTTCCTCCTGAAATGGAGCATATGCACAACGTCTTCCACATTTCGATGTTGAGAGATTATCTCCGGGATCCTTTCCATGTGATAGAGCCTACTCGGATAGTGTTGAGTGATGACTACACTTACGAGGAACGGCCCATACAGATTATAAACAGACAAATCAAGAAATTGAGGAACAAAGAGATCCCGTTAGTGAAAGTTGACTGGCAAAATCATGGTGGCGTGTATGCCACTTGGGAAAGGGAAGATGACATGGCTAAGAGATATCCTGCTTTGTTTCCACTGAACCCTGTTTTCTTCCAGACTGAAGGTAACTCGAGTTTAGAGGACTAAACTCTTTTTAAGGAGGGGAGACTGTAACAACCCTTGTTACTGTTTACCGAATAACCACTGATTACCGATAAGTCACTGATTGAGTACCGATTACTGCTAAACTAAGACTGACTATGACTGATAATTGAACTGACTGAATTACTAAACTGACTGACTAAATCTGAAATTGAATCGATTGCCTGTATCTGTTTGAATTGCATTTTATCTGTTTAACTGTTTAATTATCTGTTCAGTCTGTTTTGTTTAGACTGCAAATTGAAGGCCTTATCGGCGGCCGAACCAGAAATTGATTAGTGATTTGTAATCACCATAATTTATGTGATTTTGTGGTATATTTAATTGGAAGTTGATTTAGTATGATTAAACTGGATTAAATTAGATTAAATGGTGTCAAATTACATGAAATGGACATATTTACATTTAGACCACTTAATGGCCCACTATCTCCACTTTTTGAGCCTCATTATACACTTAGGCAACATTTTGCTCAGCCATTTTCATGCTCTTGCCGACTTGAGAGGGAGAGAGGGAGAGAAAGCTTGAGTTCTTCACAATTTGCTTAGAAACTTGAAGATTTTGTAGGAGATTTGCATATTTGAGCTTGTGTATCTTGCATTCAAGACCTAGGTAAGGATTTCAACCTCTTAATTGTGTCTTAAAGTTGGTTCTTGCATGATTCATGTCATATTGATGGAGTTTAGAGCTATAACATGGGTTAAATGTTGAATTGTCGCTTGATTGTTGCATGCATGTTACCATTCTTGAGTTTTGAGGTTATAAGTTCATAATTCCTCACATGCATGTCCATCTTTTGATTATACTCCATGAGTTCATCTTGTTTGTGGAGGTTTGAGCTCTTTTGAACCAGCATTAAAACTTTGAAAATGATTTAAGCCCATGCATGTTCATTTGAATTGTTGTCATGAAGATTGGTTTGAAATTGGGGTTGAATTAAACACCCTTGGGCTTTGATTTCTCAAATTGAGCTTCAAATCATGTGATTCTATGTCTTTGCAAAGGTTTTCCAGAAGATGGGCCCAAGAGGATCGATTTTGGTGTTTGAAAACTTGGTTTTGAACTTGGAGTTCGAATCTGGGTTTTCCAGATTTTGGTTGTCCGCTCGAGCGGGGGAAGTGCCGCTCGAGCGGGGAAATCAAGCTCCCAGCACTTTGGCCTTGTTTACAGTCCGCTCGAGCGGGGAAGTTGGCGCTCGAGCGGGGCCTTGTGTCTCACGCTCGAGCGGGAGTCGAGCGGAGAATTCACCCATCCAGTACTTTTACAGTACGCTCGAGCGGGATAGTTGCCGCTCGAGCGAGTACCTTTGTTGCATGTCCGCTCGAGCGGGGGAAACCTGCGCTTGAGCGGGACCTTTGTTCCACTGAAAATTCTGAAAATGTTTTCTGTGTACATCTTTGCATCCTTATTCCATCCTAGGCATTCTTAGGCCTAGTTTTAGACATCTTAATGAGGATATAGATGTAGAACACACTGAGGCATAATAGGGAGTTAATAATTATCTTTCCCAATTGTGAAACTTAGAGTGTGTTCGATCTGTTAACTGTATAGGGTTGGCATTCCGAGGAGACGCTCTAGCCTACTATAGCCCAGAACTCTGTGAGTAACAATTGTGTAAAGATATGTTCCAAATGATTATCTTCTGAATACTGAACTGAACTGTTTACTAAACTGTTTACTGTCTATTGAATGAATGTATGTCCTATATTCTGAACTGTACTGTGGCATCCTTAGCACCTACTGTTTACTGTTACTGTTACAGAGATCTCTGTCGGTTCCCTTGTGGAACCACTACTGTTTACTGATTGATGGCCATCATTACTGTTTGGTCTTTAAGACCTACTGCTTACTATACTGCTATGCTAACGGATGTACCACATATGACTGATTGACTGAAAGACTGGAATACTGATTTAATGAACTGTTTTCATTACTGTAAGGACATTCGTTCTAAACCTCTTTACGCTTTATGTTATTCACTGGGCTTTAGCTCACTGCTCATATATATATGTAGGTGTACAGGCACCAGACCGCAGCTAGGAGCGTCGGGGTAACTCCAGTTTTGTCAAGCCAACCACTGTGCCTCACTGCGAGGTTCTGAGCCTGCTAAGCTATGGCTTAGGGGTGTTTTTATTTCCCCGTCTGTCTTGCACTGTTTTTGTAATACTGTATAGACTGTTACCGTACTGCTTAATAGGGATTAAGTCCCTGTACTGTATATTGTAAATATTGTGCATACTGTTTGGTACTGTTCCGTATAAATGTATGAAAAATCTTTTTGGCATACAGACTGTCACAGCTCATTGGACATTGTTTAATTACTGTATTGGCTTCCGCCATGCCCCTATACTCTGTTTTACTGTATTACTGTGAAGCAGGCCTTCGGTAATCTCGGATTACTGGCCGGTTACGGTGCTAAACCCATAGGGGCGGCTTTAGGTCGTGACAGTGAGATAAGTGTTTTTTTCACCATATCAAATGCTTGTTAGTGTTCTTGCAACCATTCAAACTTGTGATTCACTTTTAATAATGTCCCAAAGGAAAAGGTTATCTCAGCAAAGGCTGGAATGAACCTCCTGAAGTATGACACTTTGCCTAGGAATTTCTTTAAGGCCTTTTGAGAGTGTGGTGGTGGCATCTCCATGATTGACTTGATCTTATCCCCATTTACTTCGATCCCCTGCTGGTGTACAAGAAAGTCAAGGAACTTGCCAGCAGTAATTCGGAAGGCACACTTGAGGGGGTTCATCTTTAGGCAGAATTTGCGACAACGTTGAAAAACTTTTTCCAAGTCGCAGAGGTGTCGGTTTGCCTTAGTAGACTTGACCACCAGATTATCCACGTATACTTCCACTTCATGATGCAACATATCATGGAACACTGCAGTCATAGCTCGTTGGTAAGCTGCCCTCGCATTTTTCAAATTGAAGGGCATCATCGTATAGAAAACATTTCCTAAGGGCGTTTTAAAAGTTGCATTTTCTGCATCTTCTGGTGCCATTTTGATCTAGTTATAACCACTGAACCCATCTATGAAGGAGAACATCTGATGGCACGCAGTAGAATCGACAAGTGTGTCAATATGGGGCAATAAGAACTCATCTTTTGGGCAGGCCTTATTCAGATCGCGAAAGTCTACGCAGACCCTGATCTGACCGTTCTTCTTTTGCACAAGCACAATATTTGCTAGCTAAGTTGGGTACTGTATAGGCTTGATGAACTTGGCCCTCTGTAACTTTTCTATCTCCGCCTTAATCTTTGCTTCAAGATCAAGGTGATACTTTCGAGCATGCTGCTTAATTGGGTTAGAGTTGGGAAAAGTGTCTAGATGATAAGTGATAAGGAATGGGTTAAGACCAGACGTCTCGTCGTATGTCCAAGCAAAGATGTCACTATATCGCTGTAATAGTATTATCAATTCTGTCTTAGTTGCTGGAGCCATTGTATAGCTGATAAACACAGGCTTGCTCTACCTTGGTAAGTCGCTGAGGTTGACCTCAACAAGTACTTCCTGTTGCAATTTGGGTCTATCTTGCATGCATTCAAGGGCAGGCTCAGGCGTCTCCACCAACCCTTCTTGGGACCCATCACTGTCACATTTATCTACCAATATATAACACAAGTAGCCCCGACAACCCTTTCTTATTAATTTTCTAGCTTTCATAAATGAAATCAAGTATGGTGGAGGAACTACCCCATTTCCAGTAAAAATAAATTCAGGCATACCAGGTGGTCTAAACACAACAGATTTACTTACACAGTCAATGGTGGCATAGTATTTAGTCAATCAATCCATACCCAGAATACAATCAAAATGATCAATGCTCAGGGGTAACAAATCAACATACAATGTCATTCCACCAATTATAATATCATATGCTGGATAAACATAAGCATAGATCATAGAACCCCCAGTTGGTGCAGACACAGATAATAAACAGTTCATAGGTTCTAACGGTCTAGTTAACTTCCGAGAAAAAGTATACGATACAAATGAATGCATGGAACCAAAATCAATCAGCACATAAGCATTCTGAGTACAGATAGAAATTATACCTAACACCACATATTCGGTGTTCTGTACATCACCAGGCATAAGAGCAAATACTCGACCCTGCTTTAAGGTTTCCTTCCCGGTGTTAGCTTTTGTGTTCATTCTTGATGCCGAGGCGGATCTGGCTGAACTTGTTGCGGGGTGATTGGTATTTTCAAGCCTGATAGGACAATCTCTTATCACATGGTCAGTTTTACCACACCTAAAACAAGTACCTGATGCTCGATAACAAACCCCCTTGTGTTTCCTACCACATTCTCAGCAAGTCGGTACAGATCCACTACTTTGGCTTGAACTACTGGAAGATCCCGTATTTTGCTTCTTTGAGAATGACCGACCTCTTTTAAAGTTAGACCCCAATCTTTTGGCCCTCCATTCACTTGTTGGAACAAGAGTTTGTTTCTTAGCTGCCAAAATGGTTTCCGCTATCAATGCTCTATCCAATACATTCACATACATAGGTAGGTTGAGGACTGCTACCTGATCTAGTATATCTAAAGCCAATCCACCCTCAAATTTGCGGGCTTTCTTATAGTCCGTGTCCACCATGTAAGGAGCAAATCTGGCTAACTCAGTAAACTTAGCCTCGTACTCAGCTACGGACATTCTTCCTTGCTTGAGTTTTCTGAAACTTTTCGATCCCAAAAGTACTGTGGAAAGTACTTGTCATAGAAGATTGTATTAAATTGAGCCCATGTCATGTTCTCATTACTATTTCGGACTAGCAACCACCATCTATGGGCTTCATCTTTTAAGATATAGGTGGCCAAAAGAACCTTTTGAGTCTTAGAGCAAGGAAAGACCTCGAATAATTTTTCCATTTCAAGTAACCATGTTTCTGCCTTCAACGGCTCAATGCCACCTAGAAAAGTTGATGGTTTCATTTTCATGAACTTCTGAGTCAAGTTAATAATGTCATTGTTGTCTGGTTCACCTTGTACTGGCGGAGGCGAAGAAGGCAAAGGTTGTTGCCTCTATTGTTGCGTTATTGCCTCGGTCAAAGCTGCAAGCATCTATTCCATTCTGCTCATTCAGGCATTCAGATGATTCAGTTGTTCCATCACTTCTTGTATTTTCCATTTGCTATAGGTAAACAGAACATTATGAACATAGGCAAATAGTCATTTTACAACATTCAGATCATTTGTTTCCATATCTTGTGGTTACAATCATATTTAGTTTTCATTTTCAATGAATACTTACACATGTAGATAGAATGCCCCTACTTCTTACTAGGACATCCTAAGCTCATATGGACTCGTGTGTGCAGTAGAACACATGCTCTGATACCACTCTGTCATGACCCAAACCCACCCCTATAGGCTTAGCGTCGTAACCGGCCAGTAATCCTTGGCTTACCGAAAGCCTCTTAACAGAATATCATATAATTAGGGGCTGCGGAAACAAATACATAAAATATACATAGTCCATCAAGCTGTGGAGACATACAAAAGACAAATAATTTTAAACTTTAATAAACTTACGAGTGATGCCAAAAGATATAGTATTTACGTCACTTTATGTACATATTAACAGGAGTTTGTCCGTAATCAAACAAAAGAACTAAAGTCTTAAATACAAAAACGTGGCCATGCGACTTGACATGATCCGGAACCTCCTCGGGAGGCAAAAAGGGTGGCTGACAACACAAAACCTTTCAGGCATCATCTTAAGCCTGATTGCGCGCCTGGTCACCTACATACATAATATAAATAGTGAACGGGAGCCCAGTGAATAATAACAAGGTAAATGGGATTTAATGAATGATGTCCATCACATAATGAGAAATCAAAGTTTATATCAGAAACAGAGTCTTATGCATATTCAGATTTCAAATCAGAAACTTATTCATATACTTGTTCATATTCATTTTCAAAATTTATACATTTCACATCATAGTACGTGGCACATCCATTAGCGTTAACAAACCCGATGATCCAAAAGGGACAGCCGTAAAGGCATTCTGATGACTCATAAAGGGATGGCCATAAGGCATTTCGATGACTCGTGTACACAGAGACGTTTCCGATGACTCGTGTACACAGAGACGTTTCCGATGACCCATAGAGGGACGCCATAAAGGCATTCCGATGACCTATAAAGGGACGCATATCATATGATGCTAAGGATGCCACGAATACATTTAAGAAACTTGGACGATCATTCATTCACACAAAACATAGCATTTCAGAAAAACTAATCATGTCGTATTATTAGAAAATAATTAAAGTCTAATATAACTTTACAGAGTTATTACTCACAAATAACAAATGACTTCAAATAGACGAATAGAGTAGGCAATTCAAATATCTTGCGGCGTATGACCTACACAGGTACAAAACGAATATATACTGAATTACACACCCGGAAACATTTACTTTGTTCTTTTCTTATCTTGGTGTATCTTTACTTTTATCCTCACTATTGTGCCTTAATCTTGGCCTAGGTATGCCTAGGATGGAATGAGGATGCAAAAATGTACTTGAAAACACTTGACAAAACTTGCTGAAAATAGAGTCCTCGCTCGAGCGCAACCTCCTATGCTCGAGCGGACATGAAAAATGTGAGTGGTCGCTCGAGCGCAAGATC
Organism: Camellia granthamiana; assembly: GCA_036172215.1. Classification (NCBI taxonomy): domain Eukaryota; kingdom Viridiplantae; phylum Streptophyta; class Magnoliopsida; order Ericales; family Theaceae; genus Camellia; species Camellia granthamiana. Next base: position 147,623,447 of record CM069904.1, on the reverse strand, counting down.
TGTCGCTCGAGTGGTCTGTAAATTTTGCAAAAGTGCTGGTTGCTTGTTTTCTCCGTTCGATGCTCGCTTGAGTGTGAGGGACATACCTTCACTTGAGCGTAACTTTTGTCGCTCGAGCGGACTACAAAATTTAAGAACTTCTGGGAGCATGCATTTCACACTCGAGTGGACTTCTGGTCACTTGAGCAGAAATGCAAGATCATAAAGTAGTCGCTCGAGCTGAGAGGCAAAATCTGGGATTTCCAGATTACTCTTCTCAGCTCCAAATTGAAATCCAAGGCTACAATTCATATCCTTTTGGGGCTCAAACTTGAGACAACATATGTAAACTTGTAAAATATGAAGGTTTAAAGATCATTTCATGAAAACAAGGCCCAAAAGTATGTCAATTGTGCAACATTCAACTTGAAATGTAGAACATAATGTGAACATGTCATGCATATATTCATTTGAGTTCATAACTTCCAAAACATAATGAAATGGGATATTTTACTAAAAAAACATGGTAAATTCTTAGACTGCAACCAAAATATGAACATGCATGGGACAAATTCTTAGACAACATGCTCTAAATGCAATGTAATGCACATGCATATGCATATACTCTTCTCTTCTACTTCATTAAGCTTAATTCTTGCCCCAACTCACTTAATTCTTTTTTGAATGCATGAGTTAAGCACCCTAATTACACAACTAAGGCTTGATTTCATACCTTAGGTTCTCAACTCCTTGAATCCTAGTGAGTTCTTGCTCAATTTCTTCAATTCTCCTTAATTCTCTAGCAAATTCCTTGCTTGAAGACTTCTCATTAGCCTCTCTCTCTCTCTCTCTCTCTACACGTTTGTGTGTGTGTGAGCTCAAAATGTGTTGATATAAGAGAAAAGAATGAGTGAGAACACATAAGAAGCCTTATATAGGCTTGCCTAATAAGAGTTAATTAAGGCTAATCAAGTGGACATTAAATTAATCTAATTTAATCGTTCCGAACTGAACTTTAATTAAACCTACCATAATTTTCCATAATTCCCAAATAACACATAAATCAAGTCAATTTCTGAATCTGATGCCGATAAGGCTTTCAATTCGTAAACCGAAACGGTAACATGAACAGATATTTCTATGTTAAACAGATATAAAAACACATAAGGCAACATATGATGCAAAATTTCACTTTAATTATTTATTAGGCATAATTAAGCATAGATTAACATTAATCATGGGTCGAGGTTATTATAGACTTATGGACTTGCTGCTCCTCTTCTGCCCACTACTGTCTGGAGCAACCTCTACATCTCGAATGTCTTCCCACTTCGGCAATTTTACCAGTCCTTGGAGTTTCATCCGTTGGCAACTCAGTAAAGAAAATTGCATCCGAATTGTGTGCCTCATCCACTCTGAATGGCCTTTCAGATACATTTGTGGTTACTGTGTGCTTTCCCAACTTTGCCTTTACGCATTGGTGATAACTCGACAGGATAGCTCCATATCGGTGCATCTAAGCTCTGCCAAGCATCATGTGATAATTTGTGTCTGTTTTAATCACATGGAACTTAGTAGCGGAGCGGATCTCGCCAATTGCTAAGTCCGCTACAATATGGCCTTTAGTAACCTTATTCTTACTACCAAATCCCGTTATAGTGATGGGTTGGTGAACCATCCTGGACTCTGGGATACCGACCTTTACAAAGGTATCAGTAGTGATGATGTTTATGGACGCCCCACCATCAAGGAAAGCACGCTTGAACTCTACATCATTGATGTAAGTTGTGACAAAAAGAGGACGGTTATGAGGAAATGAGTATGCTCTGTCTGCTTCTGAAAAAGTAATGGCTCCGTAGTCATCTTGGATACGCCGACACACATACTCTTTAGCCTCAACAGCTTCAATATGGTGCACTTCGGAAATGTTAATGAGGGCTTTTGTTGCTTCCAATCTGGCGACTTAGCTTAACCCCAGCTGGTCAAAGAAGGTGAGAAACTCCACAGAGTTTTGCAAGGCCTGAGGATACTCATGAGTATCCTCTGTGAATTTTGCCTCTACAGGTACTGTCTCAGGGAGCTGGCTGCTAGCGATTTCGTCTAGCTCATCATAGTAGGATGCCATATGCACTTGATCGCGCACGGGCCCAAGGTACCCAATCCCATATACATTATTCTCCTTCTCTTTGTGGTTAGGATAAGGGTCCTTCCTTACATCGCGATTACCGGCATCTTTGAACTTCAGCTCATTTGCATCAACTTTCTTCTTGAAGATACTTTTCAAAGTCCAACAGTCCTTAGTAGGGTGTCTGGTGGTTCTATTGTAGATACAGTAATCTGGGCTTTCTTTGTCCTTCTTGGTTGGAAGGACATCAACCGAAGGCAAAGTAAGTTCACCATCAGCTACCTATTCTTTAACCAAGGCCTTAACATTCTCAAGATTGCAAGGATATGGATTTCTGTCCTCATAACTCTTTCTCTTTCGAGAGGACGACGCCTTTCCTTGCGAGCGGCTCCTTCCTATAGAGGTTACCGCAGCAACTCTGTTATTGCGGGGGTAGCGGTGGCTGTCACGAGATCTGTGCAAGGGACCAGTGGTACTGAGGTTCTTAGCTGCCTCAATCAAGACTTAAAAGGTAAGCAGATTATGGTTCACCAAGAAAATTTTGTAGTCGCGTATGGCACCCTCCACACATATGCTAACTAAGTGGGCCTCATCCACTAGTACATGATAGTCAATAGCCTTATCTTGGAACCGCTTAACATAGTCCAGTATATTTTCGCCTTCTTTTTGGACATCTCGCCCAAGTGTAAGGGTTGTAATTTTCTCTTGGACTTGGAAGAACTTCGTGTGGAACTTGTTCACCATCTGTTCCCAACTCTTAATCGAGTTAGGAGCCAAGTTTACATACCAGCTGTAAGCCTTCTCAGTAAGTGATTTGGAGAACTCCCGAAGGCGCAGCGAGTGGTCACTGCCATAGACACCAAGAGTTTCAATGAACCTCACCACGTGTTCTCTGGAATTGCCTTATTTTCCATCAAACTTAATAAACTTGGACACTGTATACCCAGTTGGGTATGGCATGGTCAATATCTCCTGAGAGTATGGGGGCTTCACATTTGGGTCGGGGAGAGATGGTAGCTGCTTATTGCTATGCTCTTGTTCGAGTATAGCTTATACATCGGCTAGAGTAATGAAGTGAGTGCGCTGGAATGGTCCAGTCTGCTCCTGGATAACTGAACCAGCAGTCGTACCGTTCACATAAGGTACCACTAGAGGCACCTGGATTAGAGCCCGAACCTCATGGAGCAGGTTAGGCACTGGGTTTGGGACTATTACGGGCGGAGGTGTTTGCGCTGGGACTGGTTTGGAGGCCATGGCCATAATAGCCTCAGTGAGAGTTTGCAAAGCTGCCAGGATCTCCCTCTGCATATCCTGGAGTGACTGGACTGCCTCAACCACAACACTGTGGTCACGGTCTTCCACATGTGCTACTCTACCATTAAAAGAGCCTTGCTGCTGTGGGGGTTGCTGAACTTCATCCTCTGCCATTTTTTCTAGTGAAGTGTGTAAGCCACTGCGGGTATGAACCATCAACAAAGCAACCTCTCCAGTGGAGTCACTAGAAATATAGAGGGGTTCAAGGTTAGAGGGGTGATTAGAGAGGCAAAACTATGTTAATGGTCTAACAATGGTGGAATGACTGGAGAGTGAGCAGCAGTAACTGTCTGGGCAGTTAGAGAGTGTGTAGCTAGGTGAGGGTGAAATAAGTAGTTCAAGAAGAAATGTATGGCAGTGCACAAATGGACAGCATCTCCCCCAAATTCCCAAATTTCTTTTCTTTGAACCTTGGGAAATGGGTCTTATTTATAGGCTTTTCCTTGGTGCCAAGACGACACCAAGTGGTCAAATAGAGAGAAGACATGTGTCCTAGAGGATCACATGGAATATTTTGCCTTGAGCCACCAGGCTAAAGGTGCTACGTGTCCCTCTGCATGTACTGTGTATTATTTGTTTGCCTCCGCAACTACCTTTTTGAGCCTTATCAAGTGTAGTTGTGACGGGAGTGTTTGACACTACAACTCCTTCTTTTGAGCCTCAGCAAGTGCAGTTGCAGCGGGAATGTTTGCCCTTGCACTTGCCTTCTCAGCCTGAACCTTAGCAAGTGCACTTGCAGCGGTGAACTTTACTGCTGCACTTGCCTTCTCAGTTCTATTTGGCTAGTACATGCATTCTCAGAACTCTATTAGCCTGCTATCGGCTATGTTTGTGTTCACCTCAATGAAACCTCCACCCTTAGCCACTTAACCACAAACTCCCCAGCTTCCCAGGGTAAAGGCCACAGCCAAGTTTGCTATCAGCCATGCTGTGCCCTAGTACCAAGCCCAAGGGGGCTTTTTTAGTCCTGTCTGTGCAACTAAGGTAGGTCCATGACCTGGGTAATGGAAAGGGAGTCACTTATGCTCGGGCTACCTTGCTTCTATCTTCGCGGGATCGTCACGGTAAACTGGTATCTCTGGGCCTGCTATCAACTCCAACCAGTAAGTCTTAGGGCCTGCTATCAGCGCCAAGTTAGATGAACTTTGGGGGCTACTATCAGCCCTAGGCTAGTAATGCCTTGGGGCCTGCTATCAATGCTAAGCATTAGCCTCTACTTGCAGAGGGAAGCCTTTCTCAAAGGCTGTTATCACCTTGACAGGATATTCCCTCTGCAACTTAGTTGTTACGGTTGTAGTTGCTGTGGTAACCATTTCCCGCGACAAGTTCAGATGGCAGGATCGACAATATTAGAGATGCCGGAGCTGATAGAATACCTCCACAACTTGGGCGTTGTAAGTACTGCCTCTGCAACTTAGTTGCTTCGATTTTCTCCTTCTATTAGCAACTTTAGATGGCTTTGGTACCGACATTACTTGAGATGGCGGCGGCACCGACGTTACTCGTAATGGCGGTGCTGGGACGAAGTGTCTTCGCAACTTGGCCGTCGCAAGTGTTTCCTCTGTAACTTAGTTGCGTCGGCTTTTTCTTTCCCTCAGCAACTTCGGATGGTGGCGAAACTGAAGATATTAGGAATGGCGGCGCTGAGGCAAAGTGCCTTAGCAACTTTCCCGCTGCATGTGTTGCCTCTGCAACTTGATTTAGGCATTTTCCTTCGTTGAGTCTATTTGGACCCTTGGCAGGTCGGACCTGCTTTGGCCCATTGTTGGCCCACTTCCCTTGGGCTTTAGCCCATGCTCCTTTAGTCATTCCTGGTCACCTTAAAGGGGTGACCCCAGTGCTTAGGTCCATAGTTAATTTGGGGTTTAATTTTCTGACCCTCTACAACCTTAAAATATCATTTGAACATACCTAAAATAAGACTATCAAATAACTTCTCTTATTGGTCGAATTTTTAACGACGGACACATACACAATCACTAATGATTCCATCATGGATGCTTTTAAAAAATGATTACTTAGTGAAAAGTTTATGCTTATAGCATCATATGATATTTGGTCTAATTTTTTATTTTTTATTAGTGATAAGGTTATGCATTGAAAATTCATCCCAAAAGTCATTGGTATTGTAAAAGTCATCGATGGTTAGTAGCGTCGGCCAATGGCAGTGTTGTAGACATATTGGTGACATTAGATAAATATGTGACATGTATATAGATAAGTGATATTGGACAAATAAATAAAAAAAAAAAATAGGCGACACATATACAGATAGGTGACATTTAGACACATAATTGGACAGATAAATGATATGTGTACAAATAAGTGACATTTTGACATATAAACATATAAGTAAGACTTGGACAAATAGATGTCCTTTCAATGTGTGTGTGTGTGTGTGTGTGAGAGAGAGAGAGAGAGAGAGAGAGAGAAGAAAAAAATAATTGATGGTTTGAATGAGGTGAGTTGGAATGGTTTGCGAGGTGAGGGACGGTTGTAATGGTTCTAGAGCGAGAGAAATGGGTGTTGACGAATAGGAGAGAGTGTGGCTACGGCGCCAGAGGTGGGTAGCCATGGCAGGTAGTAGAGGTTAATAATAGGGTTTACATTTTTTTAAGGTTTTGAGTCTTTTTAATAAATTTACATAAGAATAAAATTGGGAAATAAGATTAAAAATTTTTGAGAAATAAGGCGTAATTGGCTGATTCTGTTGTAGAATAGAAGCATATTCTTTGTAATTGAGCAAAAGTCAATTTTTCGTTGTTAGATTAGCACCCTATGGAAGTTAGCCTCTCTACCTTTGCTAATCACCAAGTGTTTGCCTCTTAAACACCAAATGCTTGTCTCATAATTCAATTTCTCCTTAGAGAGAGTTAAACCCATGACCTCTCCCTTTGGACTAAACCTTTAAAAGAGTTATGGTAGCCAACTAGGTTAGGCCTAGTTAGTTTTTTTGTAATTACTTTTGCAAATTTTATTTTTAGTAATTTTTAAAAAAGTTAAATTAGTTGTAATTTTTTACCCCAAAACTATTGTTACTAGGGATGGTCACACGTAGAATTTGGGGCAAGTTTTGTAGTAATCCTTTTTTGCCCCATATCATATCGGGGGCGAAGAAAATCGAGAGTGGTGGGGCAGAACGAAATAGAAGACAAGTTAATTTTATAAGTTGAAAAATAAAAATATTAATAAACGTTATAAATAGTATAATATATTACGGATAATTATTTATACTTAATGAGAATTACAAGATATAAGATAAAAAATAAATAAATGAGTAAAAATTAATATTAAGTATAATATTTTATTATAATAAAAAATATAATTATATTATATATATGTATATATAAATATATTTAATAAATATAATCGAGGTGAGGTCGAGTATTATGGGATAGGAGAAGCAAAATCCATCAACGCCCTACTTTTTCATCAAGTGGAAACATCTTGTGCGGTACAGGACAAAAGACGTGGAACAGAGTGAGACAGAAGAAAACAGTCATGCTACATCCTCACAAAAACACCCTTTCATAGACTCTGACTAGTAAAAGTCTATTTACCTACTCTGTAACGCTAAACTATTACCGGTCAGAGTTTATGAAATGATATTTTTGTGAGAGATTTTTGTAGAGATAGATCATTTTCTTGGAAGCAAATTTAGTAGAAAGTGAAAATGAAAGAAAATACACTGAAAGAAAAGAAATAAAAAATAAAATATATTTTCTTACAAACATTTGATTAAAATGAAAATTTTGTAAGAAAACTATAGAAAAATTTAAAAGTTTAGTTATAGATAATTCACACATTCAATTTTTCCTGTATTTTCTTGTATTTTTTACAAGAAATTAAAAATTAGTTACAATGCTAATATGAATTTGTTGGCACCATAAATCTGCAATTTTATTATTTATTATTTATATAATTGTAGGACATGTGGCACCCTCCTACTCATTTTGAGGTTATGAGAAGTTATGAAATGTGGAAAGATGATGGAGAACAAAGTGGAGAACATAGAGCATGAAATGAAGGTTGAAGGAAGTTATGAAAGATCATGGAGTATGAAATGGAGGAAGTAGAAGAGTAGGTAGTTTTTTTTCTTGCAAATGTTTGTCTATAAATAACCATTCATGACTACATTGTAAAGGATCCAGACCTCAAATCAAAGACAATCGATTTCTATTTTTTTTGTCATTTATATTTCCTGCATTTTATTTTATGTACTTCATTTTTGAAGTATAGGAGTAAAGATTAATTTTATGCACTTATTTTTCGAAGCACAGGAGTAGAGGTAAATTAATGGTTAGTTTGATTGTTCACTCAATCATCTTTTCCCGTCTCCCTCCTTTTTCTTTTAATTTTTCTTTTCTCTACACTTGGCAATTTTAAAGTCCTCTTTATTGAGGCAAAAGAACTGTCAATACAATCGTTTGATAATTGACTTGAATTTAATATGTAAGGAATTTTCAATCCTTACTGGCACGCTCACATTTATGATATTTTCCTTCGCAGGAAAAATAAGCCAACAATTTTTGGCACCAGTGAGACGTCAAATGTAAGAAATGAAAAATGAATTGGATTCGTCCATTACAAATAGCCTAGATGAAATCTTTTGGTATAAACAAAAAATTTTGGATATCCAATAAGAGATCTATTTTCTTGATAAAATAAACTTTCATCCCTTACAATATTATTTGGTGGAAGAAAAAAGACACTATTTAATTGGAGAAATTCATCAACTTGATATGAAAATTTGCCAATGGAATGATGAGTTGTCAATTCTCACTACCAAGTCTTTAATTGAGACTTTAATGGCCGAAATTGGTGAATTTTTTCAGAATTTTACCATGGTTAAAAATAGCAAAAGCAAAGAGCTAATTTCATCAATGGCTCGTGGGATCAAAAAACTCATTTTAAAGAGCTAATTTATGAAAGTAACATGGCTAAAAAATATGTTGTTAAGCCAAGTATGGTAAAAAATAATGTTCCATATAAGACTTGGGGGTTGAAAAACTCATTTTTAGATAGTCAAACCATGGACATAAGCCATTAATGGCTGAAATGGAACAACCCATTAGACCAAGAAATGATGAAATTTACATGGAGGATTTTCATAATCCATTAATGGATAAAATAGAAAAACAACCCCACAATGAAAGTTATTTGGCCAAAGAACATGTTCTCAAGCCAAACATGGCTAAGAATAATGAACAATTTAATGTTCATGAATTTGCATTTTTTGAAATTATTCAAAATGTCAAGCTACTTGAATTTTTAAGGCCATCTTGTACTATGGTTCTTGGTGTTCAAAATCCTTTTTGGATTTATGATTCACATCAAAATTTAATTTTGATGAAATAGCTAATAAAATAATCATCTTTAAACATTGTTTTGATGAGTTTGATGCACTAAAGAACAACTTAGCCATTTAAAATGTTGAACTTGGTTAGGAAAAGCCTATGCATTTGAATTAGTTGTTGAGAATGGCTTATTTTTTTCAAATTGATGGCCAATTTTATTTATTTATTTATTATTTTTTTAAGGCACAAAAAACACAAAAATAATGACAATATGTGTGCTTTAGTTGTAGTCAAACAATGACTCTTGCATTCAACCGACAAAATTGTAAACATTTGGTGCTATTATATCATTTGAAACACTTTATTGATATTATTCGAACCACTTTATTGCTTAGATTAGTCATATGCTTGATTCGACCCTTCAAAAATTCAAGTAAACATCATTTTTAATGGTCACGCGGGTAATGTTGGCACCATAAATTTGTAATTTTATTATTTATTATTTATGTAATTGCAGAACATGTGGCACCCTCCTACTCATTTGGAAAAGTTATGAAATATGGAAAAATGATGGAAAACAAAATGAAAAACATGGAGTATGAAGTGGAGGTTGAAAGAAATTATGGAAGATCGTGGAGTATGAAATGGATGAGGTAAAAGAGTGGGTAGTTTTAGGTAGTTTTTTTTTTACAAATGTTTGCCTATAAATAGCTATTCATGGCTACATTATAAAGGATCCATAACTCAAATCAAAGACAATTAATTTCTATTTTTCTTATCATTTATATTTTCTGCACTTTATTTTATGTACTTCATTTTCGAAACATAGGAGTAAAAGTTAATTTTCTGCACTTTATTTTATGCAGTTCCTTTTCGAAGCATAGGAGTAGAGGTAAATTAATAGTTAGTTTGATTGTTCACTCAATCATCTTTTTCCGTCTCCCTTATTCTTCTTTTAATTTTTCTTTTCTCTACATTTGACAATTTTGAAGTCATTTTTATTAAGGTAAAAGAACTGTCAACACAATCGCTTGCTAATTGACTTGAATTTAATCTGTAAGGATTTTTCAATCTTTGCTGGCACGTTAGCATTTATGATATTTTCCTCTATAGGAAAAATAAGCCAACAGAATTGTACAAGAAAGTTAGGAATGGTTTGTGATGATCTAAATAAGTGCACTTTTTGACTTTTTATGAAATATGGGTTGAGTTTGAAGTGATGTGGTAGAGAGGTAATATGACTTAAATAAGATGATGTGATTTAAATAGGATAGAAATTTTTTGATTTTTTTAAGTGATGACAAACAATGCCTCAATTTTCTTCTACTTTCCACCACCGCTTTCAAGTTAAACAAACTTATAAGAGTTAATTTTTTTTCACTTTCTCTCACTATCTACCTATTTTATTTTAAACAAACTGAATCTAAGGCCAAGTTTGGCAACACCAAAATAATCTATCTTTTTATCTTTTTTTCATCACATCACTTTTCTACTTTTCTACACATCTTTTCGTAAAAAGATAAAAAGTACACTTATTTATATCATTCCAAACAATCACTAACTATTGCAATTTTTTTTCCAATTATTTATTTATTTTTCCTTTCCCTCCTTTTAAAACTGATTCATAATTTCGAAAGACTGATTCATAATTTCGAACAGTCCCCAAGGGACACATTGGGTCAACCAGATCGCCCCTACTTTTGAAACCTCCGACGAAGCCCCCAAACGTTACTACTTCGACTAGCCGACACAGACCATAAAATCACACACAAAAGTGTCCAAGATTCACGTTCTCTCTCTCTTTCTCTCTTGTTCTTCCATGTCGTCTGTTCTTACGTTTCTGGCTCTGTTCCTCTTGAGCTTCCAAGCATCGTCACCAGCTTCAATTGTGCCTCGTTCAATTCTCAGGTCTATCAACGACAACAACGCTGATCATCCAGACGTCGCGCTCGATCTAAATGTTGCCAATTTCGATTCAGTTCTTAAGGAGACTCAAGCTACCTACGCCATTGTCGAATTCTTCGCTAACTGGTCTGTCACTTTGCTCTTCTTTAGGGTTTTTAAAATTGAGATTTTACTTCGATCCAGTCTTTGATTCTCTGTATTTTTTTTTGTGATTATTGAATAAAGAAATGCCTTTTTTAAAGTTAAATTCTTTGTATTATCTCTTAGGTTATCAAACATAGTGTGAAGTGCAGAAAAATTTGGAAAAGTTTGGAACTATTAGAAGGGAAATTGATTTGATGGTTGATTAAACTTTGGTGCTTCATGTTTTTGATAAATGTAGAACTATACACTGAGCTAAATTGGTAAGATTCAGGGTTAGGGGTTTCTGAAAAAATTGTAGTTTTTTCTAATAGCTTTGAAATACTATTTTAAAACTTGGGTACTGGAGAAGCCATCTGCGATTGTAGTCTATTGGCAATAATTAGGATAGTGAATCCAGTCAAAGTTAAATCAGATAAGTTTTTGGTAGAGCAAACTTTTATGCTTCTTATAAGAGGATGGTGACTCTGTTCTTGTTTTTTGGTGCCAGTCCCTTTTATTTGTTTTTTTGATACAATTTAGGAAAATAAATGCTGTCGATATGGGAGTGTAGATCTTGATTTTGGTGAAGATGATCAAGCAAGTGATGAGGAGATGTATTGTGTCGAAATGTGAAGGCCGCTTTAGTGTAACTGTATTGTTGATATAAAGATTTTCAGTTTTCTTCGCTTGCAAATGCGATCTATAGTCTAGAAGGATGCTAGAGAGGCCACTCTTGCAGGGTGTCCAACACCTAATTTTTTTCCCCTTCAAAAATTCCATAAAGAGTCTTGTGTGGCAGTTGAGGGCTGAAGCAAAAAAAAAAAAGAAAAAAAAATGGGCGGGGAAGACTCAAGTGATTTGATTAGGGTTAAGATATTGTGGTTGGATTTAGTCCAATGATTTGAGTTAGGGGTGAGGCTGATGTAATTTATATATTTATATATATATAATACAATCTATAATATACAGAACTCAGGCTTGGGTTGCTCATGTTGCTGAAGATCGCCGCCTAAGAGTAGCCCATATTTTAATTTGGGTTGGAAATCTTAGCTCATTCCCAAACTTGTGTTTCAATATATATATTTACTAAGAAGCCCTAAAATCGTACAGGCTGGGCTCCAGTTACTTGGGTTTGGCCAGCCTAAGTTTCACCCCTAGTCAAATCAAAGGTCGCTCTAGCAGCATTGCTCTTTTTTTTTTTTGTGCAATGGGAATGGTAGTTTCCAACAGATGTGTGAAAAACCTTTGGCACGATTGAGCACATTGAGCACATCAGTGATTTCAATGTTCTTGTAAGACAATTGAAATGCGTTCATATATCATTTGACAATGCTATCCAGTCTTCTTGAGAGTTAGAATCCCTTGATTTTAGTGGTAAGGAATTCCATGGGTTCGGCAAAGTTAGGCATGAATTGTAAATAGAGAGATAACACTAGATGGTAAAAAGAACTTCATATGCTATTAGAAAGTTGCCATTGCACCGAAAAAAAGTTCACGATCTGTTGAATATCACATGTTAAATGAAACCTGTTTAACATGAATCTTTGAACACAATTCAATTCTGTTATAGTTGTCTATTATTGTACAACTAGAAGGGTAAAATGAAGTTCTCAATTTCCTGTGACAAGATTTTAATTGTGCCAGTATTAAAATAAGAAAACGCATGGTTATTTCTGCTATTAAAATATGTTAGATTTTTTTATTAGTGTTATGACATCCCAGTTCCCATTTATCCATAAAAAGTTTACAGCCAGTATACTATATGCAGTAGTCGCATCATACTTCTGCTTCTTTTCCTTTGGAAGCCCATAGGAGATTGGATTGGTAAAGGACAAGTGACAACCATGGGAAATTTACACCACCACATCAAGCTGCCATAGCAAAAAGCAGAAGGAAAAAAACAAGGATTGGTAAATGACAAGTGACAACCATGGGTGATTTACACCACCACATCAAGCTTCCATAGCAAGAGAAAAAAAGAAAAGATGTCAACCTGTTTATTTACGCAACATGGTAGATACCCCATAAACTATAGAAGAGATGCATTTCATGCTCCTCATGAGTACTGCAGTACTGCCCAAGGGGGAAGAAAGGGAGCATTTTGTTAATTAACTGAAAATTAGCTAGCTTTTTAGTACCTTAAATAAAGTGATAAGATAATTTTTATAAAGTTTTTTTTTTATTATTATTATTATTTTTGAACTTTATATCCTAGAAGACCATACTATTGTACCAGACTTAGGTTTTGCATTGAATGCATGTATCATTTTTGGGAAAAGAGAATGACACTTTCATTGCTTTTACTTAATTCAATGGATTTGTTTTTGTGGTCACATCAGTTTGCGTTTCTTATGGAAACAACCAAACAATTTAGATTCTGCTGGCATGTTGGTACTTAGTGCTGAACTTTCTGTTGACAGTATTAGTTCTTTACACGTTTGCTTGGTCTTGCAGGTGCCCAGCTTGCAGAAATTACAAGGTATGTACTATGCTGAATGTTGTGTTTAGCATCATAAATTAATGTTTTCTTATGTTTCTTATTACTTGAGCTACAACTTTGCAGCTCCATTACGAAAAGGTAGCAAGACTTTTCAATGGACCTGAAGCAGTTCATCCAGGGATTATATTGATGACAAGGGTAGACTGTGCATTGAAGGTATTGTTGCTATGCTTTCTTGATACTTCCTTCTTAAGTGGTGTTATGCTTGTATTGGTCATCATATTACTGAAATCACCTTTTAGTTTCTCACTGTACGTCTCTAAGACCTTGTGTAAGCGTGAGCCTTGTGTATTGGGTATGACTAACCAATCACATAAATAAGTATAAACTGTTCTAAACTAAAAAACAAGCATCTTAGGAGGGTTGATTTGTTCAATCAAGCAGTTCAGGGTATGATGTAGGGTGACTTTATTAAACTTGGATTAACCAAGTACAAATTTTTTTTTTTGGTGGGTTTATGTCAAGGAAAGCTTTTGGTGTCAGGGTGCCATTAGGTAGAAGAAATTTTTGAAAGTTTTTATCTCAGTAAGATTGAAATCAACTCAATTCAGGAAGTTTATAGTTGCCTGATATTTAGAACATAGGTTATAGAATTCTCTAAACAACAAAGCTTTTAAGGGTTTTAGGTGTGGAATAAATTGCCATAGGGAAGGAGAAAAGGTTGATGATTTGGGCATTGATTGGGTATGGTTTTCTAGTTGGAATTGGGGCTGTTCCAAGATTGAGGACAAAGTTCGCCGATAATAGGATTTCATAGCTTTGTAAGGAAGAAGGAGAAGAAGAATAAATAATATAGTAATTTTACCTAGAATTCCTTAGGAGCTACCTCTTAGGCTCTGTTCAGTTGTTGGGAATTTAACGTGGGAAGGTTTTTCTCAGGAAATATGCAGTAGAGTGAAGTGAAGGAAAAGAAAATTATTTTTCCGCTTGTGTTCACTTGTTAGGAAAAGAAAAGTTATTTTAGTTTTGTGCAGAATCTTTTGTTTTTTGCTGGATCAGTTTTGAGAGAGACTATATCTAGTGGGAAAGTTGGAGATGTAGGTCCCACAACTTTCTTGCTAATTGAACATGAAAAAAAATGCCGGAAAGTTGATTTTCTCATCCTTTACTACACTTTCCCATCAATTGAATGGAGCTGTAAGGTTGTATAATACATTACAAAAAAACTTCATGCAAATTTTCAAGAATTCAACTCCATTGAAGAAAGATCCATTGAAGAATTCAACTTCACACTTTAAAATATTGAGAAAAATTCATTTTACCCTCTTGTGATATAGTCCCGGGGCACTTTAGCCATGTCTTTTAAAAATAGTCAAATACCCAAACACCCTACGTGGTTTTATGCTAAAGTGCTATTGTTAGATTTTCTATCCAAATAGACAAAAATGGTGCCACATGCCCTTCTTTTGAGAGTTGGGGGAGAAAAAAAATTGTTAGTTGAATTCTAATATGGAAAGACAAAATTGCCCTGGCCTTCATCTTCTACCTAAGTCATGTGAAAACCCTAGTAATCCTAACCTTAACCCACTCACCACCTCCACCCATCCCTTCCTACCACCTCCAGGCTCCAGCCATGTCCTTACCACCTCCAGCCACCTTCTCCTCCCTAGCCTCTGTTGCCACCCCCCTCACCCCTCCCCAACTTCCCTAGTGCAATTAGAGAGGATGAGAGAGCCCGTGAAAGAGGGAGGACCCAAGACGTGGTGAGCATCCATGGGCATGAGTCCTGACTAAGTTTCAGTACAATTTTTTCATGAATTTGTTAATCTTTTGAATCAGTCTATTATACCCTCTTATTATTATTATTATTATTATTATTATTTTTATATATAGCATACATTGAAACCCACTCTTTTTGACATGTGTGGCTTAGTAATTACTTCCTCTTCTTTTCAATTGTTTGGCAGCACAGACAAATAATGAACTTTGCAAAAGGTTCTCCGTCGATCGTTATCCCATGCTTTTGTGGGGCCCTCCTTCTAAATTTGTTGCTGGTGGTTGGGAGCCTAAACAAGACAAAAATGAGATACATTCTATTGATGATGGACGAACTGCTGATCGCTTGCTTAACTGGATTAACAAGAAAATGGGCAGGCATGTACTATCTTTACTTATTTATTTCTAACATATGTTACTGCATGATTTCCAAACGTTAGTTATGTTGATCTTAGAGTAATATCAATTTCCCCCCTCCTTTTTTAGGTTTTCTTTTTCTCGATGAAATTGTTCATTAATAATTAGAAAGTACTGTAGCACTTTCATACTTTAAGGAGCTCGTGTTTCTATTGATAGACAATGTTGGTCTCTCCAGGAAAGTAGTTTGCATGGTTCTTGGTTTTTACAAAACATAAATTAATAATCATGAAATGAAATATAATTATGGGGAGAAACAAAAATAATAACTTTAGTGTCATGGAAGAAATAATTAAGTCCTGATGTGTTTTTGATTAAGTAGATTCAATTCTTGAATTTATTATTTTCTGGAAGGTGATTGTAATTTTCGCTGAAGCATTAGAACTTGTGCAAAAGTTGCGTTGAAAATGCAAACTCTGTATTCTGTTGTCAAAAGGTATCTGATGCCAAATAGAGGAAAGAGATAACAAAAAGGACTAGCTTCAGTGCAGAGGTGCAGGCTCTATGGATACTAGAGAGTGATTGCATTCTTATTGATGCCACAACTGTGACTTTTCAGCTCCTCAGAATGAGTCTATTTCACAAGATAGCAGCTATATATGTTGCCATGAATGGTGTAGTGGCTTGCTTCTACTCATGATGTTGCGAAGTTAGAGCACCAGTCAGATGCTACACTACCGTTATTGGTGCTGTCTGCTGTGAATGGACTTCATATTATCTTCTGTCAAGCTTATAAAACTGTGGGTGCTTACTATGTGACATACTGATTATATTTTTAAATATTATATTGATGAATTTCCTTTGAGGTAAGGTAACTAAGCAATGGACTCTTTATTTAATGAGGTTTTTTTTTTTTTGAAACAGCCAAAAGAGAGATTTTATTGATAAGTATCAAGTAAAAACATTGACAAATATCAATAAAAATACAAAGAGCACACACAGTTGGTAAGACACCAACCCAAGGGAAAGCAGAATACATTTCTACTCCCCAAACACCATAACAGCAGCCTCAAAACCAGCAGCAGAATCCACAGCAGACTCCAAGGGAAAACAGATAAAACCAAACCATAACAGATCTACACACCAAACTCCAAACCAGCAGCCCATAACAAAGTCGTACCAACAGCCCAGAACAAAATCATACCAACAGAGCCAGGGTTCAATGATGAATGCTTGACCCTATCCGAAGCCACATTTGCTGCAATCTCAAGTTAATCTCAAGCAAAGCATGACAGATTTTTTATTTTTGAATCAGCCAAAAGAGGAAATTTATTGATAAAGATCAAATTTATTTAACGAGGTTAGTTATATATTTCTGTAACAATTCAAGTTTGACAGCTGAATTTTAAGCTTTAACAGCCGATTCTATTAATGTTGAATCCCTATCTATTTGGTCAATTTTCCCACTTCCTACCCACCCAAAACTATAAATAGAAAACGAGAATCTGTTTTTGTAAGCGAGACAAATTCGAATGGGTCAAGTAAATCTTTGATCAGCCCACTTAACCTCTAGCCAATGCCATGTAACCAAAACTGGAAGCCTACTAGCCATGGGATCCTTCAATTCAACTAAAGCCCTCATTCTGAAATCCCAGTAGGATTCGAATGACTTGATATTGAAAACCTACAAGGTTACGTGAACAAAAGCTATTGATTAAAGAGTTCCCACTTAGTTTTGGGTTCCAAGATGATATCCTCATATGATTCCTGTCATTCCATCACTAGAGAAACTAATTTGGGGATTAAGATATCAGGTGGGAAGGGGTTCAACCTAATTGATAAAGTCAGAGTTCATAAAATTAATTTCAAGAATGGAACTTAAGTGTCACCTGATGTGAGTTTGTGTAGCCACGAAAATGAATTGGATTGAGTTTGTTTTAGATTGATTTTAACAACCATACGATTCTGTTTGACAAAGCTATTAAGTTGGATTGTTTGGATTATAGCTTCAAAAAACTCATGGATGGTGTTTGGTTACATTCAACTTGTAGAGTTTAATCAAAATCTTCCAAGCTACATGGGGGGTGCTTTTGCAGCTTAGCCTTTTTAGCTTTTGGATGTTGGACAAAAGGTCGCCTCAATATTTTCATATTTACAGGCATACCTTTTAAAGAATAGTTAGGTTAAAAAATCTATAGGTACTTTGGACTTTACACTTAAAAAAGCTACTTTTAGGATTATTTATGGAACACTTGCATTTCACATATCATCCAGAATGTTGCACAAAACACTTCTAACTTTATTCAAATCACTTTAAGTCAATAAACTAAAAAGCTAATTTTTAAAATGTTCATGCACATCTATTTTTATATCTGAATATTAAAGTCCACTACAAGTGTTTATATTCCATATTAGCTCGTGGTAGTTGATGTGAGTAATTTAATCCTTTTGTACTCTTCCATTCAATCTTGTGGTAATTGATCAGTTATTATCATAAAGCGAGAAGTAGTTATGATAGTCTTGGCTGCATAAGAAAACCTGTAGTAGATTAATGACAAAACAACCTTCTTGATAGTCTTGGTGTGGTAATTTAATCCTTTTTTACTCTTCCATTCCTTCTTGTGGTAATTGATCAGTTATTATCAGAAATTGAGAAGTAGTTATGATAGTCTTGGTTGCATAAGAAAACCTGTAGTAGTTTAATGACAAAACAACCTTCTTGATAGTCTTGGTACTAGACAACGCAATAGTTTCTCTGTCTACTGAAACAAATTGGAAAGAAGTATTATCATGTTAAAAAAAAAGGGAATGAAGTTTTCATCCTTAAGGTGCGGTTTTTAGCTTTCCCATGATAGAGGTCTAGAGTGCTTTTCTTTATATCTTTATTACAATGGATATGTTAGCTCATTCTATAATATCCGTTAGGGGTTGGAGGACAGAGTGGGTTAAAGCTGTCTATGTACGATACATATAGTATATATACATATATACAACATGCATGTGCACATGTGCGTGCACAAGCTCACCGAGAGAGAGAGAGCTCCATTAAGTGTTTGATAGCTCCATTAAGCTGCATGTTTGACATTGACTTGTATCTTAAATTTAGGGGTAAAATTTAATTTTCAATTATAGGCTTAATCAAACATGGTTGATTGCCATTATTTTGCTGCCTTCACATGTTCTTTTTACGTGATAAAGAAGAAGCTTTCTCAATGTTAAGTCTTTGATGCTTATTAAGTGAGCCTTTATATATTATCTACGTCTATGGTTTTTCTTCTTCTTTTAATGTTCTTTTTACTTTACAGCTCATATGGATTGGACGACAAGAAATATGAGAATGGGCATCTCGAATCAAATGTGTCTGACGCTGGACAGGTCCTTCTAAAGCATTACTCTGCTTTTTTTCTGAGTGTTTTTATGAATTATGACAGTAAAATTTAAAATTTAACTTCTATAATGCTGGCTTGTGAAAGATTGTACATGCTGTGTACGATGTTGAGGAGGCAACATCAACTGCCTTTGACATCATCTTAGAGCATAAGGTAAATTTTGTTTGTGCAGAATCTGTAGCTTTTCACATGTCAATGTTTATGACTTTGACCCACTCATTATATGCACTTATGCAGATGATAAAATCAGAGACTCGGGCATCACTTATAAAGTTTCTTCAACTTCTAGTGGCTCATCATCCTTCTAAGAGGTTAGAACCAAGCCTTTTTACAGCCATGCTTTGCGCAATGTGCTGCTTCTTTCATTAATCAACTCTTGGCTCATTAGGTGCCGGAAGGGAAGTGCAGAATTACTTGTGAACTTTGATGAGTTGTTGCCACCTGATATTTGGTCAGCCAAAAAACAAGAATTCATCATTGTTAACGGAAAGGGTGCACTAAAGAATTTCCAGATTTGTGGAAAAGAAGTTCCTCGTGGAAATTGGGTGGGTACTCAATAATTTGTTCTTTCAAATAGTTTATGTTGTCATCCTTTGTTTTGCTTATTATACAGTACTTGAGTAGTTATTTTTGACATTTTTGCTGTTCTAAAAGCTCTTATCTTGCTCATACTCGTTAAGTGTTGATATTTTATGTTTATCATTGAATGTTCTTCTGTTGCAGAATAAGCCGATGTGCTCGTGAAATTTGTATATCCTTTCAGCGTTTCTTGCTTGAACCACATTACTTAATTGATGTGCTTATTGGGTGCATTGGGAAGGGGAGTCGCCCCAAATGAGTTTTTATAAAGTGAATGAGTTTGTCATATTTATTGTGGAGCTTCCGGAATATCAAAATTGTTTGTTTCTCTATTTACATTGTTATGTAGGAGTGATTTAGGCTTGATTTGGTGTGTTTTGGGGCTGAGTAAGGGGTGGTTCTATGGCTATGAACAAGAATCCAAGAATAGCAATTGGTTTTGTTGTGCAGAGAAGAAGAAAGGAAAGAAGGTAAGAAAGAGAAGGGAAAGGGCTTACCCTCACAAGGGCTTAGAAAAATCACACACGATCATAAATTCTCTAAACTAACTTTTCATTGAAAAGAATTATTATACACGCACACACGTGTGTGTGGTGTTGCTACTCCTAAATTTAATAGGAATAGACTTTAAATTAGGAAACTAATAGACTTTGACTAATGAGAAGATTGTAGACCATATGTATAACCTAAATAACATTACGTGACCCACAATGTGACCCATAGGTGACTCTACAGTTGATGTCCAACAAATTACAAAATTATCAAAATGCTGTTCACTCTCAAAACATGTATAAATAAAACCCACCATCAGTGAATGTAAACACTGCCAAGGACATTTCCCTTCATGCCAAAATGTTTTTTTAAGGCCATAGTTTTTGTTTTAGACTCCCAAAGTGGATATGCCTTCTCCAACCAGGTTATAGCTGCTGCGCGCTGGAATTTTATTGCAAACTCATTACTAGGTCTGATACTACCGTGGGGCTCTCATGATTTTTTTCCTCTTGTTTTTCATGTTCAGTTCTTTTTAATTCCTCATCCTCATGGTGGCTTTTCTTTTAATAATTTTATGGAATATAGATTCAGTTTAGCTCATGCTGCTTTCATTTATTAATGATGATATTATAAGCAAAGTTATTCCTGATTGGTTTAATCTGCTTTGGGTGTTCTTTTCAGATGTTTTGTCGTGGTAGCAGGAATGATACTAGAGGCTTTAGGTAATGGTGTGTTTATTTTTGGATACAGCATTTAACTTCCTTCTGTTAATTTATTCTTTGTTCCGTTCAATAACTGCTTGTATAATTGACAGTTACATGGAATGATATGTTTCAAAATAAAAGTTGTAGAATATAAGAAATCTTTAAGATTTGAAATTTGTAAAGTTGAATCCCACCTCAAATCAGTGACATTGGTTCAACAATACAAATAAGAAAACGCCCAAAGAGTAAATTTTAATTTGAGCCAAAAAGAAAATGGAAAAAGAGAAGTGGATGCGCCAGTGTTGAGGGAGAGGCCAGGGGCTTGGGGTTTTGGGGCAATTGCAAGGCAGAGAGTGGTGGGTGCCAACACCACTAACCCTATTGAATATCAACATGTTCATATTGAGTTTTCATCACCTAAAGTACAGAGTCAAGAAGCTACTATATTGTCATGATTGTCATCAGATTCCAGGAAAGTAAGTTTCGTAATGCCATTTGTTGATATGATCTGACCCCACCGCTGTTCATAACAGTTAGTTCCTCAAATATATATATATATAAATACATATATATATATAGAGAGAGAGAGAGAGAGAGAGAGAGAGAGAGAGAAACTTCATTGATCAGCTCATCTGAATTGTGTGAATAAGGTATTTTCTAAGGTAATAGGTACTACATTTTTTGATTTGTTCTTCGTGGATCTCCACTTTGTTGTAAGTTCATCTAAGGTGGTCTTCGGTAAAGAAGGTGGATATGGGTATGATTCGGGGTACGGTTCTGTGAGTGATTCTGGGTATGGTGATTTCCAGGAAGGATATGGTAGCAAGGTGGACTCACTTTGTCTTAATTTATTTTTTGGTTTTTTAGTGAGAGAAACGAGAGCAGGTGATAGATAGAACGTCTTGTTTGGATGAGAGAGACAAAGAGAAATGAGGGTAAGAACATCTAATGGGATTAATTGTTGTGCCACCATCCAAATATTTTGTGACATTATCCACACCCATTTTATTATTATTTACTCTTTTTTTTATTTGCCTAGGGAGGCGGACATCAGAGTGGATTCATTTTTGTTTAACCAAGTAGTGTTCGTTCATTTTGCAGCTGTGGATTATGGGTTCTATTGCATTCACTCTCCGTGAGAGTTGAAGATGGGGAGAGCCACATAGCGTTCACAGCTGTTTGTGAGTTTATTCACAGCTTCTTCATCTGTGAGGAGTGTCGGCAACATTTTTACGAGATGTGTTCAAGGTAAAACCCTAATTTAGGTTCTGTTAGTTCTTGAAGCTCATTTCATCTGACTATAAATAATTGTTTCTGTTTTTCAGTGTTTCAACTCCTTTCAACAAAACCCGTGACTTTGTCCTCTGGCTGTGGAGCGCACATAACAAAGTCAATGAGAGATTAATGAAAGAAGAATCATCTCTTGGAACTGGTGATCCAAAATTCCCGAAATTCATTTGGCCTTCAAAACAGCTTTGCTCTTCATGTTTTCTTGCTCGAAGCCGGATTGATTGGGATCATGATGAGGTTTTCAAGTTCTTGGCTAGCTACTATGGAAAGATGCTGTTGTCTACGCACAAGGGCAACGAGCTTCTTGGTGATGGTGGGACAGAAAGGGTTGTTCTTGCTGAAGATTTGGCAGCCTCAATAAATGCAGTTGTAGTACCGTTGGGTGCAGCATTGGCAATTGCAATTGCCAGCTGTGCGTTTGGAGCACTTGCTTGCTTCTGGCGCTCTCGGCAGAAGTATAAGAAGTTACATCATATGCACACTTTAAAGAACATATAATTTTTCTGAAGATTATTGTGTTATTTGAAAGCAGGGACGGAACAGAGAAATCAAGAAACTTAAAAGAAAAGAACGGAAAAATATGAGAGAGAGAGAGAGAGAGAGAGGTTGATATTTATTTGTTTTCGTTCCACTAACATTGCAGGCCGAGGAGAAGCTGGAAATGAGATTGTGAAAGGACAGATTTACAAAAGGCTTCAAATTAGGGCACACAAAGAGGTGAAACTAAGGCACTGGGATAGAGGAACCTAGATTTGTGCCAAACCAAAGTTATTTTTTCCTTTGATTATGTAATGTTGGAATGTATAGGTTATATGTTAAATGATGCAAATGATTCTATAGACCAGAGTCCTTTTGTTTACATTTTTTTTTTTGTTTTTGTTTTTGGGGGGGGGGGGGGGGGGGGGGGGGGGGGGGTGGTGGTGGGGTGAATTGTGTGAGTCTGTTCAAACCCATAAATGAAATACATTATTGAGCAATTACAATTGTTTAGTTAGTGTAATAGATGGTATGTCTTGTTTCATTCATGGTATAAAAAGAAATTAAATAGTTGTGTTTAGAAGTTTCCCATTCGATTTCTACAGAGTAATTTTTTTTTAACTATAATTTTATCTTAAAATAAAAATATCGAAATGGATTAATTTTTTTCTTCCTAAATCTTAATCCCCCACTACTTCCCCACCGCTAGAGTCACTAGACTCCCTTACATCATGTCAGTCAATCCTTTCCAACCCCTTCGATGTTGTAGTACTTTGTCATCATGGATTCGTTCAATTCGATCGAATCGAGTCGACCTAATTGATTTTGGGTGGATGCATGTCTTTTGGTAGACGAATGCATATGAAATATTTCAAAATCTGCAAATATGGTTCTGATGATGGATCAACTTTCTCGCATTCGCATAAACTCAATTCGCCCATAGATGAAGTTAAAAAAGAAAAGAAAAAGAAAAAGAAACTGCTAACAAGTAACTATATAAAGTGGAAATAATAAAATATATATTTTGTGAAAATGAAAAATAATATCTTAAAAATATACATGCTTGGTTCTATAGACTTATAGAGAAATAATACATATTTTTTCACATTATTAATTATTGGAGATCGTGAAATTATGAATTATAATTCAAAAAAATGTCCAAAATTTATAAAGTTCAAATCGTCAAACAGATCGCATCTATCAACCAACTCACATGACCTGCTCAATCCGTATCAACCAAACCAATGGATGTATACGGATTGATTTTTTTCAATTCGTCTAATTTTAAACAGATGACAAATGAATGTCATCCAACTCAACTTGATTTGCGATCACCCCTAGTCATACCCCAATCCCTTTTTTGGCGTTGCTCCCTCATCCCAATCCTAGTAGACGGTGCATACGACCACTCTCAAATCCTAACAATTCTTCCTCATTGGTCGGACTATTAGCACTGAATGAATTGTTGCCAATCGCATATCAACCTTTGAACTAATAATAAAATTTATTCGGATGTCAAACATTGAATCAATAGTGTTTGTTCAGATATCATCAATTGAAAGAGAGAGAATCGTAGTGGGTGATGGCTAGAGTTGTGATGGTGGTGGTGGGTGGCAGTTAGGATTAGGGTTTGAAACAGTAAATAATGATTTCGTATTTAGTTCTCTTTTAAACCAAACCATGCTCCCTAATTGCTCTCATGATTAGAGTCCAAGCTTAAAAGCTCGACTTGAGGAGAAGTTATTTTGGTAATTTTAATAAAAAATGTTATAGGTCTCAAATTTTTTACGAAATGAATGACCAAATAGGATTTACAAAAGTGTAGCCTCCACAGTCATCTAAGATATTTGATAATTTATTTAATAAAAATTTTAGTATCTCTACCCTTATCCAATTTTAAAATAATGTCTCACACTATCTATAAAATAACACTTGTTAAGTTACTTTTCAAAAATTATTAAAAAAATATTAAATCTTACTGTTTTAATCAATCAAAATCATATTAGAATACCACCTGTATTTGTCCCAAGCTTGAGTTCCAATCATTTAACATTGTCCATTCAAGATGCTCTGTACAAGCCACAAGGGTTTATTGTGCCTTGGCTTGTGTTCCAACCAAAGTGAAGAGTTTCCAATAGTAAATAAATAAAATAGAGGTCCCCTTTCTCTTCATAATCAAGAATGCATTCATTCATCCCTTTCTCACTTATGGTTGTATATTGCATCAAACAAAAGACTTCCACAAAACCGCTCAACTAATCAATCATAAACCCATTGCTTAAACAAGAAACTATGGATAATGATATATGTATATATATATAACAATCACATAACTGGTACCCCAAGGGTCAACACCTAGCTTCTCAAACTATCAACTGAACATACTTTTAAGTATATTTTCCGTTAATATAAAGAAAAAAAATATTTATATATATAAAAAAAAAATTGCAATTATTTTAGCTTGTCTAACCTTGTGCATTAGGTTGCGACCGAATTAAATTGTTCTTGAATAACTCAATCTCAATTTATTTACAGCTGGTTCAATTGTGTATTTGAGCTGAGCTGAGCTTGAGCCCAAGTAAACAAGTTGAGTTTGAGCTAAAATAAGCTTAGCTTGGTTGTAAAATGTTACGTAATAATATTGTATGTAATAATGTGATTTTTGCTTTTGATTCAAGGCAATATCGAGCAGTAAATATTTAACAAGCCAAGCTCGAGCTCATTCAATTGTGTATTTGAGCCAAGCTCAAGCCCAAATTCGAGCTCAATTAATAAACGAGCTGACCTCAAACATTGCATTACTTGGTTCATCTTGATTCGTTTGCAACCATACCCTACCTTGCATACAAATATACACTAGGCACAGAATAACAGGGCTATAAGACAAAAAGTATATTTTAATGCTTCTTTTATTTTCTTGTAATAATTATAAATTCTTATATCTATACCGTGGGATATATTTGGACTGTACATATATTTTCAGAAGGTGCAGTAACAATCTGCACAATCCAATGAGAAAAAGAAAAAAAAAAAAACTGCATTTAGGAACCTCTGGTATAACTGGGAACTTAAAGGGTGCTTGAATGGGTAGCACCACTTTCAAATTCTCTTTTCCCTTTCCATCATAAAGATAAACAGATGACGATATGTACAAAGTCAACTTTTTCAAGATTCCGACTGTGGTGTTCTTCAAATTGCAGTAACAAACACCGGATTTAGTGCACACGAATGACTTGAGGCAGATGCTGCAGAGTAGGAGGTCCGGCTTGCTCGTCAGATGAAGTATCTCCGGCTTCCTCGTCAGACGAAGTATCTGATATGTTTGGAGACCTCTAAAGGTCACCCGATAGAAAGTCAAGTAAATGTGTTTACGGTGATGATTGACGATCCTCTCTCCAAGGCCCCCTTCAATTGTCATGAATGCTCCGTTTCGTTGTCAGAAATTTTGTGAGAAAGTTATTCCCAGGAAAAGTGTAGTAAAGGAAATGAAACTTTCGTTTCCCATGTGTATTCATTTGTTAGGAAAATGAATGGATTGCTGAGATTCCTACAAAATCTTTTTTACTTTCGCAAACTGAACATGAAAAATATTATGGAAAAATCGATTTTCATGTACTCAGTTAACAAGAAGTTGTGGAACCATCTCTTTAACTTTCCCACTAAGATAATTTTCTTTTCAAAACATGTTTGGCAAAAAATACAAGATTTTGTAGGAATGTCAATAATACACTTTTCTTGACAAATGGACACAGGGAAAAAAGTTTCCTTTACTACACCTTTTTTGGGAACAACTTTCTCATACAAAATTCTTGACAACTAAACGGAAGGTGAGAAAGGGTACTACTGTAATATAAAAAAAACTATGTACTCACCCGTTGGCTTTGGCAACGTTTGATGGCATTCACTGTCTTCACCATAATGTATATTGGCACAATAATTCCAGTAGTTCGCAAAAGCAACAACTGCCATAGAATGTAACAAAGAGTGAGTTTTATATCACAATGAGTCTCATAACTGTCAATATTCTACTCTGTGTGTGTGTGTGTGTGTGTGTCTCAATATGAACTAAGTATTATCTTACCAAGAACAATGGTAAAGAGTAGTCCTGTGCTCCATTAACTAATATGGGAAGAGTATGCCGTAAGATCAGAAGGACCATGAACTGCAGACAAGAAATGAGAGAAGTTGTCAAAATGCTAACGTCAAAACCAAGTAGCCAAGGATAAATATTTCCCTGCTTTAGATATTGCTATGAACAGAATATACACAAGCGCTCACACACCCCGAGAGAGAGAGAGAGAGAGAGAGATTACAATTGCAGCAACAGTACGACAGCAAAACAAGCTTCTTGATTCAGAAGCTGCATATTCATCATAGTCTCTATCAACAAAATTAGGTTCAGTTGCCACCGTAGCTATAAAGCGAGGGTTATTCAGGTACCTTCTGGAGATCTCCCAATTTCCTCTGATAA
Source organism: Camellia granthamiana (assembly GCA_036172215.1). Classification (NCBI taxonomy): domain Eukaryota; kingdom Viridiplantae; phylum Streptophyta; class Magnoliopsida; order Ericales; family Theaceae; genus Camellia; species Camellia granthamiana. The sequence goes on along the minus strand of CM069904.1, from coordinate 147,596,729 downwards.
AAACATTCGAATCACAGACTAAATCTAACAAAAACATATGAAAATAAAATATTTAAAAACAAAAAAAACTTGAATCACAAAAGTACCTAAAGTTCATTGGAATACTCCCAAGTTGAAACATAGGAGGAGGTGCCGTATAGCCTGGTTTGAATGGCTGCAATGAACATACATTTGCCAATAAATAAACTAACAAAAAATGAACGAAGACTGTTAAAAAAAATTTCCAATTTGACTGAGGAAACAATTGTATAAAGAAATAGTTTCCAATGTAAACTCAAAACAGTTTTGTAAAAAGAAAAAACACATTCATAAGATTAAAAACAGAATTGAAACAGAATTAACCCACCTGGTGACATATCTCACACACAGTGTCACCCTTCTCGTTACACCATCTTTGTATGCATCTGCGATGAGCATACTGCAAAAATCAAGCAGAATTGCTCAACAGAAAAATTGAGGGTACTTTTCTTGGTCCTGGTTGATTGGAAAAAATAGAAGACAGTGATGTTTGCATGCATTATATGTTAATATTGGGTAAGTGGACAAAAAATTTATTTCCCCCAATAGTAACCTTCAACTAGGGCTGTACAACGAACCAAGCTACTCGTGCTCGACTCATGTTCAACTCATCAAAAGCTTGTTCAAGGTTGACTTATTATGTAAACAAGTCAAGCTTGAACACATTTTTGAACTTGTTAATTTTTGGGCTTGGCTCAAACTTGACTCGATAAACATATGTGCACTATTAAATTGTATAAAAAGCCCAAGCTATTCAAGCTGAGGTTGTGATGGGCTTGATTGAAGCTCATTTGAGAATAAACAAACCAAACTTGAACATATTTTTGAAACTCATTATGTTATCAAATCAAACTTGAACAACTCAATACTCTGCTAGACTCTTCTCGTTTACCGCCATACCTTCAATAACAAATGGGAAAGTGAAATCCACACTCCATTTGAGGATCAAATCTATAATCAGAAGCTATAGGGTACACAGGTGATGATAGCATGATTTTAAACAATATATTCACAAAATAATCAAGTAGAGCCAAAAGGTTCCACTGAGGCTCATCAAGACCAGTTTAATCGAATCAAAAAGGTTATAGACCACAAATCATCAGATCAGACAAAGATTCATGGGAAGTATAACATGATTTTGTACAAATAATTACAGAACACTTTAAACGGACAAAATGATATGTCAATTCACAAAAAGACGAGGTCAAAATTTTAAAACAATTAGAAAGTTTCTAATTAGAGAGGCAATCATAACAATTCATATGCAACTAACCTTCAAGCTGCCACAGCAAGAGCAGGGTGTCTCCATATTTGAATCTTCATCCTCATCCTGGCATATCCTGCATTCTACAATCTTCCTTGGGATTGAACAATCTATTGAATGTATGTCACGTGAAGAGATATCAATTTTGATGTCATCAGTTCCTAAGGTTGTTGTCTGCTTTGACAAGTTCAGGCTCTCGATTGCAGCTTCCAAAGTCGATTCAGTAAGCAAACGATCAACCAGCAATACAAAGTGATCACCCATCCTCAAATACCAAGCCCCCAACAAACTAAATTACTCTGTTGAAAAGAAAGAAAATGAATCCAAAGCCTGCAAGCGCTTGAACAAGTACTTATGAATTAAATTAATTCAATTATAGAGCAAAGGAAGGTATGAAGAACATGATGAATACAAAAGACAACATAACAATAACACCACCACCAAATAAATTCACGAAGGAATGTGAATTTGAGTTGATAAAAAACTATAATTAACTTTGTAATCCTGAGCAAAGTGTCCACAAATGACCTTAACTTGAACTACAATGGAACCAACTAAAATTATAGAAAATCAAAACAAAACACCAGTTTTTATTTTTTATTTTTTATTTTTTACAGAAGAAGGGAGGGAAACCAGAGCTAAACTGATAATAAAAACAGCAAAAAAGAATGTTCAGAGTCATCACTTAAAAGCCCATCCAACAAATTCAAAACAAACTGAAGAAAAGGGAAAAAGAAACAAACAGAAACCGTTTGAATCATGAGGAGAGGGAAAAGGAAGGCAACAAAAAAGCATTGATGAAACTGCTTACCAAACCAATAGGTCCCAAAAGGCCAAAATCAAAGAAAGTAAGAAAACCCAATTGAGGAAATACCCTCCAAAGACATTCCAAAGTCATAAAAGCACGAAAGAGATAGTACCCACATAAAGGAAGAGAGAGTGAAGGAAGAAATACAAAAGACCCAGATGGGAAAAAGTCACCTTTCAATCAATTTGATGCCTTAAGACACACAAACATGAAAAGAAAATGGAATTTAACAGAATATACTGGAAAGCGGGAAGAAAGGGAATAGAGAGAGAGAGAGAGAGAAAGAGAGAGACTTACAAGAAGGGGATCAAATATCTTGAAGCTAAGAAAGTTTACAAGAAGGGGATCAAATATCTTGAAGCTAAGAAAGTTGCCTCTCTTTCTCTCTCACTTTCTGTCCCTATCTTTGTATGTGGGTTTTCTTTCTTCTCTGTTTTGGAATGAAGCAACAGATTGAGTGTCGTTGTTGTCAGCACTCAACAATTTTACATATATACAAATACAAAGTCTTTAAAAGAAATATAAATATACGAATACGAAACTGTGAAGCTTCGAGCCTTCAATCCATGACTTTCCCTCTAATATGCATTGTGTTTTATATACGAGAGAGAGAGAGAGAGAGAGAGAGAGACAGAAGTAAGAGCTTATAACGGCAAAGGGACTCGGATCAGAACCGCCACGATTGCTTCCGTTTTTGGCTTTTAGGATTACTCTCCACAAGATTTTTTTAAGGAAAAGTCAAGTTTAATCAAAACAATTTCTTCACGTTGATTTGTTATAATTTCATGAAATTTTAAAGCAAATTAAATCATAAAATGAATCCACCATATTGTAATTTATAATTTCTAATAACTTGTCATCGTTCATAAATGTTTTAAAAAAATACCTAATTATTTTTCAAATGAATAATTTATCCTTGATCTTTCTTAAATTTTATTATTTTCTAAAGTTTATGTTTACAGATTTTTATAATTTACTCTTAAAATTAATTTTGAAACAATTTTAAATGAAAAATATCATGTGACACTATATGGCAAAATAGATAAATTACACTTTGCCTTATTAAATTTTATAATTTTTTATTTGCGCACTTTAATTAATTTATTTTTTTCACTTTGATCCTGTCTTTCTCATTCCCTCTTCCTCTTTTTTTTTTCTTTCCTCTTTGCAAACTTCCATCCACGCCGCATCACCTCTCGCATGGTAGTGTGGCAACACCCCTTTCTCCCATCCTCTTTTGGTCACCCCAACTCCTCCCTCAGTGTCCCAAAGCTCCCTTATAGCCCCATACCTCTACAACTTCTCCCCTACTTCATCTCTTCCCTGCAACCACTAATAGTCTAATAATCTCTCTATTTTTGAGCATTAATTGAGTAATGTAGCAAGAAGCAAAAATTAAGCAATAGCAAGAAGAGTGCAACCAGTTGAAGCATGGCTTAAAAAATTAAATAAATAAATTTAAAAAAACACAGTATTATGTTTTATAACATTTTAAAAGTACTTGAAATTTAATTTCTATAGAACTCTTGACATACATAGATAGAGGCTCATAATTTTTTTTTTTTATTATTATTTTTCTGAATCAATGTAGACAAGGCTTTTCTTATCAAACTTAATTAAGCTCTACTATTAACCATGGAACATATAAACTCTTTAAATTCAACTATGCTTTTAAAATATCTTATCTTGTGTTGAGTAAAATCTATTGATTGTGAAATTTGGAAGCATCCTATATTTATTTTTATTTTGAATGTACACATGGCTGCCCCCCGTGTGATGTGAGATGAATAGCAAGCTAATTAAAAAGTTATTTTTTAGGCAGGATTGTCTGTTGAATTTTTTTATCTCTATTTGAAAATTTTCCCATAATATGATTATGTTAATAATACTATGGTAGAAGAGTATTTTGAGACAATGACATGGGCCGATGATAGTCTAGGTTTATCTTTCAACATAAAGGCAACCAATAACTTTCATATCTTCTAAAATATCTATGAATAAATTATTCATATAAAAAATCAAGTTAATTGAATCACATTTGTTTTAAAAAATAAACGACAAGTTTGATTTTGAGAGATCATCCACTTTTTTAAAGAATGTGATTCAATTATATAATTACTGATTAACCTGATTTGTTATATTGACTTCTTAGACAACCAATTAGTCTAGCTTAATTGGCCACCCATGTATACTTCTACTTATCAATCCTTGTTGTGTGTACGAATTGATAATTTTCTTTCGCTTTATGGAGCTCTTTGTCATATTGTTCATTTCTCCTTCGTCATAGGGCTCTTTTTTAAGTGATTGGTTTATTGAGTTGGTTGTTTCTTTCGCATTATAGGTCTCGTTGTTGAGTTTTTGTAACTATTAGACTACAATTATATGAATGTAATTCTCTTCTTATTATAATAATTTCTTATCAATTGACAAAAAAAAAAAAAAAAAAAAGTAGATAAATTACACTTTTTATCTCTATAGTTTGATCAAAATTTTACTTTAATTCTTATTATTTTCATTTGAACAATTTAGTTACTACATTTTAAGTTCATTTTTAATTTGGTCATTCTTCCTAAATTTTTATTAATTTTTTCTATGCATACACCTCGGGAGTTTGACAAACATCTTAAAATCGTTAATTTTAACTTCCAACAACTTGAATGGAAAGATTAAATTAAAACTGAACTTAAAAAGTGTATGAATCAAATTATTCAATTTAAAATAATAAAAATCAAATAAAATTTTGATCAAACCACTAGAGTTAAAAATGTAATTTACAAAAAGAAAATTACTTGTTAGGTATAAACTAATTGAATGACCAAGGTAGACCCGATAATAGGCACTTTGCCTCCTCCCTCCGAAAGCCCCTTCCTGGAAAGGTATTTAATGAATACTGCGAGAGGAGAAATTTGGCAGGCTTTAAGCATATGATAAGAGTTAGAGACTAACTTAAAAAACTTGACATATGATAGATAGGAAAGTTATGATCGTTTTGGTGAAAGTTATTATGTAACGTTAATTTGTGATAAAAGTTAAAAGGATGATAATTTGTGTGCTTAAAAATAAAAATTATATTTTGCAAAATTTTGTGATATTGTTATAAAAGATATATCACATACACCATTTTAGGAACGTACATAATAAAATCTCTTTAAAAGTTATGTTTCTGATTATAATAAAAATTATAAGATTAATTATATCAAGACCACTCAATTATTAGCAGATAACACATGCTCCCTAATTTATGAATTCATATGCTTTGGCCTTTTTAATTATAAAAACCATACAATTATTCTATTTTAGAAAGGGAGAGGAATAGATAAAAGTGATACATTTTTATAATTGAGAAAGTTAAAATAGATGGGTGCGTAAATGATGGAAGGAGAAGGGGTAAAGTGACACTTCATGAAAATTAGAAAGTGTAAAATGATACATAGAGTGTGATACATTTTGGTAATAAAATGTGTTTTGTGAACATCGTTAAGGGATTTTATGATACTTAAAGGATCAGTTTGTACGTTTTTTTAATTTAGAGAGTTAAAATGATACTTAATAATTTACGGGGGTTTCTTTATAAATATTTTAAATTTTATTCTCTCTTATATATATATGTATATTTAATTTCTACTGTTATTTTTTATTTTATTCTTCCACAATTTACTTTACAAATAAAAGATTCAATTAATGTTGTGTGTGAGAGAAAGAGGGGGGGATGTGCAAGAGGGGCCTTGGGCTGCTGACTACAATTAAAACTTAGACGTGTGGCAATTGACTAGACAATGACTGGTTTTGGTGGAGTGTTTTGAGTGGTCCACATATCTGTCTCTCTCTCTATCAATTTGCTTACGTGGCTTCATCTTGGTAGACAAAATTGAAAAGAAAAAGAAAAATCCAAAATCAAAACTCTTTCTTGATTTGGTTGGTAGGTAACCCATCCCAAAACCAATTTGAAATCATCCCATATCTCATATGATTCCAAGTCAAACAAACTTCACAATTCTCACATTTTACCTTTTCCTTTGCCCATGAATGGGGATAAGCATAAATTTCCAATCATCATGAATTTAGTTAGAGACACTATAAACATATAAATGGGTCACCATATCAATCTCACCTCCATATATCATTGTTAAATAAAATAGAAATAATTATTCTATCAAATTATTTATTTTTATATTCGATTAATTAATATATATATATTACAAATAATTTATCATTCGTCATTGTAAAGGAATGACAATTTTATAAGAAAGTCTATAGAATCACTATTTTATTTCATTCATAATATCTATTTATATTATTATATGTTAACACTTAACTTTGTGTAGTATTTCGATAATTATTTTTTCCCAAAAATTCCATGCATGAGATAATTTTTATGTTTGTTTGTCTGTTAGGAAGCCACCCCCACTCTCAAAGAAAACTTCTTCCAGTTTCGAATGCACTACAAAAAATTCGGTTTTTGTGACGACAAAACGCCGTTGCTAATACACCTAATTCCGTCTCAAAAACTTTTTAGCGATAGTAAAGGAGAGTCATAACAAAGAGTGTTGCAAAAATGTTTTAGCGACGGCTTTACGCCGTTGCCTTTTTTGTTGCGACGGGAAATGTTGCCATTAGCGACGGTGTTTTACTCTTGCCTATAATACGTAAAAAATGGGACATTTTGCAACGGCAAAGCTTCTACCGTCGCTAAAAATTTATTTGAGCAGGCAAAAAAAAAGTTGTCGGGAAATGTGCTTTTTTTTTTTAGACGGCATCACCTCTATCACTAAAAACTATTTTGCGACGGCATTGTCTATGTCGCCAATAAGATTACATTTTATGTCTGATGTTTTTGCGAAGATATGGTGCCGTCACAACAAATTGAAAAAAACTTGCAACAAAATTACTTTTAAGTCTAATGCTTTTGCGACGATATGGTGCCATCGCAAAGAAATTGAAAAATACCTGCAATAAAATTACTAAAAATATGAAAATTACATGTATTAAATGAGAAAAAAAAATTGAAAAAGAAACCAATAATTGCATAATAATATTAAAATTCCTGTATAGAAATAACAATTTCTTCATAATAATAATTTTTTTTATGCTTTTATAACTAAACATCAGCAAATTACCCCACTACATAATGTTGCATGATACATATATAATATTTAAGTACATAATGTTGTTCACAATTGAAAATAACATAAAACAAAAATAAAAGTTTTCCTCATCATTCTCCAAGGGTAACAAAAAAAGTTAGTTGCATTCTTCACAGACATGCATTCCACAAGAAGCAAATTCCTACTTCGGCAAGATCTGAAAATAAAAAACAAAAATAATTAATAACAATATAATTATGCGTTAATATGTTAATTACAAAAAACATAAAAAATTCACAACTATATAATTACAAAAATAATTAAGTAAACAAATTTGCCGAGACCGAAATCCGATTCTAACTCCCAAATTGAGAATCCGATTTGAATCCTATCTTCTCTCACAAGTCTCTTGTGCCAAGGCGGTAGTGTGTGCCAAGTTTCGTGCTAATCCGACGCCGTTTAGTGATTTTGGGGCGTCAACACCTCGAATTCTAAATTTCTTAAGGAATTAATTTGCCGAGATCGAAATCGGCTCTAACTCCCAAACTGGGAACTCGATTCGAGTCCTGTCTTCTCCCACAAGTCTCTCATGCCAAGGCGGTCGTGTGTGCCAAGTTTCATGCTAATTCGACGCCGTTTGGTGATTTTAGGGCGTCAAAACCTCGAATTCTAAGTTTCTTAAGGAACTAGTTTGCCGAGACTGAAATCCGACTCTAACTCCTAAATCGGGAACCCGATTCGAGTCCCGTCTTCTCCCACAAGTCTCTCATGCCAAGGTGGTCGTGTATACCAAGTTTCGTGCTAATCCGACGTTGTTTGGTATTTTGGAGCATCAAAACCTCGAATTTTAAATTTCTTAAAAAACTAGTTTGCCGAGACCGAAATTTGGCTCTAACTCCCAAATCGGAAACCCGATTTGAGTCCTGTCTTCTCCCACAAGCTCTTGTGCCAAGGTAGTCGTGTGTGCCAAGTTTTGTGCTAATCCGATGCCGTTTAATGATTTTGGAGCGTCAACACCTTGAATTCTAAGTTTCTTAAGGAACTAGTTTGCCGAGACCGAAATCGAAATCCGGCTCTAACTCCCAAATCGGGAACCCGATTTGAGTCCCGTCTTCTCCCACAAGTCTCTCGTGCCAAGGCGGTCGTGTGTGCCAAGTGCTAATTTGACGCCGTTTGGTGATTTTGGGGCATCAAAACCTCGAATTCAAGTTTCTTAAGGAACTAGTTTGCCGAGACCGAAATCCGGCTCTAACTTCCAAATCGGGAACCAGATTCGAGTCCCGTCTTCTCCCACAAGTCTCTCATGCCAAGGCGGTCGTGTGTGCCAAGTTTTGTGCTAATTCGACCCCGTTTGGTGATTTTGGGGCGTCAAAATCTAGAATTCAAGTTTCTTAAGGAACTAGTTTGCCGAGACCAAAATCCAACTCTAACTCCCAAACCGAGAACTCGATTCAAGTCTCGTCTTCTCCTACAAGTCTCTTGTGCCAAGGTAGTTGTGTGTGCCAAGTTTCATGCTAATCTGACGCCGTTAGTGATTTTGGGGCGTCAACACTTCAAATTCTAAGTTTCTTAAGGAACTAGTTTGCTGAAATCGAAATCCAGCTCTAACTCCCAAACCGAGAACCCGATTCGAGTCTAGTCTTCTCCCACAAGTCTCTCGTTCCAAGGCGGTCGTGTGTGACAAGTTTCGTGCTAATCCGACGCCGTTTGGTGATTTTGGGCGTCAACACCTCAAATTCTAAGGTAGCGTTTGGTAGAGTTTTGTAAATGTGATTTGAGAGTATGAGTTGTATTTTGAGTTTGTGTGTTGTGGAATTATAATTTGAGTGTAGAAAATTTGTTTGGTAAAGAGTTTTGAAAATAGTTTTGAAAAGAGTTTTGATTTGAGTGAGGAATTGTTGATGTGACATTTGATATGTGATAAAAAAATTTACAACTCATAACTAAACATACAACTCAAAATTATTTTAAAGTACATAAAAAATTTTAAAAATTTCAGAAAATGTTTTTTTCGATTATATAAATCAATTGCAAAAAACAAAAAAATTCACTATTCCGGTCAACCGGCCGGACGTCCCGTCAGGCAAAATTTTCAAAAAAGAAAAAGAAAAATGCATCTGTCAAAACAGAAAACCGCAGGTGTTCTGTGCAGAGTTTTGGAATCATCGTTTGAGAACACTAACCAAACACCATACTTGAATTAAGGTGTGGAATCATGATTTGAATTCACAACCAAACAGAGCCTAAGTTTCTTAAAGAACTAGTTTGCCAAAACCGAAATTGGGTTCTAACTCCCAAACCAGGGAACCTGATTCGAGTCCCGTCTTCTCCCACAAATCTCTCATGCCAAGGCGGTCGTGTGTACCAAGTTTCATGCTAATCCGACACCTTTGGTGATTTTGGGGCATCGAATTCCAAGTTTCTTAACGAACTAGGTTGCCGAGACCAAAATCCGGTTCTAACTCCCAAATTGGGCACCTGATTCGAGTCCCGTCTTCTCCCATAAATCTCTCCCACCTGATTCAAGGCGGTTGTGTGTGCCAAGTTTCGTGTTAATCCGACGTTCTTTGGTGATTTTGGAGTGTCGAATTCTAAGTTTCTTAAGGAATTAGTTTGCCCAAACCGAAATCCGGCTCTAACTCCCAAACCGAGAACCCGATTCGAGTTTTGTCTTCTCCCACAAGTCTCTCATGCCAAGGTGGTCTTGTGTGCCAAGTTTCGTGCTAATTCGACGCCGTTTGGTGATTTTAGGGCGTCAACACCTCGAATTTTAAGTTTCTTACGGAATTAGTTTGCCGAAACCGAAATCCGGCTCTAATTCCCAAATCGGAAACCCGATTTTGCCTAGACCAACATCATTTTGGTAAAGATCCATCTTGTGATCATGAAACTAGTTTTTTCAAGTCACCAAATAAATTTTTCATATCAATTTAATCTGTAAAACAAATGCTACATATCAATGCATTCTATATGTATTAGAATGCAAAGATACATTTTATGTTGGTGGTGGTGGTGTATATGGAGTCTCATCTCCCATAGTCCCTAAATACCTGGTGGCCACTCGATGCATCAGGAACCTATGACAGTCCATATATAATGTGTTAATCATATTCTAATTTTATTATATATATGTTGTGTGAAATTTTAACTATTAAACAATTTAATTTATATTGAACCTATCTGTTGGGATCCATACTCACCCCTTGTGACACAATGGTTATCATCTTAGCTCTCATCTACTGTAAATGTGTAAAGAACTCTGCTTGTATCTCATCTCTTAACTCTTCCCTCAACTCATCATTTAGCTCTGCATGAACATGCTAGGCGATCTAAAGAATAGTCAATGGCTGGGGTGTTGACTGTGATGGTCGAGCACCATCTTTATATACCGCGCTCCGAGGCATAGTTCTTCCATAAGTGCGACAATATATCCATATCCGTCATGACCTATCAACTCATGGAAAATAGCGTTCCTAGCCTCTATAGTCCGGCAATCCTCAGGTAGCATGGAGAGATGACGATCAAACTCATCCTGTATTGAATAAGACATACAAGTATATGTCAAATTAAGGTGGTTAACACACAAAAAATAAAAAATAAATTTTAAATACAATGTTAGGTGTTTGGAAACTACCAAGGTTTGGATAACCTCAGGGTTATCTGCTCTACGTGTCATAGCCCAAACATTCATCTTATCAGTAGACTCCCCCTTGCTGGTCATCTAGATTTTTTTAGAAATATAAAAATTAGAATCCAAATAAGTCGCAAATATATAATGCTTATTTATATACAAAAATAAAAATAATAAAATATAAACCTCATGTCGGATCTGAGAGAAAGTAGTATGCCCTATGGTATGAGGTATGCCTTGAGCTCGCAGATTTTTAGCGTTCCTAGTTGCAATTTTCTATAACAGGTTCAACAAATGTAAGTATATAAATATGATTTATATGTTTACATATCATACATATAACTTATTTGTATACCTCTGCATCATAAGTACGCCAATACTCCACAAGTTATTTCCATTAGCTTGACACAATGTGTAAAGGAACATGATCCTTCAGATTAGGATCAAAACTTCTAGGTTTGAAATACTTGGTCTTAATCTTATTCTTGTGATCCTTCTATATGCTGTTGCAGCATTTCATGCAGATTGGCTTATACTCCTCTGAACATACTTTCAAATTATCCTACAAAACACATTTTAAAAGTTTAAATAATAATAACACAATTTTGAAATTCAAATTTTTGGACAAAATTATACTTTTACCTTCATATCCTTCCAGATAGCATCAAGAATATCCTCAGGCACAGTGCTCCAGTTAAGAAAAGTAAGAGAAACAATGTTACCATTGCGCACAATAACGCCAAGTTGAGTAGATAACTTAGACACATTATCACCTATTGGGGAGTAATTTTTGTCAAATTATATGTCCAATTTTGTACCAGTACCCCACTCCTTAATGCCCTTGGCACATCCTCTACTACGCCTAGTTGAGGTTGATGAAGAACTAACATGACTTGCGAGATACAATAAGAATAAACAATATACAATGATAATAAACAAATGTCAATTTTAATAATGTTAATACAAATCAAATTCTTATACCTGAGGTAGGTTATGAAGAATTCAAAAGGTCTGAAAGATACAATGAGAATAAACAAGTTATATATAATGAGAATAAATAAATGTATATTTAAATAATTTTCAAACAAATCAAAGCAAATTTATATACCTGCGGTGGGCTGTGAAGATGATGACTCTAGTCGGGATAATAGCTGCTGTGGTGCCATTGATGGTGGTCGTTGCGCTAACACTAATGGCTCTTCTAATGGTGGTCGCTGTGATGCCTCCTTTAACAGTGGTGCCACTAATGGTGGTTGCTGCAGTGGCTGGTCAGATGGTGGTGGCACTAATGGCCCCTCTGATGGTGGTCGTTGTGATGCCTCCTCTGATAGTGGTGCCACTAATGTTCTCATACGTACCATATCGGACATCATGCGTAGGGGACGATCAAGCTTTCTCTTCCTCGGCATAATAATCTGTAAGCAATATGACATTAATTGACATTAGAAACATAGAGAAGGGTTTTGAATCAACTATAATATGACATTAGAAACATAACGAATGGTTTTGAATCAACTATAATATGACATTAATTGAACTAATACAATTACAAAGACAAAGTAAATTAAGAAACTGATGATTAACTACAACCTTGGTCTTAATTCAATTACTAATGTTTATTAAACATCAAGTGTTTCTCCTTCTGCGGCTTCCCTCACCCAACCAACTTCTTCATCATGGAGCATTAAGTTTTCTTCCAATTGTTGGCTCATAGATGGCTCTATTTCTGGATCAGTCAAATTCATATCGAATAAACCTCTTTGAGACATCTTCACCACCACTTGCTAGTCTGGTTCTGAAGGGTTTGTAACATACCAAACTTGCTCTGCTTGGGATGCCAAGATGAAAGGTTCATTAGTAATTCGATCATCTCGGTACAATAAATGGTTAAAGTTGACCAACGTGAAATTGAAGACATCTTTTTTCTTCCCTTGAATGTTATTAATCCAATCACACTTAAACAACACATGCTTCATCTCATTGGAATATTGAGTCTCAACAATATCTATCAATTGTCCATAATAGTACATAGACCCCACAAGAGGATTCTTGTCTTTTCGACTAGCATAACTTATGGTATCTGCCTTCAAAGCTATACCACAATTTTGTGTGGCTCGACGGTCATCCATGGCCTTTACTCGATACCGAAACCCATTCATTATATACCCGTCGAACTTCCTTGCCAAGTTATGAGGACCATTTGCCAATGCAATAATCTCTTCAGAAAATGTGACATCACTAGTCCTTCGCAAAGTTTGGACCTATTTAAAACAAAAATGTAAAATTTAAAATGTAGTTCGACTTAGGTAACTAGAATCTATAGATTTAAATACATACATGTTCCATGAACCAAATGTGAAAAGTTTCAAAATGTTCATGCCGAAGTTGATGATCGTCGACACGAGGCATTTTGACCTTAAGTACTTCAAGGTGTTTGCTGTGTAGATTGAAAATTTATCAATAAAAAAATTTTGGTTCAAAATTTAATAAAACATAATCAAATATTGAGTGAGTGACATAACTTACCTTATGAATGGTTAAACCGTGCTTGTATTGAATAAGACATACCGATGAGTTTGTACCCAAGAAGTATTATCAATGTTTTCACCAACAGCATGACCTAGATTATCATTACCACTGTAGTTTCTCACGGGTCGACTAAATTTGGTTTCTACATCATTGAGATATTGTGTACAAAAATTCATGCATTCTTCCATAAGATATCCTTTAGCAATTGAACCTTCTAAATGAGCTCTATTACGCAAATATTGCTTCAAAGTAAGAAGATACCTCTCAATTGGATATATCCATCGAAACTGAATCGCTCCAGCCAATAATGCTTCGTCAGCTAGATGTATACGCAAGTGCTCCATTATATCAAAAAAAAGTCGAAGGAAATATTTTCTCTAGATGACAAAGTGTTACGGCAATACGATCTTCAATATATTGCAAATCCGTTGCACAATTCACTTTGGAACACAATTATCTAAAGAAATTGTTCAATTCAATCAAGGGTTCAATTACATTCTTCGGTAACGATCTTCGAATAGCCAATGGAATAAGTTGTTGCATCAGAATATGACTATCGTGGCTCTTAAGACCCCCAATACTTTTATCCTGTGAGCGCACACGACGTGATATATTTGATGAATACCCATCAGGAACTCTGACTTCCTTCAACACTTTCAAGAACAAATCTTTCTCATCCTTGGTCATTGTGAATTGTGCTGGTGGTAAATAAGCTTTATTCGACCCTGTTAACTATAAGTGTAGGGGTTTTCTAACATTCATTTCTTGTAAATCACGCCGAGCATTAACACCATTCTTCTATTTTCCTATAATCCTTAATATTGTCTACAATATATTGTTACAAACATTCTTCTCTATATACATCACATCGAGCTTGTGTCTTATCAGATTGTGCTCTCAATATGGCAATTCATAAAAGATACTCTTTTTTTTCTAGCTATGGGTGCGATGTCCAGTTTTCTCATTCTTTACTTGTCTCCTATGCCTTTCCTTAAGGCTATCCCTCTTGTATTGGGTTAAAATACCCTCATATTCTAATTGTAGCAGCATCTCAGTTCTAGACAACAATTTTGGTTTGAGTCTGAATTCCCGACTACTATCAAATGATACTTTATCTTTTCGAAATTTATGGCCACTAGGTAAAAATCTACGATTACCCAAGTATGATTGTTTCCTACTATACTTCAACCAATACGATGTAGTTTCCTTATTGCAACAAGGACATGCATATTCATCTTTAGTGCTCTATCCTGACAAGATTGCATATGCAGGAAAATCACTAATTGTCCACAGTAAAGCTACATGTATTTAAAATATTTGATTTGTTGATGCATCAAATGTGGAGACACCGTTATTCAATAGTTCTTTCAGTTCATCAATCAACGGTTATATATACACATCAATCTTGTCACCAGGTCCTTTCGGGCCGTCAATAAGCACAGATAAAATTAGAAATGGTTGCTTTATGCACATCCATGGCGGCAAGTTGTATGCAATGAGCACAACATACCAAGTGCTATGAACTATGTTCATCTTCTTGAATGGGTTAAAACCATGAGATGCTAAGCCAAGCCTTACACTTCAGCAATCATTACTAAAGTCAATATTCTGACGGTCAAAATCTTTCCATGCAAGGGAGTCAGTAGGATGCCTAAAGACACCATCATCAGTTCGTTCCTCTGTCTGCCATCTCATTAACTTGGCTGTCTTGGATGACATAAACAACCTATGCAACCTTGGCTTTAAAGGAAAATACCTCATCTGTTTGCAGCTATTTATTTGCCACCTTTGTTAAGACCATTTGAACCACCATCACCATTTGATTTCCATCTAAAACTATTGCATATGACACATTTATCAAGATTGGCGTCCTCATTTCAAAACAACATGCAACTGTTGGGACATGCATCATGCGTCTCATACGTGAAGCCCAAATCTGTTGTGACTTTTTGAACTTTATAATATGAGTCTGAGAGTTTCACACCCAACGATAACGCCTCATTCAATAACTCAAGCAACGTGACAACAAACTTGTTTGTTCATTAATTAAGCACCTTCAGATGTAGAAGTTGAACAATGAATGACAAAGATGTGAACTTCTGACAACCCGGATACAATTCACTTTGTGCATCTTGAAGAAGTTTGAAATACTTTGCAGTCTTTGCATTTGGACCGAGTTGGGGTTCAGATGTATGAGGATCAGGCGCCTATGGTTCATTACCCTTAACACTTGTACCGGCATGTGGATTTCCCATAACCCCTTGTATCATTCCAACCATATCATCCCTAATGTCTAAATTAGCCAATGTTTCATTTTCTGTATTACCATGTAGAGATACATAAGATTCCCCATGATTAATCCAATGTTTGTACTTTTTTAAAAAATCATTCAAAATCAGATGCTCCCGTTCACCCTCTCGTACAAGATGGTATCGATTCTCACATTTTCTACACGGACAACTAATCATCGAACCTTCAGCCTTATTGGTATAGGCAAACACAAGGAATTGATCAATCCTATTAATGTGTTCCTTCGACATCTTATTTGGCAAATCAATCCAACTCTTATCCATCATCTGTACTTCCCTCAAATATCGCTTCTGCACACATACACAAAAATTAAACATCAAAATAACTCTAAATATAATGATACCTATCCGTCCAATTTCTCTCAAATAGGTAGGTGGTCTTATCCCATTCAATTATTTACCGATTTGGTGGGAGAACCAATAACCTGATAACAGACTGAAGTAAGCATAACCAAAGAAAATGCACTTGACTTTGAAGTTTACATTGAGAACATAAATAAATGAAATACTTATACAACAACACGTGGGACATAAAAATGTTGCAAAACACCAAGTATTCCATCACTAATTCAACATATCTACAACATCCAGAGGTGCACAGAACATCATAGGCTTTAAGAGCCAAGGAAAAAAAAATGCAGACAAAAATAATTGCACCCTTATCTCTCAAAATAAGTAGTACACTTTCATTCCATAGCAATGAATTTAGCTATCCAAATTAATCCAATTTCTTAACTATTTTCTTGAAGGATTCCTCAGGAAAAATAACATGTATACTATAGAGTGAACAAATTAGAAGCAGTATACCAATAACTCTATTTCAAGGACCTAAACAAGTTATGTACCTCATCCAGTATATAAAGTGAAACTGGTTTGAAGCACAAGTCTATCCATAAATGTGTCCATTCAATAAATTTAATTTCATTATTGTCATTCTTTTTCAGTTCCACAAGTCTGAACAAAAGTAATTTGAACAAGTGTTTTCAATATTAAACACAGATCAATATCGATTAGGAAAGCCATGGAAATAAGGAAATTACGGACATGAAAATGCTTCTAATCCAAACAAACAATCGAAAAGCAGAAACTTGTGTTAAAACATTAGTCTCACATAAGTTTTTCAAATCAAAATCATTCAAATCAAGCAAAACCACAATAAAAAACAAAAACAGACTTCACCACATAGAAGAATGTGTCCAGTTATAAAAGAAAGGTGCAAATGGATACCTAACTTTCTGATTATGGCATTGATGAAGAGAGGCATATATGGAATGAATACTCACAACAAATAAAACCATGAACAAATAAACAAAAGATACTCTCTTTCAAAAACTATATTATTAATCACCAAAAGCTGATTTCCCCAAGGCTTACATAAGTTTATACTACACTAGTTCCTGCTAATCAAGTAACCCTGAAAAGGAAAAGATTAGTTCTTGCCAGTCAAAAATATCTAGAAATTAAAATATTTATTTTTGTAAAAGAAACATAAATTAATAATTGTACACTATTCTATACTAAACTAGAATATTCAAAATCAAATATTAATTTTAAAATAATAAAAGAAAATTTATAGATTTTTAAAAATATTTCTGCATCAGGTGCTCAACTCAAAAATGATTAAGTGGATTTATTTCTAACATGATAAAGTCAAAGTTTTCAATCAAGACCTCCTAGGTAGTTTAACACAAGGAACTAACAAGAATTGGTCTATATCAGGTATCTCATGAGTACCCAACAAGTAACCAATGTGAATCAAAATGCTTCATTTCTTCCACCACATTAGAATAGCAACCTTTTTAAGAATATAGGGAAAAGGATAAAAGAAAGAAGAAGAAATATACACAATCAATTTTGGTGAACCTATCCCAAAATTAATTGCTCAAACCCGTACGGAGCAAGGTCAGTAGAACTAGAATGATGCAAGACATATGACCCCAAAAACCTTCTTTAATAATCTAAAGAATAAAAAAGCGAGAAGGAAAAATATAAATCAATTTCAGTGAACCCAACCCAAAATGAATTGCTCAAATCCCTGCAAAGCAAAGTCCGTAGAACTAGAATGATATAAAACATATGACCCCAAAAACTTAGTCTTGAAAAATCCAATGATGATTGATAGTCTAAAGCACGTATTGAATGGAAATTATAAAAGAAAAAAAATAAAATAAAAAGAAGAAAAAGAAGAAGAAGAAGCAACGTCATAGGCGCATTGAGACCTTATAGGCGTCGTCACTCGCTGAGTGAGTGAAAGAGGTGCGATTGAGACTGACTGCTGCTAGCCATCGTCGTTGGCTGCTCGCTGCTTGCCGTTGTCACTGCTCGGAGCAAAATTCTATCGTCGTCACAGTCTCCAGAGAGAGATCGAAATACACCGATGGGGAAAATGATCGAAATATGTCAGAGAGAGATCGCTTGGGTATTTTTGCTTCAAAGGTTTTAGGGATTTTGGTGAAAATGAGCTAAGGATTTTGGGGAAAACGAGCGCGGGCTAAAGCAGCGGGATATAAATTTTTTTTTTAACTTTTTGCGATGGCATATTTCAACCATCACAAATGCTAAATCTAACAAATAAAACGACACCGTTTTAATAAGAGTTTTTTTTTCTGATGGACAACTGCCGTCACAATTTGTCCATTATTTGAGACAACAATTTTTTTCCCGTCTCAAAAAGGTTTGTTTTGCGACGGGGCACAGGGCGTCACAAATACTTTCATATTTAACACACCTTTTCTTGTATCTTTATTCACGACGGATTACTGCCGTCACAAAAGGTATTTATTGGTGACGGTGGAGAATGACGTCACAAAATACTATTTTTTGCGACGGAATAATTGTCGTCACAAAAGGTTCTGTGTTATTTAACCCTTTTTCTTGTAGTGATGTCAAATTTCTTTTCGATTTCAAAAAATAAAAAAGATACTTATGCTTCAATGCTAGTCAATTTTATGAGAACCTTTTATGTGTAAATCTTATGTGTGTTTGATGACAGTTTAGAGTTGCACTAAACTAAAGTCAAGACATACCTCCAAAAGGATTCTTGTCAAATCCAAATTATTTTACCACAGTTACCTTTGAACTGACATTTCTTCAATATGATTGCTCAGGTAAATTCTACCATTTTACTTTTTTATTTTTTTTAATTGTAAAAGTAATGTTTACTTACCCTAGTTGTTAAGTTTTTATTATTAGCAATCTTATTTGACAAAATTCTTTTCAGTTGTAACTTTATTTGATCTTTTATTTTAGTGAGGTCATGAGAATTTAGATGCGAATCCAACCCAAATTATGCCTATGTAGAGGAGTTTGAGATCTTAATCCTTTCTTGTTTGCCACTTCGCTAACTAAGTACGAAAATTGAGCTACTTGGTCAGCTTGTGGGGGTCAAAGGGGCAGTGCCTAGGCCAGGTCGAGGGGCAGCACCTCCGAAGCAAAAAGTGAAAATGCAGTTGAAATTGTTTGACCGCTCGAGCGGTCATTTGTGTGCTTGAGCGAATAAAAAGATCATCTAATATTTTTGCAGAGCACCTGAACTTTCGGGAAGAAAGTTTTACCACTTGAGTGGTGAAAGTTGCACCCGAGTAGTCATCGTATATATTTTGCACCGCCTTTACTCTCAGTGCTTGAGCGGTGAAATGTGCAATTGAACGGTTTACGTATTCGCTATTTTTAGGGTTTGAGCCGTCCAAATTTTCAAAGAGAAAGAAAAAACAAAGTGTTTTATATTGAAAGCTATTTTATATGAGTTAGTATATAGAAGGTGATCGATTGATCAACAAATTTTAGATTATTGACCATCAAGGGTTAGTATTATTGTTTTGTTTACTAAAGAGAGAGTTGTTCTTCGGTGGATTCCAGGGAACTTGAGCCTGAAACTTTGGCGAATTCTGGAGTGGTTCATCGTCGTGAATTCGATATTAGCGTTGTGGATTCAATGTTAGACAAGACGATTTCGAAGTGAAGACGGTGGTGGAAAAGACATATTGGGGTTAATTCAATTCAGGCGTGGATTCACTAGGTACTTAAGAGTATACTTGTGTAGTTCCTTTTTGTCTTCTTAGTATATTGTTTTGTGGTTTTGTCCATGGTTTTTTTTTTTTTTTTTTTTTTATCACAATTGGAGGCGCTCCAATTGTGATTTTTTTCACGTTAAATCATTGTGTTAATTTGTCTTTAATTGTTTGATTGAGATTATTATTTATTGTCTAAAAATTGAAACATAATCACAAATCAATATCTCGGGATTTTTTAGATTTTTCACTAGTGGTGGGTAAGGGTAAGAATGACCGTTCACATAGCTTCAATGGTGTCCTATTCTTATTGGAGCGATTTTATGCTACTTTTTTTTACTTTGTTGTTGTTTGGTAAAAAAAAAAAATTAGTTGGCTTTTTGGAATTGAGACTTCTTTAGTTTGGGATTAAAAAATTTGTTTGGGTTAATTTTTTTGATTTATTTGGCTTTTGTGAGAGAAAAAAATGAAATGATCATAGTTTGGATGTAGCATTTTGTTTTATTAACTTTTTAACTTATTTTTTGTTTTAAGTAACTAATTTAGCCCCAACCATGATTGCCATTGGCTATTTCGGTTGGAACTAAAAAAGCACACAAAATGACAAAATAGGTCAAATAAGTCCATAAGACAAAATGTTACATCTAAACCATAATTATTTCACTTTTTCTCTTGGAAAAGTCAAAAACTTTTTGCCAAACAAGTTTTTTTTCAAACTAAAAAAACATCAACCCAAAAAGTCAGACTAAAATTTTTTTTGCCAAACGAAATTTATTTAAGTTAAAGTTTGGAAATAATAGTTTGCCTTGCTCCCGAAGCTTATTTATAATTACCCATATGCCTTTAGCTTAATATAAAATTAGCATATGAGATCGTGCGATGCACGTGCTAAATAAATAATTAAAAATAATTTTAAAATTAAATAATAACATAAAATTTATTTAAGGAGCATTTACACACAAGTTTTAATTTATGAACTTATATTTTATTAAGTCTTAACTAAGATTTTTTAGACTTTCAGGTCCCATTAAAATTTTAATAGTCTGAATTACCCTTCAAACAATGATTGTTCATCATTTATGATTATCTACAAAAGAATATTATGATTGACATTTATTTTGATTTTCAAAACTTTAAAAATCAACTTTCAAAATGAAAAAACTAAAAAAAATAAAAAATTATGTCTAAAAAAAAAAACTAATCAGTGTGTTTGGTTTCATTATTTTGAATTCAGTTTTCTAAAAATCGAATTTTTTTGTTTTTCGTATTTTTTTGTTTTTGGTGAATATTTTTTAAAATTTAAGTAATTTTTTTACTTTTTTAAATACACCTTACTTAGATGTATCTAAATAATAAAATATTTGTAAAAATATTTTAAAAAATTAATAAATACACAAAAATATGAAAAATGTACTGAATTTTTATATTTTTTTGGTATTTAGTGTATTTTTTTTTCAAAAAAATTCACAAATATTATACTTTTTAAGTGTATTTATGTTAGCTGTGTCTAAATTTTTTTTAAAAAAATTGCTTAAAATATTAAAAAATTCATTGAAAACATTAAAATACAGAAAATAAAAGAGTAGAAATTTATTAAAATTGATTTTTTTTAATATTTTAATATATTTTTAATATTTTAAGCATTTTTTATAAAAATTTTAGACATCCTAACATAAATACACTTAAAAAGTATAATAGTTGTGAAAAAAATATTTAAAAAATACACTAAATACCAAAATATACACACAAAAAAATACAAAAAATAGTACATTTTTCGTATTTTTGTGTATTTATTAATTTTTTAAAATATTTTTTCACAAATATTTTACTATTTAGATACATCTAAGTAATGTGCATCTAAAAAAAGAAAAAAAAAATTGCTTAAAATTTAAAAAATATTTACTAAAAATAAAAAAAATTACGAAAAATAAAAAACTCAATTTTCAAAAAACTGAAACCAAACACACTGAGATATTTTTTTTTTTTGAAAAAATTGAAAAACTTAATTATTTTTTTGTGCAAAATTAAAAATTTTGTGACTATAAAGGTGCATGATGGTGGAACATTGATGTGCAAAACTAGAAGGAAAAAAAAACGTTAAAAATGAAGAAACTGATAGTGTTATCAGTTTTAAAACTGGAAAAAATTGTTAATATTTTCAGTTTTATTGGATAGTTGAATCAATGTAACACCGCATTTTTCCTTAATTGTTACTTTTATAATTAAACTGAATTATGCATTTATTTGTACTTTATATGCCTATTTTTGTGTATTGTGTTGCTATTAGATGTGTTCTCTTATGTTAAGACTTGTCTAATTTGTTAAATGGTTGAGTTATAAAATTAGGTAATGGATTAAGTGAGCAGGGTTAATTAACCTAGGCCATAGTAAGATATAATATAATGAAAATGGATATAACTTACTTCCATGGGCACTAAGTCACTTAACTTTTTATTATATATAGATATATGTTTGTTGACTTCAAAGATGAGAGAGAGAGAGAGAGAGAGAGAGAGAGAGAGAGAGAGAGAGAGAGAGAGAGAGACATGATCTGAGAGTGAGTTCTAAAGAGTAAGAGGAGAAGAGAGAAAGGGAAAGGAGGAGAATTAGAAGTAATTCCATCAAATCAACTTGATAAGGTAAGAATTCTTTCTAATTCCTTGCATGATGGGGATTTTCATTTTGGGTTCATGGAACTTGCGGAGTGGATGTGGGATTGAATGGTGTAAGTTGAGCTAGAAACCCCAATAGGAGGAATTTTCCATAACCTTGCTCATCCTTATGATCTTATATGAAATTTAGCCATATGTTCATGATTTTGTTGAGGCATAGAATTACCATGTGTATCCCCCCTCTAATCTTTAAGTTGTTTATGAGATTAAGGGAATTGATGTTTGACTTCTAAGCCCTATTCTTAGTAATTGTTTTATTACCATGTTTCTTAAGTTTTGGACTTCCATTTGAATGAATTTGGGTTTGATTTTTGGGGGTTTGGAGTTCCAAAATCAGGGCAAAAACTCGGTTCTAAAACACCCAGAACCGCACGTGCGGCAGTGCACTGGCGCACGTGCGGAAGGTAGACCCGCACGTGCGGAAGACAAGGGAAAATTAGGAAGCTTTCTGCCTAAAAAGCACCTGATGGCACACGTATGGAGAAGGTCCCGCATGTGCGGCCAAGGACCTCCGCACGTACGGCTGGTTGGTGGCCTTCGTTTCACTTTTCTGTGTTATTTATCTCACTCTCTCCATTAGCGTGTTTTACGCTCGTAAATGATGTCCAATTACATTGCATGAACGTTTAACAAGAGTGAATTACATTTTAACCCATGAATCCCTAAGTTGTGAAACTAATTCGTTGGGTGTTCGGTGCATTAAGTGGACAATGCTTATATCTGTTTGTGTAGGTCAAATGCCTCATTCCAGTCGTCTGCAACATGAAACGGACTGTGAGTAACACTGTTGTACAAATATGTTTAATTCCAATTATCTTTCTCTTCTTTGAACTTATGAATGCCCCAAAAGATTCTTATGATAATGAATGATGATTTTACTACTATTATTATTGTTTACTATGACAATCCTGGTACTACCTATGATTATAGATCTCTTAGTTCCTTCTCATAGAACTCCTGTGTAAAATGATGTTGACCATCAAATCTGACCCTCGGTCTTCATGATCGTTTGTTCGGTCTTCATGACCGCCTGTCCGGTCTTTCTGACCGTCTGTTCGGCCTTCTAGGCCGCCTGTCTTTATTGCTTTAAACCTCTTATGCAACGTGTTATGCATCGCAGATGTTATATGAAACTGTTCAATATGTGTCGTATTTTACATTGTAAATATTGTTCATAATCTCTTAATCAGCTATTATTCACTGGGCTTTAGCTCACGTTTTGTACATATGTGTATGTAGGTAATCCAGTTCAGGAGGGGACATAGCCAACGGTCTTGCCTCGATTTGGTTAAACCACCTTTTGTGCCTCATGTCGAGGTTCCCATTTGGCGGAGCATGGGTTAACTCAATGGTTACCCTTTTTGGCACTCCTACACTTGTTGCGTCTGGTTGCCAATGATGTTATAGTTGTTGTTGATGTGAATGACTTATTCCTTTGGATTGTGATGTAATTGTAAGAAACTTGTAATGCTTGGACGTACATGTATATATATATATAAGTAGTTATATAGTTATGTTTTCGTCTCATGTAGGTCCACAACTCGTTGGGAGTTTAGTTTTCTTATATAAGAGCTTCCGCTAGCCCCCATCATTTCTTTCTCTCAGTCAAGTCTTCGGTAATCGTGGATTACTAGTCAGTTACGATCTTAAACCTATGGGGGCGGGTTTGGGTTGTGACAATCAAACTAATAAGTAGAAGGGCAAAAACGTTTAATCTCATACTCTGTTTTTTTATTATCAGTTAGTGAAATAATTATCTGAAATATTATTATACAAAATTGATAATATTCTTAGTTTTAAAAATTGGGAAAGACTGATAATATTATCAATTTTACTGAGTATGACTTACTAGTTTAAAATTTTTTAAATAGGACCTAAGCTACTATAACATTTGTAAACAAGACTTTTAGGTAATTAACTATTTATTTAAAAAGTATAGAAAATAATTTAGAATGAATTAAATTTTAACCATTTTATTAGAATATATATATATATATATATTGCAGTTATTATGTCATTAATTGTATATTTTAAGTTCACAATAAGAAATAGATGTTATAAAATAAAAATAATTGGTAAAGATGAAAAAAAATAGAATAAATTACAATTATATATATATTGATAAAATCGGTTAAAAGTCTAACCAATTTACACAAAAATTAATTAATTAAAATTTATTTTATTTTCAAATTTAAATTATTTTCAATTGAAACATGCATAGCATTACAATATTAAATGAGAGAATATGTTTACTTTATATAACTAATGAAACAACTCGCTTTTTTTTTTTCTTTTTTTTTTCCCTGATGTGGGATTGTGTAAAATAAAATTTAACAATTGTTCTAACTAGAAGTTTATTTTGAATCAAACAATATTGGTCATTTAATCTTTTATTAGGTCAATCTTTAGTTTATTTCGAATCAAACAAATCTAACCAATATATTTTAATATAACTGCTAAAATTGGGGTTAAATCAACGAATCAGTCAAATCAAAAATGATTTACCCTAATCGATTAGGTTAAAAGACCAACCAACTTACACAAAAATTAATTAATTAAAACTTTTAAATTTAATTTTAAAATTTAAACTGTTTTAAATTGAAGAATGCACAACATTATAATATTAAATAGGAGTATAAAATTCACTTTATATAAGTGAAACAATTCACTTTTTCTTTCTTTTCCCGATGTGAGATTATAAAATAAATCATATCATAGACTAATTAAAATTTTCATTTTAAAATTTAAAATGTCTTAAACTGAACTATGCACAATACTATAATATTAAATTAGAGTATAAGATTTAGTTTATATAAGTGAAATAACTCACTTTTTTTCTTCTTCTCCCGATGTGGGATTATAAAATAAATTATAAACTAATTAGAATTTTATTTTTATATGGTTAAATGAAAGATAGTCAATGGAAAAAAAATTAATTGTTTAAAATTAAGAAAATCAGTGTGAGAAATCGAGGTTAAACTAGCTAATCAGTCAAACTAAAAATGATTCAGCCTAATCAGTTAGGTTAAATGACCAACTAGCTTGTACAAAAATTAATTAATTAAAACTTTTAAATGATATTTTAATTTTAAAATTTACACTGGTTTGAATTGAAGCATGCACAACACTACAATATTAAGATTAACTTTATATAAGTAAAACAACAACTTTTTTTTTTCTTTTTTCGATGTGAGATTATAAAATAAAAGTTTACAATTATTTGCACAGAAAATTTATTTTTAATCAAGCAATCTCAGTTGTTCAATCTTTAATCAGATCATTCTTTAGTTTATTTCGAATCAAACAAATCTAATCAATATATTTTAATAAAACTGTTAAAATAAAATTGCTAAAATTATGATTAAACTAACGAATCAGTTAAATAAAAAATGATTTAGCCTAATCGGTTAGGTCAAAAGACTAACCAACTTACACAAAAATTAATTAATTAAACTTTTAAATTTTATTTAAAAATTTAAATTATATTAAATTGAAACATGCACAACACTATAATATTAAATGAGAATATAATATTTACTTTATAAGAGTAAAACAATTCACTTTTTCCGTCAAATCAAAAATAATTGAGCCTAATCGATTAAGTTAAAAGACCAACCAACTTATATCAAAAGTTAATTAGTTAAAACTTTTAAATTTTATTTTAAATATTTTAAAATTTAAATTATATTAAATTGAAACATGTACAACACTATAATATTAAATAGGAGTATAAGTTTGACTTATGAGTAAAACAATTCACTTTTTTCTTTTTCCGATGTGGGATTATCAAATAAATAATAGATTAATTAGCTAGCTAATGGAGATTTTTTCTAATTGTTTAAAATTAAAAAAATAAAAAAATTAATATGAAATATTGAAACTCTTACCATACTCCTCACTAAAAACCTTTTTTTCTTATATAATATATATAGATGGATTCTGATATGTTTCTCTTATCTATACAAGATAGGGTTATGGTTTGTGTTTGTGTACCTTTATGATAATATTTAATTGTTTCTTTTAGAAATAACAAATTGAAGATTTTTTTATATAAATTAAAAAAAACAAAACAAAACAAAACCAAACAAAAAGTGTGAGGTGAGAATTATCACTGTTTGTTAAGAGTTAAGAGGATAAATTTAAAATATCATCACAGAAGAGACAATAAATCATATCAGTATTGAAGAACGTGAACAATTTAGGTAAAGAAAAATGCTTAAGAGGATTTCTACCATTGATGTATGTGTGGGACCTACTTTTGTATGTGTGGGGTCCACACTATTAATAGTGAAGATCCAAAAGAAATTGTAGGATCTCTAAAAAAGGAGGGTCCCAATCAGTGTTATTAAGTAAAACCACCTATTATGTTATTATTCCCATTTAATGGGTTGCATTTTTTTTTAGATAGAAACTTAACGGGTTGCATTTAGATTGTCCTTACTTGATCATCTATGAATTTGATGATTTCTCTCTTTTCCATTGATTTGTCTTCTTGTACTTTGTGAAGAGTGGTGAGATTGAGGTGAGGTTGTTCAACCATTTTTAGGTTTACAAGTATGGCATCAAATCTGCATGATGTAACTAAATATGAACTAACTTTCAATTGATTATTCAGGGTGTGTTAATAATGACACAATATGAAGTTAATATTGTTAAGCAACTTTGTTTAAAATTAAAAAAATAATATTTGTAAGATAAGATTCAAATGGAAGATGGATAATGACTTATAATGGAGTTGAGTTGAAGATCCAGCAGTAGCACAAAATTGGACTTCTGTCGTTTGATAACACTTACGTTTTTAATTTTTTATTTATATTTATAAAAATTTTAAAATTTAAATAAAAACTTGTTCGGTAAAATTTTTGATTTATAAATCAGTGGTCTCAGTTTATAAATTTGGCCAAAAAATAAAAACGCAAAAAATGTGTTTCCATTTTGAGTTTTGAGTTTTTTTTTTTTTTTACCACCCAACACTAGTCACCATCCGCTTCCGCTACAATTTTTCACCACTGTCTTCCGCCACCACCACCACACCCGCCACCACCCACCACCCACCTGTCATCCACTCGCCACCACCACCCACCCCTTGCCGCCACCACCATCACCACCACCACCCACCTGCCATCCACTCCGCCACCACCCACCACCCGCCACTACCATCCACCGCCCGTCGCCGCCGCCACCACCACCGGCCACCTACTTGCCACCACCACTCACCACCCACCTGCCACCACCACCCACCACCCGCCACCATCACCCACCCACCCACCTGCTAACCACCACCCGCCCAACCGCCGCCGCCACCACCACCACCTACCACCCAACCACCGTCACCCCACCCACCCACCATCATTACCCACCACCCACCCGCCACCACCCTGCCACCAACCACCCACTCGCTACCACCCGCCACCGTCACCCACCCACCCACCCACCCACCCACAACCACCACCCGCCACCACCCACCATCCGCCACCCACCACCCCCCGCCGCCCACCACCACCACCACCACCCACTCGCTACCACCCACCACCTGCCACCGTCACCCACCCACCCACTACCACCACCACCCCATCCGCCACCACCACCCACCTGCCATCCACCCGCCACCACCACCCACCCGCCACCACCCACCATCCGCCACCCACCACCCCCCGCCACCATCACCACCACCACCCACTCGCTGCCACCCGCCACCGTCACCCACCCACCCACCACGACCAGCTACCCACCACCCACCGTCACCACGACCAGCTACCTACTACCGTCTTTCGTTATCACTTGCCATTTCTCACTCTTTTTTATATTTTTAAATTTTTTTAAATATTTTGTCAATTATCAAACGCGTTTGTAGTTTATGTTTTTTCTAAAAATAAACAAAAAATAAACAAAAATCAGTTTATAAATTTTTTGTAAATATAAACTGAAAAACGTAAACGTTACCAAACACACCAGATTTCCATTAAACTAAAATTAGTTTTTATTTTTTTACTTTTTATTTTTAAAATATATCTAAATTGCTGGCATTAATTTTGTTTACATCAAAGTATTACAAGATGTATAAATTTTAGATAATTGTTCAATAATTTCATAACATCACATGACATTGCCCAACATATATACAATATTTCAAATCAATCATGTACATTTACCAAAATAATCATGCATTTTGGGTTCTAGGGCCACAGCTTAAAGTTGTTTAGTCTTTATATGTTTGGTAAATATATTTTAAAATTATGCAGAGCTCACCTTTGTTTGACAAAAAAAGAAAAAAAAAAACAAAAGCCAATTAGTCAGGAAGGGAGTGGCTTTTGTCAAATACCAAACAACTTAAAGTAGAAGTAGACTGGTTTAGTCCATTTTTAGATTACTCAACCAACTCCTTGACTACCAAACTTAACTGCCCAGCTAAAAAATAACAATAAAGAAAGAAATAAAATCCCTACCAAACTTAACTAATTTGATTTAGCTATGACACCAGAGTCGGATTTTTACTATACTTGTCTCTAATCCGACAAAAAATATCATCCTTGAATCCTGACAAAGAATATTATGTTAAAATTTGATAATTGTGTATATGTGTATGAACAAAATTGTACACGAGAAATTATCAGTGTATTTAGTTTTAATTTTTTTAAAATTGAGTTTTTTAATTTTTGTTTTATGTGTTTTTTTTTTCTAATTTTTAGTAAATATTTTTAAAATTTAAAGTTATTTATTTTTTATTTTTTTAGATGCACCTTGTATCTAAATAGTAAGACATTTATGAAAAAATATTTTTAAAAAATTAATAAATACAAAAAAATACAAAAAATGAATTGAATTTTCATATATTTTTTTTGTATTTTTGGTATTCAAATATTATACTTTTTAAATGTATTTATGTTAGGTGTGTATAAAAATTAAAAAAATTGTCCAAAATATTAAAAAAAAACAGTAAAAACAAAAAAAAATACGGAAAACAAAAAGTAAAATTTTCTAAAAAGTAAATTCTAAAAATTGAAACCAAACAGAGTGTTAATAACCAGAATTACAAAATTAAAATTCGTATATAAACAAAAAGCAGTAAATAAATTCTTACAGCACAATATCAAAAAATTCAGAAAAAGAGTTTGATAATTGGGACTTGTGTTAGACATTTTGGGGGTGTTTATTTGGAGGGATTGAAAGGGGGATTGAATTCCATGTCCACCATATCAATAGTCTGTTATTTGGTTAAAAAATTGTAAGTTGGATTAATAGTCTGACGGGATTGTTAGTCCACCATATGTGGGACTATCCTGGTATGGGGGAATGGGATACACATCCTTTAAATATTTATGACATGTTTGGTTTAATTTTAATAAACTAATTTTAAAGTTTTTTTTTTTAAATAAAAAAATTGGTTTTGTGAAAAAAGCAAAAAATAACAAATAATTTTAAAATAGTCGTTTTTGGACAATTCTATAACTAAACAAACAGTGGATTCATATTATTTTCAACCAAATAGTCTAGGACTATGCATCCCAAGATTAATAATCCAATGGATTACAATTTCTTTTATCCAGTCCGTTCGAACAAAACATGTCCAAATGTACACTTACATTGAATTTAATAATTATAATACATTTTTTTCCCATCAGTTTTACTTAATAGAATATGTCAATGGCTTAGATTGAAAATAAATTAAAAGATTAAAATTTAAATCTTAAGGCATATTTTGTTATATAAATTAAACTCAATTTTTTTTTATAATTTCTTTAAAAATATAAAATTATATAAAAATAATAAGAGTTTTTAATTTATTATTATTTTTATTAGATAAATTTTTATTTTATTTATATATATATAAAAAAAAAGAGATCCAAAAAGGGAGATTTGGTCAAAACTCTTTGTAATAAAATTTTAATACATTAAAGACAAGTACAAAAAGTTTAATTTGAAAAGTGGAACAAATATTGCTATTATTAAAATATTAAACTTTAAAATAATATAATTTTTGATGTAAATGTCAGTTTTTAATAAAATTAATATTTTTAGAATTTTCTCATCAAGATCTATTAAATAAGATTCATGTTGACTATGAAATTCTTTAAAAAAAATTATTATTATTGAAATTGATGTAAATAGTAACAGTAAACGAAGAATATCTTTATTCAAACAACCCAAACAAACTAAACGAATTCGGTGTGCAAATATAGGCCCGAAGATAATTGAGTAAGCCCAGTCCATACCAACAAGCCCATCACACACCTGTCCGAAGACCCGTTGACCTTCGAATCCATCTCATCCACGTTTGACTTGCACTGTTAGTGGATGATAAGGCTAGCCTCTGAACCGTCCGATGATAGATAGCCGAATCACAACACAGCAGAGCATTCTCAGATCTAGTCCGCTGAAACACTACATCGCTGCTCCAACCCCAATCCAGTGACATCTTCGCCAATCATATTCCGAATGCACAGAAAAAAGCGAATATTCGAATTTAGGGCTCAAATTATTCACATTTCCTACCGTTTAATTTCCATCAGAGAACTCAAGCAAACTCGATCTCTCTCGCGAGACCGTTTGGTTCTGAATTCTTTGCTTAGGTAATTCGCTTTTCATTTAAATTTCTCTGTATTTGGTTTATATATATACATTATTACATGAATTTATTTATCTAATTGTATGTATATATGATTGTTTGTAGAGAACCAAATCGTATTATGTTGTCATCGATATGTACAATACAATTTGTTTTTTGAGTTGTAGTTGTTGCTGCATGAGGTTTTGTTTGATATACATGGATTTAGATCTGTGTATGTAATGATAACAGTTGTAGTAGTAAATTTGCCAATTATTCAATAAGATTTGTATATGGGCGAAATAAGTAGTTCAAAATGTTATCTCAATTGACCAATTTAGGGAAAAAAATTCCTTTTTTTTTTTTTTTGGGGTCGTAGTACATATAATGGAAGAACATGATTTTAGGCTTGGGAACAAAGTTTTTTGGTTTTTTTTCACTCAAAGACAAATTAGTTACAAAACCAAAAAAAAACTAATCCAAACAAAATATCACCAAATCCCATAATCATTTCACTTTTTCTCTCACAAAAATCATATCCCACCACAAAAAAACCCAACTATCTTTCCAAACATAAATTTTTTTTCCTCCAATAATATCCTACAATTAAAAAAACCTATAAAAAAACCCACTTCCCAAACACCCACATAATTTTATAATGTGTAAAATGCAATATTAATTTCTATCTATACAAAATGCCAAAAAAAAAAAGAAGAAAAAACTCACAAATTTATATTCAATGTATATAATTTTAAAAAATATGATCATAATACAATAGAATATGTATTGCTTACTCCAACATTTGGCACAACTCAAAATTGTTGATCAACTTTTAAAACTAAGGATGTTGATATTGATTTTGCAATTAGAATTTCAAATGCGATTTTCTTGATATGTGAAGTCATTGGGATAAAACTTTATTTGCAAGTTAATATCTTTAATTTTGAAAGCCCTATAAGTTATAACCATACCTAGAATCTAAAGCTTAGCTAAGCACAAGTGACTCCATTGTATTCTCCTTAAACCAATTGTTCAATTTTTGCAAATATCTTCAATTCTTGAAAGATTGATAAGGAAGAAGAAGAAAAGAGAGAACTGAAACAGATAAATAAAAAGATGAGGAAGAACTTAAGCAGTAGAAGTTTTGAAATAGATATGGAGAAGAGAAAGAAGAAACCATAAATGGAGATTGAGTTGAAGAGAAAAAAGAAAATTCATAACAAAAGAATAATAAGAAGGGAAGATGGTGAACTGAAACATAAAAGAAGAATAAGAGAGAGATAGAGAGAGTACCACACCTAGTTCTGGATGATGGGGGTCCAAGTTGTCGCAGTTACTTCATTGTGCTTTTTTTTCCCCAAAAAAAAGTTTGCCCTAAATTGATTTCTTCTACATGGTAAATGAGTTTTCAGCTGTAGCTATGAGGGCATCTTATGGGGCAGTATAAAATTTCTCAAAAAAATTGTAGGAGGTAAAACCTTTATATAATTAAAAAAAATTCATAACTGCTACTAGTACTACTATGTTTAAGGAGTT
The DNA here is from genome assembly GCA_036172215.1 of Camellia granthamiana. Taxonomy (NCBI): domain Eukaryota; kingdom Viridiplantae; phylum Streptophyta; class Magnoliopsida; order Ericales; family Theaceae; genus Camellia; species Camellia granthamiana. The sequence continues at coordinate 147,564,323 of CM069904.1, read as the reverse complement.
CTTTTAAAACTTTGGGTTGGTGTTTGTCATCCCCCTCCTCTCCGAATTCTGTCAATCCCTGCTAATGGGCACTTGGTTGTAGATTTAATAACATGCAGCCTGATAGTGTTTTTTTTTTTTTTTTGGAACTATTTCAGCCTGATAATTTGAAAAGGAAAATTTGAGAAATCTGGGTTGTTCAACTTTGACTTGTGAAGGAAAAAGACAAGAGGAATACTGTTATGTTTATTTATTTATTTATTTTTGATAGGGAGGAACATTGTTATGTTGGTATCTCGTATTTTGAAGCAGATGGTGTTGGCTCTATTTTACTAAAATGTAAAAAAGGAGAAAACAAGAAAAATAACATTCCATGAATTTTTTTTGCACGAACTCGGGTTTAGACTGGAACTCTAAGTTGACTGTTAGTTCACAATATCTAATCCATGGTATTGATTCGATTTTTTTAAGGTATTACCTCTTTTCTTGCTCTCGTTAATTTGGACTTCAGTGTCTAATCCTTTGGGTGCAATCCACCTGCACATGGGTGAGGTAATTTTTAAGATAGAGCATGATAAGGTGGAAAAATAATCTGTACACGTGTGTATATATTTTTATATATATGAACTAATGAACTAGTGAGAACACATTTAGATACTAGAGAGGCTTAGATTAAGTTTGGTTTTGGTTCTTTGTGACCAAGCCATGAATAGAGCCAGAGAACATCACTGTTAGTTTTCTGTTTGTATCTAGTTTTTTGCACTATACAAGTACCAAGTAGAAAGTTTTATCCATGGATCATAATTGTTAATTCTGCAAGTTTAATTCTGGCTGGTTTAATCTGGATGCTGGTTATACAATGAACATATCAATATCATGAGTCTAAGATGTATACCATGAACATGTGAGGTTTTGCCCTTGTTGAATGGAAGGTGATGGAGCCAAATCAAGAAATCGCTTTCATTAGAGAGAGAATATCCCAAAATGGGTACAAGAGTCTCATACTCTGAAATATTCAATATCAAAATATTATAAATTGAATACTAGAGGGGCCTAACCACCTATTTATAGGATAAAATACCCAACTAACTCCAACTAACTCTTATGACACTAAAACATAACAACCATGCTAATTCAACTACATCAGAAGGTGTTCCAAATAAAGCAGTGATTGATTAGATTGCGAAAATATTCCTCGTTAGGGTATAATAGGTGATGAATTGTAAAAGGAAAATTTGAATGGAACAGTTCTTTGAAAATTCTTTACTGTTACTTCATATTATGCTTTTACGTTTCATGTTTTTTTTTCTTTTTTCTTTTTTCTTCTTTTGTTTGCTTTACTTACTGGTTTTATCTCTAGGTATAGGTATAGTTATAGAGAAGAGTTCCTCAGTTGGTTGTCTATTAGATCCCTGATACTTATTAAGAAAACAAAAAAGATCCCTTCACAACAAATTAGTTTTATAAAGACCACTTGCAGCTCTATTATTTGTTCTGATAAAACTATCAAATTTAACTTGCTCTGTGGATGAGTTGATAGATACTGCTTAAGCTAATAGATATTGCCTTTGTTGCATTTTATAATTTTGTTTGACACAAGTATCAACATTAGCATAGTTAGTTGCTTCAAGTAGAGAGTGTGGATGTTATTTGGAGAAAGCTTTATGAACTGAAGTACATCGATTGAGATTTTCCATTTTTAAACTAGTTATAAATCACTCCGTACTCCATAAATGTATTCACACAAAGTGGCATGATAAGTTTAATCAACTTGATTTAGTGTTTTGTTTGACTTTCATAACATGCAAAAGCTTGTGAATTTGAACTATCAGGAGTTTTAATTTGAATGCAGGATCTCAGGGAACATATTACACCATCCATATTGAAGTCATTGCTTCATTTGATACACAGAACATGAAGTATTTGGAATACACTCCCCTTGACCGGTAATTGTTAAACTGTCCAGTTGAAACCATTATTGTCAATACCATACCAGCCAATGTATCGTTTTTGACATCGGTACAATACATAGTGGTATTGGTACGTTTCGGTGTACCATTTTGGATTTATCGCTATAGTAATTACGTACTTATCAAGTGTTTTAGATTTATAAGGGTAAAAATAAAGAAGTTACTCGTCAAAAAAGGAAGAAAAAATAAAAATAAATAAATAAAGGAAAGAAAAAGAATAAACGTTCCTAAATATACTAGTTACTCACTAACAATATTTTTCCAGTTTTCACAAAATAAAGGGGGAATTAGTGAAACATTCCTGTCTAACTTTTGATAGTAAGAGAGATCGAATATGTTTTTTCTTATTAGTTAAGATCCCTTAATAATATCATTAGCGAAATTTCAGCTAGTCATAGAGAAATTTAAATTTCTCTGTGAAATTTCTCTTTGAAGAGCTAAAACTTCTCTGTGAAGAGAAATTTCCCTCTGCTGAAATTTCTCTGTGTCAAAATTTATCTGTGAAAATGTTAAGGGACTCAAACTACTATGAAAATATTTCATGTCCTTCATCTTATAAAATCTTAATATCAAGGACCTTAAACTAAAACCCCCTAAAATAAACCACTTCTAATTTTAAATAGCATATTACTGTTAGTATTTAATAGCTTGTAACGCTTAATAGCACACAATGCATGGAAAGGTAGTATGATTCGTAGCGTAATTTATAATTAGTTTTTACAACAATTTGAAGCGCTAGAACCCATACAGTTTGTACACTTTACTGATTAATATTTTGAGATATTAATAAAAAAATTTATTTTTATTTTACTATGCTAAAAATGACTAAATACTAATTATCTTGGTGCATATCAATACAAGTCAAAAAAGACCGTTACAACTCTGTACAACTTAGTATTGACCATCGAAGCCCAAAAAATTGGCTTGAACGGAATTAAACCCCTAAACCCTAAGCCCTAAATGGAATTAAGCTCCCTTTGTATTGTTTTATTACTAGTATATATGTACTGGCTGATATGAGATGATTTTCACAACACTGATTGAAACAAAAGCATATTAATACATTTCCAGTTCCCTCATCAGATTCCCCTTTCATCCCATTCTTTTCGTCCACTATGAAAATGCTAACTTCTTAAAGTGATATGCATGGAATGTGTTTACACCAAACTATTATAGTTTAAAATTTTTCAAATATCCCTTTATTTTACTATATTAAATGCTTTCACACACCAAAGAAGCACATCATTTCTGAGAAGGTTGTCTGTCTATGTCTGACACCGAAACTTGTCAAACACTTCCAACCAAGGTTCTGAAAAGCGGTTGTGGTCGCCGTAACAGTGGTGGTGGCGCGGTTGCGGTTGCATGATGTAAAGGCCATAGCGTAACGGTTTTGGTAACCGGAATCGTGAATTTTTTTATTTTTTGCGCAATATGAAAAAAACTTACCGATAGTATATTTTTTTTCCATGATCATATTTATTGGGTTTAAAATAAGTAATTGATTAATTTTCATAAATTTTTAAGTATAATCCAATATATTTCATATTTTTAAATCACTATAAACTGAGTTTTTTACCTTTTATTTTAATAATTAATGACTTTATATTATACAAAAAATCAGTCACTAACTATTATATATAAGATAAACAATGACAAAAGTAAGAGAATAAATAAGAGCCTAAATATATATATATATATACATATTTTAACCAAGCCAAATAGAAAATGACCACACTTATTATTATTATTATTTTCAAACAATATATAGATACACAAACAAAATAGTTAAGTGATAGTAGCTGAATAGAATAGCATAGGTCATACAGGTTCAACAAATCAATAACATGTTCTTCATCTTCACTCTTCTCTCTCTCTCTATCTCTTGCTCCTCCATCTTCTCTCTTCTCTCTATCCATCTTCCCAAATTTTCAGCTTTTTTTGTGTTTTTTCAAAAGAAGCAGTTCGGAACCGTTACGTAACAGTGCGTAACAGGCCGTTACAGTTGTTATGACACCGTTACCACTGCTACGGCAGCCGCTACGGCCGACACACCTGTGAATCTCACACTGCAAAAGCGGCCGTAACGGGTGGCGGTAACCACCACAACCGTTATGTAACGGTTGCGGCCGCTTTTTAAAACCTTGCTTCCAACACTCATCACATACTTCTCGACATTCATCAGACAGTTCATGATACGTGTTGGATACATGTCCAAACAATATAATATTATTTGTTTTGTATTTTTTTTTAGACTAGGATATATTTCTGATACATGAGAGACATGCATGTCTATCGTTTAGACACTTATAAAACATAATACAACTTTGAACAAAGTAATTTAGGATCTAATGATAAAAGAAAAACAGTATAGATTTATATCATCATCCATTATTCTTTACTAAGGGTGTGCACGGGTCGAGTCAGCTCGGTTTTATCATAGAACCATCACTCGAACCGGCCTGCTTTGGGTAGAGAAATGTTCATCCGATTTCGCCCAGGGTAATGATCGAAACCGTGCACATCGGGTGTCCAGTTTGGTTGGCTGTTTTCGGTCAAGTGATTTTCATTCACCATTTCAATTTTATGACTTCTATTCATCTCGCCTACAAAATCAATACCAAACAAATATACACAAAACAAACTCACCCACATACTATACAAATCTACCTCTCTTACATACACACTAGATATGATAGAAAATAGTGGACAAAATTAAAAATAGAGAGGAGAAACTTACCTTTCTACCAGGGCACAATGTCACCATTGTCCTTATCCACTGTGCATCTCTTCAATCGACGCTCTTTTGTAAGAAAAGTTTCAGATTCGGTAGATTTATAAGCTGAAGATTAGGATTTTAGTGTTCGATCAGGTAGAGAGAGAGCGAGAGAGAGAGAGGAGAATTGAGGGAGAGGATGACTACATGAGACACTTGAAGAGAGAGAGAGAGAGAGAGAGAGAGAGAGAGAGAGATGAGAATTGAGGGAGAGGGATGGGATTAATCGGTGTGAGAGAGAAAGAGAGAGATATAGATAGAGAAGATAGAGAAGATTTTAATGTTTTATAGTCTTTTGGGTGGGGAGGGGGGGAGAGAGAGAGGTAATGGAGAAGTGGAGAGAGAGTGGGTGAGAGAATTGAGGAGAGAGGGAGACAAAGAGGTTGGTGAGACGATAATGTCTCAACACTTGGGAGAAGTGCAATTTATCTTGGAAATATTTTTTTTATTAAAAAAATATTTATATTTTGAATAGTGGGGCTGAGTTAAGATAAAGGTAATACCTTTATCAATGCTCTGACATAATAATAATGAAAATGTATTATATATATTTGTATATAATTCGGTCGGTCAGTATAATAATAATTTTTTTTTTGGTTTAAACCTTAGTTGCAGGAATCGTGCAACCAGGTGACGATTCGGAGTAAGAATCGCGATTCCGCGCTCTCTAGAAAGAAGCGTGTAGGAATCGCGTTTCTGAGGAGAGAGAAACGCGATCCAGTCCAAGAAGGGATCGCAAGGGGGAAAGAGAGAGAGAGAGAGAGAGAGAGAGAGAGAGAGAGAGAGAGAGAAGAGAGAAACCTGAACTTGCTGTCGCGACCTTCGACATCGACCTTCGATCTGCTCCTGGACCTCGCGATCTGCTCGCGATCGCTCTCTCTCACCTTCGATCTCTTCGCCATCACCATCCCCATCGCCAGCCTTCTTCGATCTGCTTCTGTTCTTCTTCTTCTTCTCTCTCTCTCTCTCTTTCTCCCTCCCGTCGATTTATGTTCTGTTCTTCCGTCTCCCCCCTCCCTTTTGTAACATATAACAAATATATTAAGTAATATAATTTGTTATAATAAATAAAATAAATATAATAAATAATAATAAATATAATAAGTAATATAATTTGTTATAATAAATATAATAAATAATATAATTTTTTATAATAAATATAATAAATAATATAATTTGTTATATAAGAATAAATCTAATTAAATCAAATATAATAAAAAATATCAAATCAAATCTATAAAATGAATCATTCAATTTTTTTAATTTTTTTTTAAAATGAATGTTTATTTGTTATTTATTTTTAAATTTTTTATGTTGTGTTTAATTAATTAGATATTATATAAAATAAAAAAATAATATAAATATTTTATAATAAATGAAAAAAATTTAATACAAGTATATAATTATAATATTTCAACATATGATTTTATATATATATATATATTTTCATTATCATTAGAGAAAAAAAGATATATATAATCTTATAATATATTTTTATATATTTTATTATTTAATATATATACAAACGCTCCCTATCAACGATTCTTGGAATGACTACGATTCCCCGCTCCCGCTCCCGCTCCCGCTCCCGCCCCCGCTCCCGCTTCGTGCAACTAAGGTTTAAACTCGATCACCGACCGAAAATAGATGAAATTTTCAAACATAACCGCAGCTGATCATTAAAGTGGTCGAAACTGTCCGTAGCACTAGCAGGTCAGGCGGGTCCGGACGGGTTCGCGAGTAATTTAGATTTTTGCACACCCCTACTTTAAACTTTAGAAATTTGTGTCTTGTTGTATATTTCTATTAACGTTTGCATGAATATTCATGTGATGACATAAAATAAATATAACCATATATTTTGCACATGTTTCTCATGTGTTGTGTGTTGCATTTTAAAAAAGTTTTCTTGTCACCATGTCTGTGCTTTTTATATTCACAAAAGGATAATATTATAAAATCGCTAGATTAAATACCTTAACTTTCCAAAATGGACAATAATTTTAGGACATCCAAAATGGAATAGTGGACCAAAAGAATGAGTCAGAGGGAATCATTTTCTTTTTTTGACTTACTGTTTTTTTCGTTTGGTTTGCCTTTGTAATAAGTAGTGGTGATAACAATGTTTTCCAGAATAAATGATTTCTTGAGTCATGTGAATCTTGGAGAGCGTACTATCAAAGGATGCCTTGAAGCTTACTCTTGTAAGACAATTTATAATTTTTACTTCCTTGTTTTTTTTTTTTTTTTTTTTTTTTTTGGGGGGGTTGGGGGGGGGGGGGGGGGGGGGGGGGATGAAGTTTCAATTGTTTGTTGGATGTTAAGTATACATAATTAATCTGTGTCCTTTTCTTTCTTTTTTTTTTTGTGTCTGTGTATCCTAGGCAAACATACAGGAACTGACAAGAAGTTATCTCTCAGTTTGGAGCACGAGGTAATCTAAATTTATGAAGTTTATTATATCTTTGGTACATAGCTCAACCTTTTTATGCTTAAATAATTTTATGCAGCTGAGGATTCTTTTGTTGTTTGTATTTTTCTTTCGCTCATTTTGTTTAGTCCGTCCATGTGAGGTTTTGAAATTTAAGTTTTAGGAGTCATGATTTTGCATCTTGGATAGGGATGCATATTTAACCTGATCCATCGGGTACTCGTTCCACTCAGCCCCTATTGGGACAAGTTTGGGAGATATTTATCTAGTAGGGGTAGGTTTGTGGAAGCAGATTATAGGCTTAAGTTACTTAAATATTCTATATTATACAATTGAAGTTATGTGTGTATATACATACACACATATATCTATATGTATATATTTACGACATATGTAGAAATGTGTTGTAATATATTGTATATAAAAGAGATTAGGCTTGTTCAGTCCTTCCCCTCTCTTTTTCCTCTCTCTCACACATGATCATCACTGCCACAGGCTCTCTTTTTCATAGACACAGTCCCTGCTAAATTTAGAAGAGATTAGGCTTCCTCCTCCTCCTCCTCTCTCTCTCTCTCTCTGCGCTATAGCCAACCGTCTCTCTCTTCAAGAGAGATTTTTCATATTAGTTTGGTAAATCAACTAAACAGCAATGATTTTCTTACCGGAGTTGGGGACGCAGAGATTGGAGAGTGAAACCACAACTACTATAGTCTTCTTCTAGACAAGAGCCTGAGAGGGAGGTAGGTTACGTATTAAATGTGGGGTAGGTAGGGTTCTGAAGGTTCTTGGGGTAATCCCCCAAATGAGAATACCATATCCCCCATACAAGTGGTAAAAGCAGTTGGTTGGGTTATAGTCCCACACCCCAGTTTGCACACCAAACAATGGATTGATCAGGACAAAATGCGAATGTTTTTGCTCCATCCCCTCTACTCTGAAAAATAAAATAGTTATTAAAGTTATTTGATTCTGTTGAACATTTTCCCCTTTTTTCTTCTTCCCATTTCTATCATTTATATATTATTTTTTCAATCCAGATTCTTGATTATCTCGGAAAGTCTTCAGACAATGACTCTCCATCGCCAGTTGAATATTTGTGTAGCAGATCAAGGTGGGAAATGTAACCTAATTGGTCTACAAAGAGTAGGTTGTTTTTCATGTTTCTTTAACTCTTTCTTGATGTTTGTTACAGCCGAAAGACGTTGATTTACCTGATTCTTACTCTCTATCAAATGTATCCAGATTTTGACTTCAGGTAACTCTGTATCTTTTGTATAAAATAGAGCACTTTTTATGAGTAGCTGAAAAGGAGGGTTATGGGTAATGCTACTGTCAGCTTTATGGGCGGCATGGCAACCCACTATAATTCTCTGAACGGCATTGGGAGTGTTGTCAAAAGGTTTGACAGACAGTTCAGAGAACTGTTGCTCTTAGAGGAGCTGAGAGTTCAAGTCTCTCCATTTCCCAAAACTAGATCTGCAGTTGGATAGTGTCTTGTAGTACTAATACCGTACATGCTACTGATGTATTCAATTGGGCTTTTACATAGTTTCTTTGTGCCACACATTACCATTGTCTTTGCCATTTACCAGTGCAGTGAAAGCTCATCAGTTTTTCATGGAGGAAAACTGGGACAGTTTTAAGCAGATTTTTGATGCCTACATGTTTGAAGCATCAAAGGTATTTCCATCTCTCTGCTTTTATGCTGTATGAATTAGAATTTCTGTCTAGCTTACATATACATTTCTGGTGTTTACTGGTTCTACTGGCACCACTGAGGTACAGAGCCTTGCGCAGTTTTTATTGGCCTGGAGCACTTCACCCCCTTTGTGTTTAAAAATAGCTGGAAACCCCTCAAGTGGTTTTGGCCATTTGACACTTCACCTCTCTACCATTATTAATTAAGTTGAAGTCAAAATACAATGTAAATGACAAACATGCCTTTATTTTCATCCTCTTCCCCATACTAATATGAAAACCCTAATCCTAAAACTCGCTTCTCCATCTACCACCTTCTCCCTTCCTACACCACCCTCGCCACCCCCAACCATGTCCTCACCACCTACAACCCACCTGTCTCCAACCCCTCTCCCTTCCTCCATGACCTCCGCCCCCTCTTCCATCCTTTGTGTGTTTGATGAGTTGCTTCCAGTTGTTCCATTATTGTAAGAGGTGGACTCAAATGTGCCAAAAAGACTGGAATAAAGAAAATGAATTCTATGTTCCCTGATTTGGACTTCTGTTATCCATTCCATGTGTATTCACATTGTAGCTACTGCTTCTACTTCGACTGCTTGAGCTGCTTTTACTAAGCTCTTGAAATTAGGCTAAAAATGCTATCATTTAGTTAAAAAAATTAGGAATATATATAATATATATACATAGGTTTAACAGAGGAGAGAGAAGATAAGAAAGGAAAAAGAAGCAGAGATAGATAGGACCTGATTGGAAATGGTGCGAAGACGGTTAGACTGTTTTTGCTTTGGAGAATTGTCTCAAATGTTTGCCAAGTTGAGAATTGTTGGAATGCCTCACGTGAGTGGCTAATTTTTGTGATAAAATGAGATTCATTTCTCTGGGGAGGAGCATTTAATGCGTGGATATTTTCATGCATAGGCTACTTGACTTGAGTGGCACTGTTACAATCAAGACCCTCGAGTTTCTCTATCAGCAAGATTGGTCCTTGGAGCTTTTGGAGCTTCGACTATAAATAGAGGGTTTTATTTCTCAGTCTTTTAACATACATAAAGGAGAGAAGTAAGAAAAATAGATAAGTACGTAGAAAACATGGAATGAGTTTTTTATATAGTGGGTTGGGTATACAAGAGCTTGGGTATATTTTTGGGTCTATTTTTTTTTTTTTTTTTGTTGATAAATAAACAAATATTATTAAGAAAGCATCAAGGTGATGCAACGAATACAAAATGGCATCCTTGATTAGGGGAAAACTAGAAGCAAGCACTAACCAATCACATCATCTAGAAAATCTAAAAAAGCAAATATATCCGGATCAACCTTACTCTCTAACCAACTATACATAACTACAAGAAGACGATTCTCTAACCAAAGAACACTATGATAAACCTCTAGAAAGGTTCATCTATTCCTTTCCAACCAAACAAACCACATCAACATAATGGTGCTAGCAACCACATCCACCGGCCAATGCCCAATCCGAGCACCCTGCCAAGCCCAAAGCATATCCAACACCCCCCTTTGGTTGAATCCAAGCAATCCCAAATAGTGAACAAATGAAACTCCACAACCGCGAAGCCATTGAACAATGAAGAAATAGTTGAGTCCACCTGTAAAATTATTTCCTCCATAGTGAAGTTCTCTAGTCGTCTTGCCCATGGACGTAAAATATTTCTGAACTACGTAAATTGTTTGTCTGTGTGTGTGCTTGTTCTGTAGTCATTGATAATTTCTCATCACTTTGATATACCCCAAAATCTGCAGTTTTTTCTCAAAACCATTGGACTTTAAACCAAAACCATGTGGGGCCTTTTTGACTATTTTTAAATGTGAGGAGGCTGAAGCACTCCGGGGCCACACAAAGGGAGGGTAAAATAAATTTTTCCTTTTTTTTTTTAATTTTATATTTATTTTCTAATAGTAATTTTGTTGTTAATTGTTTTCTTACTGGTTATTGCATAAATTGCAGAAAAGTGATGGTGGAGAAAGTGTGATTTGTAAGATTTTATTTGTGATAAAATGCAGAACCTGATGACATTTATGATATTTTGATTTTTTATGAATTTATGATCAGCTTCTAGTACCTTCAAGTCTTTCATGTCGCTTTCTTTCTAATTTTCGGCTACAGGAGTGGGTTGAGGCAAATGAGGGAAGTCCCCTACTTGACACCTTGTACAAGGCTCTTGATGAGGTGAGCATATTTGAAAAAAAAAGAAAAAAGAAGTAGATGCAAGCTGTACCCAGTACAAACATTGATATATGTAGAAATGCAGGTTGTGAAGCTAGCGGAATGTGAAATTTACAGTTACGATCCAGAATCTGATGCAGACCCATTCCTAGAAAGAGGAGCAATGTAAGGTTCATAATACTATTTGTCTCAGGTTGCCAGTCATGTGATGCAACTGCAGTAGTAATAGCTGTTTTTTTTTTCTTCAGATGGTCGTTCACTTTCTTTTTCTATAATAGAAAACTTAAACGTGTTGTGAGCTTCCGTTTCAGCTGTTTGAGGTGATTTTTTTGTTTTGTTTTCAGTGTTGTCTCATTTATTACATTGGCTGTTATGATTTTATTTTATTTGACTAATTGCTCTTCGTTTCTCAGCAATTTGGCGGCAGATGGGTTTGTAACGGAGGGATTATGTAATGAGGAAGATGGGGAAATATTTGACGACATGGACCTGTGAGTACAGATACTGTCTATGCGATGTTAATATATCATCGAGACCCGTCAAATCCAGATGTAGTTATCTAACTAAGGATTGATTTGGAAGGCCTGTGTATATCATCAGTATATGATTGCAACACTTGTAGTTAGGAAAGTTAGGTTGCAAATGCTTGTTGCTTCTTGACCTGGTAGGCATGCTGTTTGGGGTAATGTAGAATTGATACAATTCATGCTTGTCAATAAATTTAGGGCTATTTGAGGATACTATTCGAGTATTCATCCATTCCATCTCTAGGTTTTTGTTTTTTTAGACTCTCTCTCTCTCTCTCTATATATATATATATATTCTGAATCTGCTTCCTTTGCTGTAAAATCTGCGGGCTACTTTGTTCAATTTTCCATGTTCAGTTCAGATATAATTTCATGTTCGGTTTTGAAGTACAGTTATGTTATGAACACATAGATTTTTATAGAATTAAACATTGATATGAGACAAAAGGTTTGACATATGTGACCTATTCTGTAAAATCATTGTTGCACTTACATTTATTTTGTATTAAGGATCTTTAAAATGCTGAATCAGACTCCTTGTATGCTTGGTTATGAGGATTCAGTTGCACACAAAAGTGAGACAACTGTTTTCCTTTCCCAAAAAAATCTCCACACCATCTTATTCGCCCCGTTTGTTTGGGTTATAGAGAGGGAATTGGGATTAATAGCGAGGTGGGATTCATCATATGTCATGTTTGTTTTGAGAGATGGGGAGGAGATTCCTAATCCCTTGGTATTAGGATAGGCCTTGGAAAGGGGATTAGAATAGAGAGGTGGTATTAGAATTTTAGTCCGCTGGACTATTTTTATTTATTATTATTTTTTTTTATTTTTTACATGTTTGGCTTTTTTTTTTTTTAACATTAATGTTTAATTTTTTGTATTTTTTGTTAAGTAAAAATCATTATTTTATTTGTTTTATTTTATTTTTTTTGGAATTTTTTTATTTTTTACATGTTGGGTATTTTTTTTTTGAACATTAATATTTAATGTTTTTGTATTTTTTTTTTATTATTTTATATTTATTTGTATAAAAATAATTTAACAATCTCTACACCAACAACTATTATTAAAAATAAACACAATTTTACTTAATCTCTTTCTTATTAATTCTCTTACTAACAATTTTTTCATTATTAATCCCTTCATTATAAATCATTTTTATTGTACCTCTCAAAACAAATGCAGACATTGTACCCAACTTGGTTGCTTTTGTAAAAGGTTTTAACTTCTCTCCATTGTCCATAGTGGAGAACTACTGTGGGAATTTGGTGATTCCCTCGTGTTTGGATTTTGATTATTAATTTGAGTGGGATTTGGAAAGAGAAAGAAAAATAATAAGTGAAATGTGAATAAAATATAGTTATATTTTATACATATTTTTTCTTTTTCTTTTCAAATTCTTATTTAAATTCACGAATCAAACGCAGTTTTAGTAATTTGAATTGTTCATCTTATAGAGGTATTTGTGTAAATTATTTATGCAAAAAATTAAGTTAATCAAATATTAATAATTACATAATCAAGTCACTTTTTGTTTTAAATATGTTCCAATTATATTGTTACTAATACCCAATTAATCTTTAACAATGTTTCTTTGTAGTAAATATCTTGTAATTAAGTTACAAAATTTATTAATTGGAAGTGGATGCAGGTACAAGTTGATTGATTTTAATGCATTTTCAATCTTTTTAATCTACTTTTTATTTGCCTAACTAAAAGTAAAAAAAGTAACCAAAAGTGCATTAGGCTGCTTACATCTGTTAAATTCCCATGATTGATCATGTTAAGGTAAACTAAAAGTTTGTGATTTATTACAATATTTTCCATCATATTTTTACCATAATATTTTCCCCATAGGTTTTATGAACTATGATGTTTTGTTTTATTCTTTAACGGTTTCATTAAACATTTTAAGTCATTATGTATTTTTTAGTGACAACCAGATCAAGCCTCCTGTTCTAACCAATTAATACATGAATTATTTTTGATCAAGAACTATATTATTAGACATGTTTTATGTTTTTTGTATATCTCTAAGGCAATGCCATGTACATGTTTCTAATTGGGAAATTTTGCTATACATACAAAAAAAAAAAATCATGCATATCGTATACACTTGCTCACTTTTAGATTTAAAAAATTAAATTTAGGTTATTGATGATAGTTACATTGAGTCGTAGTTTATATTAATTTAGGCTAGAATATAACTTTTCTGCAATCCTCTTATTGGATTGGACAATCCAATTCAGATAAGTAAGTTCCACTTTGATTTTCTGATCCATCATTTTTCTAAGTTTTCATATGTGAAGTATCTGTAAAATAAAAAAATAAAAAGGATTGATTATTATTGTAATTATTATAATTTGTTTAAAAATCATAGTAGTCATCAACTTTTTGGAAGACAAATGTGATTAAATATAGTTACAATGGGTGTTTTGGTTTGCTTTGGAGAGAGTGATTTTCAAAAAAAAATTTGGGGAGAGAGTTTAGAATTTTTTTTGATTTGTTTGGTTGTATATTTTGAAAGTAGTTTTGGAGTTTGGGATGATTTTATATTTTGTTGAAGTAGGTGTGTGTGAGAGAAAAAATAATTGAGAAGGAGAGAGGAGAGAGAAAAAATGATTGATTAATGTGTAAGAGAGAGAAAGTGATTTTAAAATTTTTTTGAGAAAAATCACAAACTAAACAAAATTTTGAAATTTTTTTTCAAAAACAATTCTCCGAAAAGCAAACCAAACAAGCCCAATATCTTTGCTCACTATATCCAACGGCGTACAATCACCTCCGCCCACCACTTTCTTTCATGATTTTAAATTAACATTATCGAGATATATATCAGTAATTAGCCAATAATAATATTAGAAATCCAAAATTTTATTACTTAACAAACAATACAATAGATATTTAAAATTTTACGTCCCTTCAACCCTCCTGTTACTTAAAATTTTTTTTTTTTTATAAAATATGTATGCATCAAATATATATATATTTTTTTTCTGCCAAATTGTCATTAAACCACAACTTTTTTTCGTCTTATACTTTAATACTTTAAGCCTCGCGAGCTTTAGGCGCAAATTTGTGGTCACCGGTCGACCGTATGAAGCACTTGTTTACCGTGATTGTCATCTTATTGACCGCAGCGGTCAACTTTTTTGCCGGATGACCGATTAAACAAATTCAAAACAAATTCACACCTCAATATTTAAGGCTTGTAGCACGACTCTACTTTTTATTCGGGAAGACAAAAATTCCTCCTACAATGATTAATTTTTTATACATACATGCCACTTGTATTAAATCTAAGGGTGGATGTTTTAGATCTGTGCGTGCACTTGCAAATATTACCATTTATTTATTTTCATAACAATGATTTGATCACATGATATACCTTCAACTATCCCACGTAGCTCTGATCAATTCACGCCAACCAGGAAAAGAAAATATTCTATGTAGATATTTTTAATGTGTTTAGTTTCTGATAATGCATAGTTTATGCTATGCATGTTCCCAGTAGATGAGCTGTATATATATAAACAATAAAGTGGAATTGTTTATTTTTGTGGTTTGGGGATACATATGCATTTTTAGCCACGTATTACTAGAGGCAGATATATACATCTGAGTTAGCAGCTTTTTTGGCAGAGGAAAGACAAAGTGATGGGATAAGTTTACTTGTATTATAATATCCACATATAAATGTATGAAAAGTGCTATAAATTTTAAAAGATTTATTAAAATTTTTATTAAATATTTTATATGAATATAACCTCTTTTCACCGCAAGTGTCACCTTTGTCTATCTTAGCTCGCACCCCGAGATATCCATAACCCCTCATCTCTTGAGAGAGAGAGAGAGAGGATGAGAAGAAGAAATGTAAGAGATGGGTTGGAAGAAGAGACCAGAGAGTGAATAGGTTGCAGTTGTCGTAGAGGACGAAGCACCGGTGATCTCGGTGTCAAGGGTAAAGAGATGGTAGGAGGAGGAGTTAAGAATAGACAGATGCAGGGCAGAGGAGGTGGTTGGAAGCTAGTGATGGATAAGACTAGAGATAAAAATAAAATATGAATTTTAAAATTATAATAAAAAAAATAATGATGGAGATCCAAAGAAAAGATGCGGAGGTTTTTAATAACTCTTCCTCATAATGAAAAATAAAATAACTAATAGTTAATTTTGACAAGATTAACCCTTGCCATTCTAATTGATAGCTAGTGTACGTGGTTGACAACTGAGCTTGCCTTAATCGGTCCACCATGTCTTAATTGGCAATATATATATATATGAATGTTTCAATTGTTGGATTTTGAAATGGACAATATCTAATTTTAATATATTTCTATGATCGAGATCTACTACAAATTGACAGTCCATACGGATTTTACCTTAACTTTAAATGGCTTTCGTTAGTAAACAGTAGAATTGATTCTCTGAATTAATTGATCTAGTGGATTAGATATTGAGTTAAAAATATATATATATACCATAGGCATGAGGAGAAAAAGCCAATTAAAGTAAAATTTGTAGTCTGGACATGTTCATATGTCTTAATCTCTTCATTTATTTTTAAATGTATCTGAATTGCTATTAATATACTTCAGCTGCTTTCTTTACAAATTTCATATATATTACAAGACTAATGATCTAAAAATAATAATAATAAATTTATATGAAATGATGTGATAAATATATATTCATTTATTTCAAACTAAAAACTAATCAAAGTAACTTATTATTTAGAAAATGTTATTATCTCATCATTATGACAAATTCAATGTATAAATTAGTATAAACCAATATATCTATACTTTTATATAAAACACACAATTCAAAAGGTTTTGAAACTTTGTAATGTTTTTTTTTCCTTCAAAAATGTCAATATAGTTGACTGCTTTAAAAAATAGTTGTTAACAGTTATCAAATCTAACCTATCTTACTTATTCATCAAATTATATAAAAAGAAAAAAAAGAAGTAAATTGCAAATGTACGCATTTGCAGTCACCACTAGTGTATATATAAACTGACCGCACAGGCGGGCGGCTCAAGGCTGAGCATGGGGGCGGCTGAGGAATGTATTAATCATCCATCCCTTTCATCACAAATATGTTAATATATTACAACTTTTACTATTAAAATGCTTGTGCCATGCCCGCTATAAATAATTAGGACTAAGGTATAGGGGGGGTTAATCATGTTATTTTTCTGTTTGACTAAGGTGGTTAGTAACCTAATCATCCTCTTATATAAGGTGGCGAATAATTCTTAACCTAACATATATGTAAGGTGGCGAATAATTCTTAAATTAATTTAAAGTAATTTAAGGATTGGTGAATTGAGACCAAATATTTGTCAAATTCCCAATTCCCCTATATAGGCCAAATATGCAGATTTAGAATGAATTGATTCTTAAACTCAATTCAGACAATAGAAAGAAACATGGGGTACTTACCAATTAGTCCTATTCACTAGACTTATTTATCTACAGGTCCTAACTAATAAATTTAACACTATAAAAATAAGAGAGTGATAAATTTATCACTAAAAATTTATTCATGAAAACAAAGAGACTGATAAATTTATCACTATAAATTTATTCATAAAAAAAAAGACTGATAAATTTATCTTTATCACTTAATAAATTTATCAAATAGGACTTAATGAGTATTAAGCCTCCAAAGTAGGACCTATTGGGTAATAAGTCTCCAAAATAGGACCTATTGGTAGTTTACCCAAGAAACATTTATTGGAAACAGATTTAAATTAGCATCCAGCTATGAAAGAGAAGCTTACTTACCCCTAGATTGTAATATAATTGCTCTTTTTTTTTTCTTTTCTTTTTTTAAAGAGGTATATGTTTTCTAATATTTATATTTGATGTAGTTTCTTGTATGAATGATTACTATACAAATAATTAATCAATCCATTTATATTTTCAATTAATTAGAATGAATTAAATTAAAATTAAATAGACCAAATTTATCTTTAATTATATTGTAATTTAGATATCTATAGAAGATAGAGAATGTAGAAAACAAAGAAATATGTAAAGGAAAATGGTTGAAACTCCTAATAAACCCCCCATAATGATGTGGAATGATAAGTGTTTAGTTTTGATTTATTATATAATTAATTATGTGGGGCTTTACTTCCTTACCACATCATTATAGGTATATTTGAGAGTCTCAAATGTAGATTTCTGGCATTACCCTTTCACAAATCAATTACTTCGGCAGTGAGATGAGAAGAAGTATTTAATATTCTTAAACCAATTTTATGTTATGTGGTTCTTTAATTTGATAATTTTTAATCTAAACAATAAGGTATATCAGTTTTGCGTTTACTTTTTAAAGGACACATGAGGGCTGTCAATTAACATATAGTATAGAAAATTATTCGAACAGTACTTAATAATTATTTTGAGATAGACAGAGAAAAATAAGGGAAATGTTACAGGTCTTAAATTTTTTACTAAATAAATTACCAAATGTCTCACATGGGTATGGAGTCCGTAAAAATTGAAATTGTAGACCCCACACCCATATGAGACATTTGATCATTTAATAAAAGATTTGATATCTCTAGCACTACCCAACAAATAGTGTCATGTCCACAATTTCTCTAATTGAGGGCAATGGTGAGTGTATAGCTACCATTGGATTGCAAAGCACAGCATTGCACTGATGAGATTACATATATATCATCACTATAAAAACACAGGTTAATTAGGACTAAGAAGAGCAAGCAAGTCCATTATTCAAATCATATATGGCAACTTCTCTCCATTATTTCTGCAGCTTAAGTTGTAAATCGTCTTTCAAGCATCCTAAGATATGGAAATGTCCTCGAGTGAGATCCCAAAGCTTTCATGATGAAGGTACTTCAGTTTTTTCTATCCATCTCTTTCAAATTAGTAGAAAACTTTTGCTTGAATGTTTGAGTTCATGAGAGCTTGATATACAAAGATGATTAGTCTGGACAAAAAAGCAATTTGAGGAATTTTAGTTTGCATATTCACTTTGCTTGCCACCAAAAGAAAAAAAAAAAATCCAAGATTTCACATTTTTGCACATGTATCTCACAAACTAAACAGAACAGATCAAACGTGCTGAAATTTTTTATGACGATTAATCTAGTCAACACGTTTTATTTTCAGTTTATATATTTTTTTGAGTATGTGTAGTATTTTGTTATAACCTGTATCTCATTTAGTTTTGTTTTGAGTTACAGGGAACTCGGAAAATATAGTGGATGCGAACTTGAGTGTTTTAAGAGAGAGAATAAGAGAGGTGAGGAAGAAAGAGAGGTTGGAGAACATGTGTTGCAGTCATGAAAATGGTTGGAACTACAAAACTTGTTATGATAAAAATCACAAGAGTCATGAAATGTTATCAGAGTCCATAGAGCTCCTAGGTTTAGTTAGTAGTTCACTTGGTCTTGTCTTTCTCACTGGCTCCCTTTGCATCTTCCTTGTTTCCTTTGTTGTTCATTTGTATAAATGACGGTGTAGAGTTTTGAAAAAGAAACAAAAATGTAAATATTTTCACATTTGATGATCATACTGATTCTTTTTACATCTTCTTTGTTTCCCTTTGTTATTATTCATCTCATATTTAACTATATATTAAGTGTAGTGTAGGAGTTTGTAAATACACCCTTTCATCTTTGTTGATATATTATACACTTTCATGATGAAGAGCAAAAGATTTGTTTGGATCAAAGGAAAATGTCATCTGGAAATTCTATGCCATTAGAACTTTGTTGACATAAAATTACATGTGTTCTTTGTTGGAAAGAAAATAAAAGAAATTAGGTTGGAAAAATTATGCCACAAACTAACGACAGAATGCCTACTTGTATGTTATTTTCCAATTATTAATATAAAATGGTGGATTATCCGATCATAATCATTTTGTAGTACTACTTGACCTTGTCCATGGGCACTGAATAACTTCTCTTGCAGAAGGTCTAAAAAGAATAAATATAATGGTAATATCACGGGACCATGAGTATTATTAATTTACGATTAGGATCACAATATTATTGGATTAGTTGGAGACAAAAATTGACTACTTAATACATTTGTGACTTTTTATTAATCGATGACACTACATAAAATGTGTTACCGTTACACTCAATAATTTTCATCTTTAGAGCGGTTATTTAAGACAGCTAATAAGTGTCAATTAGAGATTAAACCATTTAAAAGTATTCCTCTTAAACTAGGGTTTGATCCATAAGAAACAAATTTATTTATAGATAAACCCTAAATGACACTTGTCTTTTTGTTGACACATGGACAAATTGCATTTGGAGTTAAAACTATAAAGAGTTATATCAAAGTGACGTGGTTAGATTCTTGAAGGAGGACCAACCACATAGCTAGAGACAACCACAAATAACCAAAAAAAAAAAAAATCTGCTTGCATATGTACATATCTTTATGGAGAATTACATAAATGGTATAGTGATTGCACCTAATTTATATACTATTCTTTCATTGTTGGAAATATCTGCATGCCTACTCATCAATGGGGTAGCTAAAATTTGGAGTCTTCACTTCCATGAAATCAACCCCCATTTTGCATACAATAAAAAATGTTGGGTGTACAGCATTAGAGCAAAATAGAAATGCATAGTAGCTGAGATTTATTTACACACTTTTATGTTCTAATTTTGTGTACGTAGCATCTTCGGTATAGAATCAACAATAATTATTCACAAAATATCAAAATTTTCTACAATCCAATAATAGCAGTTAGCACAAATGGTTAGAACACATAGCCCTCAAATATATTTAATTCAACTGAACACAGCCAGAAGAAAATATATTTATCCAGCCAATCTTTATTTGATTGGAACACTACTTTGATTTGGTTTGAATAATACAATTGGTCAGAATTATGACACCTCCTAATTATAACACATAGCCCAATGATGTTGCTAAAATGCTATGTTAGATGCAACATTAAAAAGTGCTCACAATGAAATTAGTCTCCCTCACGGTATACTATTAGATGAAACAAAGTTTAAACAACCATTTCAAAAGGAAGATTTTCACAAAAGAGATAATAATACCATATTTTATTTATAAATCATAATTATAAAGACCACTTGGAGCCATTACATTAGCTAAACCCATGTCCAAAACCCACAAAAGCTATCAAAATAGAAACATAATCTACTTATTATTATTATTATTATTATTAGCCTTTGGAGCACCATGAAGACCAGAGAAATAACCCCGAGGGTTGTTCTCAAAACCAGTTCTTGATATATATGCTCCATCTCTGCCTGGAGCCTTCATCATTCCTTCTAACCCTCCACCACCACCAGTGCCACTGCCACTGCCCTTAGGAGAGGTACCTACTCCACCACTTTGGGCTGCACCACGTTTGCCCCCACCACTGTCTTCGCTATCCATTTTGTTTTTTTGTTGAATTATAAAAGAAGATAATGAAGAGGGATGAGATGGTTAGCTACATATAGAGGAGAGGGGGTAAGTGAAGTGATGATAGTGGGTGTAGTAATTTAATGGCCCATTCATTGATTAATTCTTGGAGTTTGACAGACTTCTTCTTCTTGTAAACTTAAACGTCACTCCTTTGCATACTCCCATTTCTTTCTTTCTTTTCATGTAAATCAGAGCATTGCAAGCACAAATTACTAGCCGATTCATTTAATGCTACTTGAAATTCATTGAACCATCACTACAAAAAATTAATATTTTAGAGACTAAAATTTAGGGACCAAAATTATTTTGCTGAAAATATAATGACACTTTCGCAACAAAATTATTTGGTTCCTAAAAAATAATTTCGTTGCGAAAGTGTCATTATATTTTCAGCAACAAAAATTGGACATTAGTGATGAATTTTTATCATTTTGGGGCCAAATTTTGTCTAAAAAAAAAAATCATTTTGAGACCAAATTATTTTATCCCTGAAAGTCTATTTATTAGTGACGCTTTCAAACTTTTGTCACTAAAAGCCTTATTTTTTACTTTTCGAAATGACCTTTTAGCGACTATCCTCGTAACGATGGAAATTAGTCTTAAATGTCTTTTGAAACAAAATTTTAACTTTTAGAAATCAAAACAATTGATCTCTAAAACTCTTATATGTTGTAATGCATTGACCATAATCTTATGTCTGGCCACTCCTTATATGTCTTCTGTTTCCATTTTCTTTCCTTTTCTTTGCTAAACCGTGTGTTGCTTTTTTTTTCTTTTTCTTTTTTTGTGTATTTATAACAAGGGTGTATAAAAAAATTTACAGAACCTGTAAATTGATTTGAATCTGTAGAAATAGCACAGTTTAATCCCTTTTTATTTTTAAATGACAATTCGATTTCTCACTTTTAAATAATCAAGAACCATTCATCACCATTTGATTATGACATGTTGGCAAAAAGTACCAAGTAGTCCAACTAAACAAACGTGGAATAACAAGTCCTATGGGATCAAATTATGACATGTTGTATAGTTGGAATCATATATATTCCTTGAACATTGGGGGTGTCAC
This sequence comes from Camellia granthamiana, assembly GCA_036172215.1. NCBI lineage: Eukaryota > Viridiplantae > Streptophyta > Magnoliopsida > Ericales > Theaceae > Camellia > Camellia granthamiana. The sequence continues at coordinate 147,542,239 of CM069904.1, read as the reverse complement.
ATGCCAACTTTCCACTCAAATATATCATAAAAAAATTATAATATATAAATATAATTATCATAATCATATTATTTTAATTTTTACATGTCAATTTTTATCATAACAACAATACTATATATCTTACCATCTAAAACAAATCCAATACTATATACTTTAAAATATTATCCAAAAAAAAACAAATTAATAAACTACATTTATTAAAAATGTAATTTACGTCTCACTAAATTTAAATATATGTTACACACCTTATATTTTAAATGGAATTAAAAATTCATAATAGATAACAATTTGTTTTGTTTGCGGTATACATTTGGCTTCATCATTACAGAGTGGTAGTCGTAGATGGAGCCAACATTCAATGGTGACCAATTGAACCCATTGTAGTCAGAAAAATCATTGAATATATATATATATATATTCTTTCAAGTAAAGTTGATCCCTTTATAATTAGCTAAAATTAATTGGACCGTTTAAAAAATTATGACCTAGCCCTATATTTGTCCAAGCCCAACGAGGGCCCAATTTTGCTAAGGTTTTAATCTATGTTTATAAGCTATAAAATTTTATTATTATTTCTATTTTTTCAAAAATAAAAAATAAAATCACATGAATATACTGAGTTTTCATTAATTTGTGATTTGAATCGATTTATGGGTTCTATTAATTTTCTAATACACAATTTAATAAGAGAAAGGAAACACAAGAGATATAAGGGCCGCCACAAATAAGACTAAGATCAATGTTTCAAATGAATTTCTGCAGTATTAAATGAATCAACAATGCTACACATTCAAAAAATTATTCAGAAAAATACCCAGAATAGTACATCTATGGACTAGAATCATTGTAAATGTGATCCATATTTTACCAATTTTAAATCTACACCATCCACAATACTACATATTTAGAAAAATTACTTAAAAAGTATCCAAATCAGTACATCTATAGACCAAAATCATTTGAAATGTGATCCACATCATACCAATTTTAAATTTACACCAATGGCGTTTAAGTTTACTAGAAGAAGTCCATCAAACTCCCAGAATCAATGAATGGCCATTAAATATCATCATTACCCTCTCTATATATAGCTAACCATCCCACCGCTCTTTAATTATCTTCTCTCTAGTCTAACCAAAAAACTGTATACCTAATGGGTGGCAAAGGCAGTGGTGGTGGCAAAGGTGGTGGAGGCAAAGGGGGAGGAGGAAAAAGTGGTGGTGGTGGAGGAGGTTCCTTTTCAAAGGGCAGCGGCACTGGCACTGGCACTGGTACTGGTGGTGGTGGAGGGTCAGGAGGAGTGATGAAGGCTCCCGGAGGAGACGGAAGATATATATCAAGGGCTGATTTTGAGAGCAATCCTCAGGGTTACTTTTCTGGTCTGCATGGTGCTCCAAAGGGTGATAACAATAATAAGTAGATTATATGTCTTTATTTGGATGGGTTTTGTGGCTTTGGGTTATGGGGTTTTTGCTATATAATGTAATGGTTCTGTCTGTCTGCTCTTTTATGATTATGATATAAATAAATAAATGAAAGTATGGTAGCATTTTATCTCTTTTGTGAATGTCTTGCACTAATTTACATTGCTTAATCTAACAATGTTTAGGACTAATCACAATTTGGTACACTTCTTAACATAGAACTCTCTCCATAAAGGACTCCCTCTCCTGAACCTCTTCTCTTAGCTACAGAATGAGCAGAGAACCAATCTGAACTCTTCCAACAAAACCATCACAAAAAATACGGAACATGGCTACAAAATGCTTTACGTCATTTCTAAACTATAAATTGTTATAATTTTATAAAAAAAAAAATATATATATATTATGTAACATTTGTCACAAAATTACTCACATATATCACAAAAATGTAGAATAAGATGCATATATGGTAATCACATCACCATTTCTTGTGATCAATTAAGCAAAGATTCCCAGAACCTTCAGAAAAATCAGAAGCTCATACTGACATTCCAGAAACACAAACAAGAAGTAATCACTATGACATGTCACCATTTCAAAAGAATTCAAGGTTCAGTATTTTTTTTTTATTTTTTTTCCTCTTCATACTGTATTTGTTTGGGAGATTTAAAAGGGATTTGGAAAGGAAAAACGAAAATGGAGGTGAAATTTAAATTAAATATATCTATATTTCACTTAGTTTCACACATATTTTTTCTTTCGGAATCCCTTCCCGAATCTCTCAATCAAACACAGCATAAAAATCAATTCTGAACAATTCATTCAAAGAGAAAATGAACTCTCACTTCTTAAGCCTTTGTTCATCTGAACGGACACATTGACGTGGAAAATTTCAAACAAGTAGGATACGGACACAATTCAAACATGGTACAAAAGTACACTATTCCATGGTAGTATGATCAGTGGAGAAGATGGGGTATTAATTATTTGTATTGGGTGATTGAGGAACATGAGCGGGCATAATGAATGGTGATTGGTGAGGGAGTATGACCATGTGATACTCGAGACTATTCTATAATTTTCTGTATATGTTATATAGTTATATATGTGTCATACATAATATATACAAAATAATAATTACTTTATGCTAAATAAATCTTGTATATAACTCTCCTACATGAATTTTAAGAGTATTGACCGTAAGAGTTAAAAATCGAACAAATTATAACAAATATACAATTGCAATATTTTCTTCCTCAAGAGTCTTTTGCTAATAAGTTTACGTATCTATTCTCAAGGGGAGCGTTGGTGTCCGATGAAGACACGTCACCTTAGAAATGACTTGTGTTTCGTAGCGCAGGAGGGTAGTTCGTGCAAGATAAAACTGACTTGACAACCATTTCATAGAACAGGACAGAGAATAGTAGCATGACTAGCAATGCCAATGACCATCATGCATGAGTTGCATCACGAAATTGATCAGAGAGAGAGGGAGAGAGAAATGACCAAGAACTCAAAGCAGTTTCAACATGTGCAAGCTTGTTGAATGATCCGTTAACAAACAGTTATTAATACCAAAAATCAGCTAAAATAAGAAATTCATATCTTCGTGTGAGACTTTAATTGTCTGATTAAGTGTATTTTCATGAACTAGACCAAAAGAGGTAGCTTCCCCAAACCGAAGATGGCTTTGATCCGCGAATACACACAAAATGTTCAACTGCACTGCCGAGTAGTACTCTTGTAAACCTCTCGCACATGAATTCCATAAAGCAAAGGTTCAATTCAAATAGTGGATCTCATAATACTTTCTTTCAAAATGCACCAAGATTTTCAAATGTTTCTATGGAGGACCATCACATTAATAATAAATAGGACTGCAGGTAGGTTGGGGCACCTCTTCAACTGTTGTTATTGGTTGGAAGTTAAAATCACAGAAAATTCTAAACATACATAAAATTCATACAAAAAACTTGACAAGAATGATGTGACAATATCATTATTATAAATAAATCCATCTTTAATACTGTTTTGTTTTAAAGTGAAAGGTTTACAATAACTCACATCATTATTTATGAATTTTTTGTTTAAATATAACATTACTCTAAATTCTCTACAAGTTTACAATCTTCAAAAAAATTGGTATGCCTTACTTGTACCTTGAAAGCTTGGTAACAAGGAAACATCTTTTATGTAACATTTTAACCAAGTTGCTAGCTACTGTTTACCACAAAACTAAGATCCAACAAAGAGTTTCACAAAAAAGCGAACTTTTTTGAATGCCTTAAAACAGTTTTTCCATCTTGATGTTTAAAATTGTTAATCAAGTAGGCGAGGGAGTGAATCCATATCGATAAATTTGAAATTGATTGTAAACCTAAATGTCCTGTGTTATGTTGCTACTATAGAAAACACTCATGGTCATGGAGATTTGTTCAAAATCACATTTGGTAACATGTATCCTAATTATTCAAGCCCGTCAAAGGGCTATCAGCAGTGAAAATAAAGTCTAAAAATTAGAGCTTCCTTGAGTATTACAGTGAAATTTTATGATCTGAAAGCATTATGAATATCAATGAAGTCAGATGAGAACGAACTAGCAGATTCATCATATGCTAGGGGGTTACAAGCCCCACTCCAAAAATCAAGCTTGATCTTTTAAATCACTAAGAAATTTAGTACAGTGTCTTTTCCTTCTGGACAAATGTTTTTAAAAACAAAAATAAAAAAACTTACATAATATTTCCTTCTAGACAAAATATCACATTGATAAAAAAACATACCTTGGGTATGCGGGCTATATCATTAATTATTGTGATCAGCTAAGCAAAGATCCCCAGAACCTTCAAAAAATCAATGGCCCATACAGACATTCCAGAAATGCAAACTACAAGTAAACATTATAAATGTCTTCCATACTAGTTTCGGAAAACACTAAAGCACAAGATGTTAGAAAAGCAGACTAATTAAGTGTATAAAATTTTTCCTCTGCAATTTCAATATTGAGGATCCAAAAAAAAAAAAAAAGAGTAAAATATATATAACTTAATTGCCCATGTTTGTCTGCAGGAGGGTGGTTTGTGCAAGAGAAAACTGACACTTCATAACCATTTCATAGAACAGGACAGAGAATGTCAGCGTGACCAGAAAGGCCGATGCCCATCGTGTATAAGTTGCATACCAAATTGATGAGAGAGAGATAGATAGAGAGAGATGACCACAAACCCAATGCAGTCTCCACATGTGCAAATTTAATGGTCTGTTAAAAAGTAAACAAACAGTTATTAATACCAAAAATCAGCTAAAATAAGAAGAAGAAAAAAATTCCCCCTTCATACGTGCATGTGTGAGACTGTCAATGTCTGATTTGAGCGCATATTCATGAACTAGAACTAAAGAGGTAGCTCACCCAGAAAAAACAGCAAACAGAAAATGGCTCGGAGAATGTTCAACTGCATTGAAGAGTACTCTTGTAAACCTCCTGCTCCAGCTCTACTGGAGAAAACTGCACAACTCCTCTCTGACTCCAGTGTAATGAATTCCATGGAACAAAGGTTCAATTCAAACAGCGGATCACGCTATATTTTCATTCCAATTACACTGAGAATTTATAAATTTTTCTATGAACTATTACATTGATAATAAATACGATGCAGGTAGGTTGGGCATCTCTTCCACTGTTGTGATAGAAGTTAAATCACTTCAAGTTTTTACAACCTTCAAAAGATTTGGTATGCCTTACTGGAACCTAGAAAGCTTAGTGAAAATTTGACAAAAGGATCATCTTTTATGTCCCATTTCAACCAAGAGGTTACCTACTATTTACCACAATACTAAAATCCAACAGGGAGTTACACAAAAAGTAAACTTTTTTAAATGCTTTATACAGTTTTTCTATCTGCAATTTCAAAATTGTGAATCAATTAGTTTAGCGAGGCAGTGAATCCACATGGGTAAATTTGAAACGGATTGTAAACCTAAATGTTCTATTGTCAGTTACTAATACAGAAAACACCCATGGTCATGGAGACTTGCTGAAAATCACAATCAGCAACATGTATCCAAATTATTCAAGCCCTTTAAAGGGTTATCAGCAGTCAAAATAAAGCCCCAAAAACAGAGCTTCTGTTTGGAAATTATTAAATTTTCACTCTCTGTTTGGCTTTTTTTTTTTTTTTCCCCCCTTCCCTGATATGAAAGCCTTATGAATATCAATTTAGTCAGTTTAAAGAATTAGCAGATTCATCATATGCTAAGGGGTACAAGCCCCACTCCAAAAATCAAGCTTCATCTTTTAAATCACACGGAAATTTAGTCCAGTGTCTTTTCCTGAATATAGCTATCAATTGAACAAGCAAATGTGAAAATAAGTAGTTACAGTCAGAGAGCAAATACACCAACTCATATCACATCAAGAAATCAATTAACACAGTAATATATCTGGCAAAATCATCTGACTTCATTACTCAAAATCATCCACAAACCCAAGAATTGACAACTGAAAGAAATATAAAAGCCCAGGAAAGAAATATTTGTGAACAAAGTTCCAAAATTTCTATTCTCATTAAATTTGGGAACGAGCCAACAACAAAACTTGGGGTGAAATTCCCCAATAGTAGCATCAATTCGTACTAGAACATTTAAAATCTTCCCCCATGTTACATTGATAACCAACAATGCTTCTGCTTTTCCACAATAGAAAAAGCAAATTTTAAATAACCTACATTTAATAATAATATGTTAGGTACCCAATTCAAACTTGATCAGTAAAACTACCTCTAATACTGGCTTCACATTACTTGTTCTTCACCGTAACGCCGCGTCCACCGGCAATAATAACAGTGGTAGCCATACCCAGAAACATCCCATGCTCAACAACACCAGGGTTTCTGAGAATTGCATCACTGGCAGCATTCAAATCCCCAATATCTTTCTCAAAATACAAGTCAATTATATAGTTCCCATTATCAGTCACAAATGGTTGACCATTTTCGCTACAAGTCCTAAGCTTTGCAACACAACCCACTTCGTTAAACACCAATTGAAGCCTTTGGGCTGTGAATTTCCAACAAAAAGGCACAATCTCAACCGGCATAGCTAACCCACTACCCCCCAAATGCTTAACCAACTTCGATTCATCAACAACAACAACGAATTTCTTGCAACAACCCTCAATCATCTTCTCTCTCAGCAACGACCCACCTCGTCCTTTCACCAAATTCATATAGGGATCGACCTCATCAGCACCATCGATTGCCAGATCGAGAACAGGGTGTGAATCCAGGTCAGATAGAGGAATTCCCAAAGACAGAGCTTGCTCGTGGGTCATCTTGGAAGTGGGTATTCCAACAATGTCCTTGAGATCGCCTTGGCGCAATAGTTGGCCGATTTTATCGACGGCGTGTTTGGCCGTAGACCCAGTTCCCAAGCCTAAAACCATGCCTGATTTGACGAACTCGACGGCCTTGTAGGCGGCGATTTTTTTAAGCTCGTCTTGGGTGAGAATCAAGGGAGGGAGAGAAGGAGAGGGAACCATGAGAGGCGTATCAACTGTTGGATTGTCGGTTACAATGAAATGAGGGTAAGGAATAGCCATAAAAAGATTGTATCAATCAACAAAGTCGAAGAGGAAAAAAACAAGAATCAAAATGGGCTTAGAATTGACCCAGAAGAAACATTCTAAAAAGGAAAATTTGAGTGGAACCCAGAAATCTGAGCCGTTGATTTTGGAGAGAGAGAAGATGTGGTGGGTCGTTTGCGTATTGGTTTGTGTGGTGGCGAGAATGGAGAGATAAAGGTTGAGAGAGAGAGAGGGCTTTGGGTGGGAACTAGGGTTTTCAATAGATGCATTTATAGAGTTGGAGGAAAGCATCAGAAGAATTTATAAAGAAAAGAAAATTGGTGGAGTTTGGGAAAATGATCAGAAATCGTGGAAGCTTCAGAAAATGCGAAGAGAGACAGAGAGAGCGCTTGTGCGGTGGGAAAGAGATTCCTCGAAGCAATAACTTTGAATCGTATCCGGAGGACTGTTGCTATGCAAGAGAAAATTTTGTTTGGACGAAATTGTTCTTGGTTTTAGTTTTTTAAATTTAATTTTTTAAAAATTATGTTTTAATTTTAGTGAATATTTTTAAAATTTTATGTATTTTTTTTATTTTTTTAGATACATTTTATTTAGATGTATTTAAAAAATAAAAATTAGTGAAAAAATATTTTAAAAAATTAATAAATATATAAAAATATGAAAAATATACTGAATTTTTCGTATTTTTATTATATTTTGGTATTTAGTAAATTTTTAAAATATTTTTTTATAAAAATTATACTTTTTAAGTGTATTTATGTTAGGTGTGTCCAAAAATTAAAAAAATATCTCAAAATATTAAAAAATTCAGTAAAAACAAAAAAATAAGGAAAACAAGAAAGTAAAATTTTTTAAAAAGTGTTTTCAAAAAACTGAAAACAAACATAGTGAATTTTATTTTGAATACTGATAAAGACCCACCAATTTTACTTACGTTTAGTTAGGAATTTAGGAAGAGATTTAGGAGGGGGAAAAAAAAAGAAGGAAAAAAATATATGAAAGTAAGTGAGATATAATTATATTTTATTTACATTTCACCTACTTTTTTCATTTCCCTTTTCGAATCCCTCTTCAAATCCCCCAACTAAGCACATCATAAAAGTTCCAAAATGTTTGTCTCGCATGGGTATGTAAGACAAATATTTAATAAAATTTTTGGAATCTCTAACACTTTTATTTTATTTTTATAATAATTTAGGTCTTTTGGGGAAGTAATTTATAAACTAGATTATTAATTTTTTGATTTATTTACATCACATCACTCTTTTATTTTTGCACGTTTTTGGTAATAAATAAATAAAAAAATTAACCTATTTAATACTTTGGTTTTTTTTTTTTTTTTTTTTAAGGTCGCTCGTATTAAGATTTTATAGCATAAAGGACATCTAATATTTCCATAATGTCTAAGGTCCTTCAAGTTGATCCAGAGAAAATTGGTCCAGAGAAAATTAGTCTAGAGAAAATTCACGTCACAAAGAAAATTGCTCCAGAGAAATTTCTCTCCAGAGAACAAATTTCTCTGAATTTGTTTTATTGAAATTTCACTGAGTTGTCTCAGTAAATTTCACTGAGTGTACCAAACAAACAAACAAATAGTATAAATACATACATATGACTTCACCAATTTTACTCAATTAAAGGCAGAGAAAATTAAACAAATTGAGTTTAAATTAGAGAAATCCAGAGAATTTCTCTAGACCAGGAAAGAATTTCTCTGGACTCACTTCAACCTAGAGAAATTTTCTCAAAACCAGAGAAATTTCTCTTTACAACCCAGAGAAATTTATTCAAATCAAAGAATAAATCTATTAATTTTTTTGAAAAGAAAAAATAATAATGCATACATGTCGAAGAAGATCTGGAGTCGAGAATCGAAGCTCTAATCAGTGATTTGAGACCAATACTCGTAAAGCTCATCTCTGCTGATCTTGTGAACATTCAACCTTCGTCGTCTGCTCAGAGCATCGAACAATTCCAACACAAATTCCTTTGAATCATCTCTCATTCCCACAACCAGAGAAATTTTCCTTCTCTGGCCTTCAGAGAAATTTTCCTTCTCTGCTCCAGAGAAAATTTCTCTGGCCTTCCTAGCCTTCCCTTCTCTCCAAAGAAATTTCCCTTCTCCAAACCCAAAGAAATTCACTCAAACCAGATAAATTTCCCAAACCCAGAGAAATTCACAAAGAGATGGAAAGGTCAGTTTATATGTAAAGTACTTCCAAAAAGGATGTCAAAAAAATTGACTAATGTGAGTGAGCTCAGAGGAAGTGCCCATCAACAGTTCTATCATCCCTAATTCATGTGCCTCCATGACCATCTGTAACTGGCTTGTGATTCAGATAATGAATAACAGCATCTTCAACCCTATTTAATCCCACACAAAATAAATAAATAAATAATCATGACTCCTATATAAGAAAGTACCAATCACAAACTTAATCGGCAGCAAGTAGCAGATGAGCTTACCATGGTTGATTGAAGAAATCTAAACTTTTTTCGACACTACGACTTGCTTCCCCTGCTACAAGCTTCAGATCCCTAATTTGAGATTCAACCAAAGCATTTATGAATTCCACTGGCGATTGGCTAAACCCAAGAAAGAAGGACTGTGACTCCACGAGAATTGCTTCAGCTCCGCCTTCAACTCCTGAGAGAAATGCTTTGCTTTTGCAACCGCCTCTGCTTTCAACTCTTGCGAGAACTGAAGGAGACGATTCAACGAACTCCGCCTCATTGTCGGAGACCACGAACCAGAGGCGGACACCGACGCCGACGCCGACGCGGGCAGAGTGTCCACTCCTCCGAAGAAGGCGAACTCTCGGTCGATGTTGAGGATCGTTGCCTGTTCCACACTGCGGAGCACGATCATGTCATCGTCTTGGAGGTGGAGTGTCACTTCGACATAAGGATTGACTTGAGAGAGTTAATTTTCTCTGTGATATATTAGTGTGGAAGTTAAGGGACCTTAGACATCATAATATAATATTGTGGATATCTTCCATTACTAAAATTGGGAGAGGGATCTTAGACCAATTTTTCCTTAATACTTCCTAAAATAGACCTTAAATATGATGTAAAATTTTTTGTGTGTATTAAATTTGTACCAGAAAAGATTACATTATTCTCGATCAAAAAAAGAAAAGAAAAGATTACATTATTAATAATTGTTTGTTTCACTTATTTATAATTTTACTAATGATAAATTACTCGCATATCTTTGAAATTATTACTCAAAATTAATTTAATTTTTGTCTTTTTAACCATGTCAACTTAACAAATTTGTCTTAAAAAAATAAAAAGGCACACGAAAATCAAACATGAAAATAAAATTTTTAAAATTTGACATCTAGAACGAATTAATAACAAAAATATTTTTAAAAAAAATGAATGATCAAGTATAAAAATGTTGGCACAACAGCTCAAATTATTATATGTTCAATCTTTCTCTTTTTTCATGATTATGCATTATGTTATTTTAATTTGTAGTATGTAACTTTAAATAAGTTTGATTATGTAGCTTGTTATTTTAAAATGATAGTTAAAATAAGAGAATAAATAGAGAAAAGTTTATTGTGCCAAAAAAATAACTAAGGCTTCATTTGGGAACATGTTATTTAAGTAATTTTTTGACTAAAATATGAGGTAAAAAAATAACTAAAGTATGTTTGGAATATTTTTTGATTTTTTACGAAAAGATGTGCCAAAAGTAGAGAGACAAGAAAATTTTTGATTGCGTTTGGTAGAGTTTTTTAAATATGATTTGAGAACAGAGTTGTATTTTGAGTTTGTGAGTTTTGAAATTATGATTTGAGTGTAAAAAAATTGTTTACCTATGAGTTTTGAAAATAGTTTTGAATTGAGTTTTGAGTTGAGTGTTTAATTGAGTTTTTAATATTTGATGTGACATGTAAAATAAGAAAATTTGTTTGATTATGAGTTTTGGAAAGAGTTTTCAAAACTTAATTCAAATTGTTATAACTCATAACCAAACACACTACTCAAAACTTGATTGAAAATTCTGATCAACACTCATAAGCAAAATCTTTTTAAAATTTAATTACAAACATTAATTATTAACAGAAAATAACATTAATCAATTTTTTTAATTGAAAATATTACAAAGAAAATAAAAAAAAATTCAAAATAAATATTCAATTACTGATTTAAAATAACTTTTGATTGTATATTTGGTTCAATTTTTTTTAAAAATATTTTTCAGTTAAAATATTTTTATATTTTTAATAATTACTGTCACAAATTATTTGCTATTTATTGTATTGTTATTTTCAAATAAATGGCCAAAAAAATTATTAGTATTATCTATGTGGGAGTGAAAAAAAAAAATTAGAATATCATTTTGTTAGCATCTACGTAGTTTACCGCACACAATTCAATTTTATTCAAATTTTTTTATTTGCTAATTTTCATCAATTCTGTGGGAAATGCCTCCTTCATATACTTCGTCATTTATATCATCTGTTCAACCACCAACTTTTATAACAGAGGCTGTTCAACAACTTCACCATCTTCATAATTAATTTCATAATTTACAAATTCACTTTATATATTCGCAGATGATATCGGTGTAAAACAAGAAAACCAAATATAACTGTTTTGATAAGGGTGAGAGCTTAAGAGCAGAAGTCGAAACCTTTCTCAACTGCTCAGCACCGGTCGATCGGCAGGTCAACCAAGGGGTCTTCCGGCCGGTCAACTAAATCCACCTAGCCATCCAATTAAACAGCAAGCCTCAGTTTAACAGCAAGCCTCAATTCAGTTTAACAAAAAATCAATGAGTTGTATATAGAACCTATATATATTTTGAGAGAAATTTACGAATGTCATAAAGAAGAACACAACAGACAAAAATTGAAGACTCAACAAAAAAAAAAACCCAGCAATTAAAACCCAATAAATTTACGAATTATGAAAGAAAAATCAATAAAAAATTAGTCTACAATAGCACAAACGCATGTATGTATGTAGGAAAGAGTTACCAATTTCTTTCTTGATGTCTTCTCTTTGTCTCTTTCAACATAAAATTAATCTACAATAGCACAAACACATGTATGTATGAAAGAGTTACCAATTTCTTTCTTGATGGCTTTTCTTTTTTTCTGTTGGCAATTGCCACACAAAAAAAAAAAAAAACTGTAGCGGTCCACTCGCCAGACATACGGGAGGATGTCCAGGGAACGATCGGGTAGACTCAAAAATTCAAAAATTGTACGAAAAGGTGAGAGCTTTGGGTTGGAAGTTTGTTTTGGAAGGAGCTCTACCAAATGTGTTTTGAAATGTGTGATAAAATTAATTTTTGAAACAGCACTGGTTGGTGGCCCGAAAATATGTGACTCGAATGGCTCGAAACACCTAAAACGACATCGTTTTGGGTGTAAAACGACATCGTTTTGGGTGTAAAACGACGTCGTTTTGCCATTTTTGAGCCATTCAAGCCGCATATTTTTGGGTCATCAAACATTTTTCTTTTTGAAAATCCCATCCAAACACTTTGCTCACGTGAAGGGGTGGAGTTGTGATTGAAATGCTTTACTAAACACAGCCTTTGACTTTTTAGTATATTATAAACTTTTTGATTTTTTTAATAATTTTCTAACTTTTAGACTAAAACATTGACATGCCAAACGAAACCTAAGTTATCATTTAAGTAACATTGTTAAAATATATTTTCACTAGTCATTATTAAAATATATCAGTAACTAGCCGTAAGTTATTGAACCAGGAACAATTTTTACTCTACTCTTTATTTTGATTTTTTAAAATATATTATTTGTTTTATGTAATCACTTTAGTTAGCATGCACTCTATTTATCTCTATAATTTGGAGAGTCCTAGTCTCTTCAAATATAAATAATTTGGAATTTTGGAATTTTAATCTAACCTCAAATATAAAAAAAACCACTCTAATTTTAATAGCATGATAGAGGTGGATTAAGGGTAGAGGAAAATATTTCTTAAAAGCATGATAGAGGTGGATTAGATTAGATCCTATTCTCTTCAAATACAAATAAAAACCATTATAGGAGTTGGAATTATGGATTTGGATTTTTTTTTTTTTTTGGATTTCTGCTAACTTTTTTATTTTCTTTCTTTATTTTCTCTTTTTTTCTTACTAGCATGTCATCCGTGCTATGCACGGGATAAAATAATATATTATTTATTAAAAATATGATAATTATATTTAATTTTTTATATTTTTTCTTTCGTAAATAAAATTATATATATAAGTTTAAGAGTTTCGTTTCAAATATTCCTTTATTATAATATTTACTCATAAACATAGATTAAAATTATTGTATTAACAATTAACAATTAAAATTATGCTTTGTTGTAAAAAAAAATGGCATAGTTCTAATACTTCACTATTTTAGAATAAAAATATATGAATTTTAAAAAACTGTTATCTTGGTGTTTGAAAAGAAAATAATTAAAGAAATTTTAAAAACTTAATAAATAAAAAAGAATTACCGTAACATGTAATTTAAAATATCAAAAAAAAGTTAAAAATTAATAAAAACTTTAAAAAGATGTGATTACAATTAAAACTAATGTCATATTTATTTATACGTATAATTTTATTTGGATATTATTTATATTTTAACATGCTTATTGAAAACAAAAATAAATAAAAATAAAAATATCAATAATTTTGAGTTTTAAAATATGATTCTGTAGACTTGTTATATTAACTTTTGGAAGGAATATATTGGAATTTTTTTACAAAAATTGAATTTTAGTCATTGAACAAATCTTATAAGATTTATAAAATGAAATTTAAAATAGGAAGAAATTAATGATATTGCAACATATGCATTTTAACAATTTTAAATTTTGAAAAAAATAGATAAGGACTTTGAACTTCAATTATTGCACAACATTTTTATTTATATAATAATATAAATAAGGATAGGTAATAGATAGATTAAAATTAATTATAAATATAGCTATATTTAAAAGGATATGGTTTTGTCTGGTTATATTTTAAATTCTAAGATTTATTTTTTAACTTCCTATATAAAAAGATTCAAAATTTTAAATTACATATGATTTTTTTCTAAAAACATATGAACTCACAGTAGAGTAGAGAGAAAAGTACCATAAAGGAATAGAAGAGCTGCACATATTAAAGATAAATAATTAAATAATTGACTAACACCTTTAATAGTTTTGAAAAAAATTGATTAAAATTAAAATTTTCTATTTATAACTTTGAAAAACTATTACATGCTTTTGAAATAATGCTTTGCACCAACTATCAATTAACACATATCATGATATCAAAAAATATTAAAAGTAAATTTTTTTTTTAAAATGTAATGATATACAAACATAAAATCAATACAAAAAACTTATTAATAAAGATTTTGTTCGATTTTATCTATCACTTTATTGTGAGTGACATGTTTTTTTATTATACAAATGACCCTATCACGCCATTTTAGTATAAAATTTATAGGAAAACAATATTAACCAACCAAAAATAGTTATAAATAAAAAATAGATAATGGTTGATAGAGAGGAGGGAGAAATGATACACAAAATATGGAATACAAAAATAAAAAAATAGTTATAGATAAAAAAGAAAAAGAAAAAATGGTGCACCTAAAAGGGAAAAGAGTCTATTTAAAGAATAGAACATATTAAACATAAACTAACCTCAAATTTATCTCATAAAAATAAAGTTAAAAAATAATAAGTTTCATTGTTCCATGAATATAATGTTTATAGGGCGAGCAAGACATGAATGACTTGGAAAAAGTATAATAGATTCGTTTGGGAAGTGGGTTGGCTTTTTGACTTTTAACTTTTTAACTATTTTAGCCTGAGGCTAAAAACCTCGTTTCGTAAGGGTTTTTTGGTTTTTTTGACTTTTTGTAAGAGAAAGAATGTAATGATTATGGATTGAATATGGTATTTTGTCTTATTAAGCTAAAAAATCTATTTTGTCTTTTTGTGACTAAAATAGCCCCAAACCCAACCCAACCCAACCCATCTTCCCAAATAGAGGCAATGTATGATGACTAAAATTTTTGGATAGAAGAAAGAATTGGTTAAAGAAATAGTGCATTTCTTTCCTAAATTATAAATCATAGAATCATTATAAAAAATAATAAATTATGAGATTTTTCTAAAAAATTATATACAGTATGGATGTGCTTAAATTTGTTTGGGAATAAAATTGTGTTTAATTATGGAATAGAAAGAGAATCTAGATATAAGGTTTAATTTTTATTTTATGTTAGGCTTAATTTTAAGTTTATATAGATTAGACCAGTTGTGAAATATTTTAATAGTATACATTTTATGGAAGGTGAGAGAGTTTTCTTTTCATTAGATTTATTTTAGGAGAGAGAAGATCGTGTGAGATTTTATATTCTTTTTAGAAAATTAGATTTAAGGTTTTAAAACACTCAGGGTCTCTAAGATGAAAAGTCACTTTGGTATAATATATAGCATAGATAGATTGTGAGAATTAGGAAAGAAATTAATATTAGGGGAGAGATTTTAAAAACTTGTAATTTAATTTTTTATTTTTTAAATCTATAGTTATTTTGTTAGCCAATAGTATTATTTTTAAATATTTTTAAAATTACAAAAATTAGCAATTGTGGTTTTACGTTCTTTTTAAACTATAATGTTTTTTTTTTAAATATATATAATTACTTTGTTATGGTATGAGATTTGTGATTTTTTTGGGGGGGGATGCACCAATAAATCCCAAATTAATAACTTATACACTGTTTAGTCCTAAAAGTTTTCTTATAGACTGAAAGGTCCCATTACAATGTTTCAAACATCAGATTTATAGCGATCCCGGGTTTTAACCCTTGTTGTACAGTGATCCGGAGTTGGTCCCGTGGACATTAGCGGTTGTATCTATCTTGTTGTCATTCTTTAATTCCATTTTTTTGAGTTTTAGGATGTGTTGGGCTTGTTTCGAGTAGGTGGGTTGAGCCTTGGCCTATAATCTTGTTGCTGTGTTTTTGGTCTTTCCGCTCGAGCGGGTCGTAGAGCGCTCGAGCGGGTATTGCACACTCCCAGTATTTCGAGCTCTGCAAAACTTCTGCAGGTGCGTTATTTACGCTCGAGCGGGTCGCGCTCGAGCGAGCTTGTTGGCGCTCGAGCAGCTGGTACATTTTTGGCGTAAGTTCTGGGAGGGGGAGTTTTGCGCTCGAGCGGTCTGATTTTTCACGCTCGAGCGGGTGAACTCTATTTTTGTGTCTTGACGCTCGAGCGGTAATTATTGCGCTCGAGCGTTGTGTTTTACGCTCGAGCGGGAATGTCGTATAACAGAAGGTAGCTGGGCACTTTTGAATCACTTTCTACACTTCCTCTCTCTCTCTTACTTTCCAAAAAGCTATTTTGAGAGCTTCTCTCTCTAGAAACTCCCTTCTCTCTAGGGTTTGATCTAGTTAGAGTGTCCTCCTTCCCTTCGGCCTTTGTAAGAGTTGTGTTGATCGTCGAGGGCGTCGTTTTGATCCGAAAAGTTTAGAATTTGGAGCACTTTGGTTTTGGTCTCTTCTCCATTCAAACTCTAACTTCGAGGTAGGGATATCCTACTCCTCTTTATGAGTTTTGTCTTTGAATTTTAGCATTTTGATATGTTGGAGGTTGTTGGGTAATTTTGAGAAAGTTTGGGCCTTTGTGTAATTTTACAAAAGTTGGGGTTTTAATTATATAAACCTACATGCATTTTAGGCATATAGAAATGAGATTAATGTTGGAACATTGATGGAAATGGAACCTTAGGGTTGTTTTGTGAATTATGGTAATTTGCCCTAATTGGTTTAATTAATTAATGTAGATAATTAATTAAAGAAAATGAGGAGTTGAGTTGAGAATGTTGAAGTTGGGAATGTATGGGACGAAAGGGTGTAGTTGAATCATTGATTGCTCACCTAGTTGAAATGTTGATATATTTTCCATTTGTGCATTTATTTCCTGTTTAGAAATAATTGCTTTGGGCTACCGGTAGAGGGTAGTATTGATTGTTGTAGACAATGCATGATGATTAAGCAAACTAAAACTAATCAATTGGATGTGTCATAGAGTATGAGGTTGATAGAATACATTGACTTTATGTATTGATTGATTGTGCACATGACCTATGTGTTTATATGCATTATGTGTAGACGGATGATAGAATACATTAACTTTATGTATTGATTGATTGCGTATATGATTCTGTGTTTATATGCATTGCTTGTGTATGGGAGGAGATGGGGGATGTACTCCACAGTTTAGGGGAAGATGGGGGATGTACCTCTAAACCGGTTAATGGTTAAGGGAAGATGGGGGATGGACCCAGGGATGTAGCTCATATGCTCTCCCATTGAAGTGTTGATACAGCTCATATGCTTATCTATTGGAATGTTGATATAGCTCATATGCTTATCTGTTGTAGTAGTGATATAGCTCATATGCATGTCTATTGAAATGTTTGTTTGATATGATATAGCACTAAAATGTATATCATCATCGTTCGTGAAGTATGGAAGTGGTTTATGTGTTATTGATACAACACCAAAATGTGTATCCACCTTGAATTTCGAAAGTGTTCTAGTGATGAACTATAATCTCATCAAATGTTTTGGCCAGAGTACTGAGCCTTGTTTTCAAATTCAAAGTTGAATAAGAAATGGAAAGTGAATTGTAACATAGACTTGACTGTCATAGAATTATAATAAGATGTAAATGGAAGTGTAAGTGTTGACCATTTATCAGTTGCTAATCTTTTAGTCATTGTTCATAGTTGGTTTAGTATATCTCTACTGGGCTGTGGCTCACCCTATATGGGAACATCACTTTCAGGTACAGGTAGCATGTCACCTCCAAGGGCATAGCTTGGGAGGCTAGAGGCAGACATACTTTCGTTGTCTTATTTTCCCTGATTGTATTACAAGTAGGTTCAAGCCAAGAGCTTAATGTGTAATTGAGTTAGCACTCTCATTTGTAACCAAGTGTTAACTTGGAGAGCTGTAAGCCCGTAGGGCATTTACTGTTGTTGTTAATATGTAATACTTTTGTAATGAAATACTCTGATGAATAGATGAATGTGGATATTTTTTTTTGTATCAATGCATATCTCTATGGATGGGTTTAATGTCATTATTTTGAGGGCGTGACAAGATTAATGTTTCGAACATTAGATTTCGAACATCAGATTAATGTTTCGAACATTAGATTGATGTGCAAATGGGACTAAACGGAGCATAAGAAAACTTTTAGGACTAAATGGTTCAACTTTTCAGAAACTAGGACTTATGGGTAAATTTTCCTTTTTTTTTAATTTTTTTTTAATGTATAGTTACCTTCCTATAAGATGGGATTTAGGAAAGAGAGAAATATTGGAGGGAGAGATTTTAGGAACTTGTAATTCAAAATTTTAGGTATTTTTTTATTTTTTTTTAAATCTATAATTACTTTGTTAGCCAATAGAATTATTTTTAAATATTTTTAAAATCACAAAAATTAACAATTGTGGAATGAGAGTTTGGAACTCTCACAAGCCTTTTCCTTATATAATATTAGCCTATCACCCGTGCTATGCACGGGATAATTTTAAATATTTATATTTGTTTTAGTTTTTTTTTTATATATATAAATCATGTTTTTTAAGATTTTTTATAAAAATAATTTAACAATCTAAGGTTTAACGAATTTTTTTTTATACTTATTCTTAATGCATTAAAGTGTTATTATAAGGATAAGACTTGGGGGTTGTGAGAAATTAATAAATGCTAAGGTTTTTTTTTTTTAAAATCAAAAAATCAAGAAATTTAAATTGGGATATTGGAACTCCCACAAAACTTGTGGATTAGAGATAAATAAAAATAAATAGATAGATATAGATATAGATATTTATATTTGTTTTAAATTTTTTTTAATATACAAATTATTTATTTTGGAAAAAGTACTGCAGTAATTATGAGTAAAGTCAAAAAGTCTTGTGGGTTGAGAGAAGTTAATAAATGCTAAGGTTAACTTCTTTTTTAAAAAATAAAAAATTAGAAAATTAAGATTGGCATATTGAAACTCCCACATGCCTTGGAACTCCCACAAAACTTATGGGTTAGAGATAGATATAGACATAAATAAATAGATAGATATAGATATAGATATTTATATTTGTTTTAAATTTTTTTTAATATACAAATTATTTATTTTGGAAAAAGTACTGCAGTAATTATGAGTGAAGTCAAAAAGTCTTATGGGTTGAGAGAAGTTAATGAATGCTGAGGTTAACTTTTTTTTTTAAAAATAAAAAATTAGAAAATTAAGATTGGCATATTGAAACTCTCAAAGGCCTTGGAACTCCCACAAAACTTGTGTGTTAGAGATAGATATAGATATAAATAAATAGATAGATATAGATATAGATATTTATATTTGTTTTAAATTTTTTTTAATATACAAATTATTTGTTTTGGAAAAAGTACTACAGTAATTATGAGTGAAGTCAAAAAGTCTTGTGGGTTGAGAGAAGTTAATAAATGCTGAGGTTAACTTTTTTTTTTTAAAAAACAAAAAATTAAAAAATTAGGATTGACATATTGGAGCTCCCACAAGCCTTGGGGGTTAGCAACCCCCTTTTACTGTTTGCATACATGGTCACCGAAGTTGAAAGTGTATAAGTGAGAAGTCAAGTAGGAGAAAATAAAAAGGAGACTCACTGTTTGCAATAAGTATGTGAAAAGTTAAAAAGAGTGTGTGAATTGGAGAAGTTAAAAAGACTTGGAAAAATTTAATAAGTGCTAAGTTTTTTTCCTCAAAAAAATTAAGAAATTAAGGTTCAGATATTGGAACTCCCACAAAACTTGTGGGTTAGAGATAGATATAAATAAATAGATAGATATAGATATAGATATTTATATTTGTTTTAAATTTTTTTTAATATATAAATTATTTGTTTTGGAAAAGGTACTGTAGTAATTATGAGAGAAGTCAAAAAGTCTTGTGGGTTGAGAGAAGTTAATAAATGCTGAGGTTAATTTTTTTTTTTTTTAAAAACAAAAAATTAGAAAATTAAGATTGGCATATTGAAACTCCCACAGGCCTTGGAACTCCCACAAAACTTGTGTGTTAGAGATAGATATAGATATAAATAAATAGATAGATATAGATATAGATATTTATATTTGTTTTAAATTTTTTTTAATATACAAATTATTTGTTTTGGAAAAAGTACTACAGTAATTATGAGTGAAGTCAAAAAGTCTTGTGGGTTGAGAGAAGTTAATAAATGCTGAGGTTAATTTTTTTTTTAAAAAACAAAAAATTAGAAAATTAGGATTGACATATTGGAGCTCCCACAAGCCTTGGGGGTTAGAAACCCCCTTTTGCTTAATATATAGTATAGATAGATATAGATATTAAAGTTTAATATTTTGATAATAATCATATGTGTTGGACTTTTCAAGAAATTTTTTTTATGCTTGTTCTTAATGCATTAAAGTATTATTATAAAGAATAATAATCATATATGTTGGGACTTTTCAAGGAATTCATATGTATTGGACTTCAAAGAATTTTTTTTTATGCTTGTTCTTAATGTATTAAAGTGTTATTATAAGGGTAAGACTTCGGAATTGGGAGAAGTTAATAAATGTTAGGATTTTTTTTTTATATTTTAAATAAAAAAAATCAAGAAATTTAGATTGGCAGATTGGAGCTCCCACAAGTCTTGGGGTTAAAAACCCCCTTTTACTTAATATATAGTATAGACTAGCATAATTACCCGTGCTATGCATGGATATAAATAAATAATCAAAAATTAATTTTTAAAATTAAATAATAATTTAAAAAATTTATCTACAATATTTAGCAAAAATGATTTAGAATTAATTAAATTTTATTTATTTTTATCACAGTTACATATAAGAGATTTTTTATTATTATTATTCTTATGTCATTAATTGTGTGCTCTAAGTTCTTAATGACAAATATATGTCATAATTTAAGTGGTAAAAATTAAAAAATAAAACAAAAAAATTATATTTATAATAAAATATAAATACATTTCATCTTATGAGTTTCATAAATTTAATTTATTATATGATAGTGGTAAATTACATTTGTCAATATAGTGATTTTTTCATGTTTTGTGAAGTCTAAAATTATAATTTGTCTGATGTTATAAGATTTACATAAAAATGAATTAGGATTCACTTGCTACATTAAATTTGGGCTTAACATTAGATTTATGCCAACTTATAGCGATCCCAGTATTCCTTTTACTGTACAGTTGTATTTCGAACTCGGTTCCGTGGAGTTGGTAGTTGTGTCTACCTTGTTGTCATCCTTTAATGTCATTTGTTTGAATTTTAGGATGTGTTGGACTTGTCTCGAGTGGGTGGATTGAGTCTTGGTTTAAATTCTTCTTTTTGGTATTTTGGTCTTTCCGCTCGAGCGGGCCTTTGAGCACTCGAGCGGAGATTGCATACTTCCAGTATCTCGTGCCCCTGCAAAACTTCTGCAGGTGTGATTTCTGCGCTCGAGCGGGTTTTATGCGCTCGAGCTGGTAGCGCTCGAGCGGACAGTACATTTCTGGTAAAAGTTCTGGGAGGGGGAGATTTACGCTCGAGCGGACTGGATTTCACGCTCGAGCGAGCGAACTTTATTTTTGTGTCTTAGCGCTCGAGCGGGACTTATTGCGCTCGAGCGGACCATGTTTTCTGTGTCTTTACGCTCGAGCGGTGTGTTCTCCGCTCGAGCGGACCTGTCGTATAACTGAGAGTGGCTGGGCATTTTAAATCACTTTTTCACTTTCTCTTCTCTCCCTACTTTTCCAAAAACACCATTGTTGAGCTTCTCACTCTAGAACTCTACCTTCTCTCTAGGTATTGATCTAGTAGGAGTGGTTTGCTCACCTTTGGCCTTTACAAAAAAGTTGTTGATCGTCGAGGGCTATCTTTTAATCTGAAAATCTCGGGATTTGGAGCATTTTGATTTTGGTCTTCATCTCCGTTGGAGCTCATCTTTTGAGGTAGGGATATCCTACTCCTCTTTATGGATTTTGTCTTTAAATTTTAGCATTTTGATATGTTGGGTGTTGTTGGGTAATTTTGAGAAACTTTGGGCCTTTTGTGTAATTTTACAAAAGTAGGGGTTTTATTTATAATGAACCTAGAGGCATGTTTGGTATAGAGACATGAGATTAATGTTGGAACATTGATAGAAATGGAACCTTAGGGTTGTTTTGTGAATTATGGTAATTTGCCCTAATTGTTTTAATTAATTAATGTATATAATTAATTAAAGGAAATGAGGAATTGAATTGGAAATGTTGAAATTGGGAATGTATGAGACTAAAGGGTGTAGTTAAATCATTTATTGATCACCTAATTGAAATGTTGATATATTATCCACTTGTGCATTTATTTCCTGTTTAGAAATAATTGTTTTGGACTACTGGTGGAGGGTAGTATTGATTGTTGTAGACAATGCATGATGATTAGGCAAACTAAAACTAATCAATTGGATGTGTCATAGAGTATGACGGTTGGTAGAATACATTAACTTTATGTATTGATTGATTGTGCGTATGACCAATGTGTTTATATGCATTATGTGTAGACGGTTGCTAGAATACATTAACTTTATGTATTGATTGATTGCGTATATGATTATGTGTTTATATGCATTGCTTGTGTATGGGAGGAGATGGGGGATGTACTCCACGGTTTAGGGAAAGATGGGAGATATACCTCTAAATCGGTTAATGGTTATGGGAAGATGGGGGATGGACCCGGGGATGCAGCTCATATGCTCTCCCATTGTAGTTATGATACAACTCTTATGCTTATCTATTGAAGTGTTGACACAGCTCATATGCTTGTCAATTGAAGTGTTGTTTGTTTGATTTGATATAGCACTAAAATGTATATCGTTATCAATTGTGAAGTATAGAAATGTTTCTATGTTGAGTTGACACAGCACCAACATGTGTATCATAAGTAAAGTATGGAAGTGATTTATGTGTTATTAATACAACACCAAAATGTGTATCCACCTTGAATTTCAAAAGTGTTCTAGTGGTGAACTAAAATCTCGTCAAATGTTTTGGCCAGAGTACTGAGCCTTGTTTTCAAACTCAAAGTTGAATAAGAAATGGAAAGTGAAGTGTAGCATAGACTTGATTGTCATGGAGTTGAAATAAGACGTAAATGAATGTATCAGTGTTGACCATCTATCAGTTGCTAATCTTTTAGTCATTGTTCATAGTTGGTTTAGTGTATTTCTACTGGGCTGTGACTCACCCTATATGGGAACATCATTTTCAGGTGCAGGTAGCATGCCACCTCCAAGGACATCGCTTGGGAGGCTAGAGGCAGGCAGACGTTTGTGGTTTTGTTATCTTTTGTTGTATTACATGTAATTTCAAGCCAAGGGCTTAATGTGTATTTGAGATAGTACTCTCCTCTTTGTAACCAAGTGTTAGCTTGGAAAGCTGTAAGCCCAGAGGGCATTTGCTTCTGTTGCTAATATGTAAAGCCTCTTGTAAAGAATTACTCTGTTGAATAGAATGATGTTTGTCTCTTGTGTCAATGCATGTCTAAATTGATGGGTTTAATGTTATTATTTTGAGGGCGTGACACAACTTGTCCTTCACCTAATCATTAAAAATTGTTTTGTTTTGTTTCCAACTTATATGAATCATTTGACCTATCTATTTATTAAATTAGTAAATAAATATTTGTAAATATTTTTTTATAATAAAAATAAGAAATACGGACTTATTTTATGCATTCTTATTAAAAAGTTTGAACTATAGTTTTTTTTTTATAAAAAAAACTA
The DNA here is from genome assembly GCA_036172215.1 of Camellia granthamiana. Classification (NCBI taxonomy): domain Eukaryota; kingdom Viridiplantae; phylum Streptophyta; class Magnoliopsida; order Ericales; family Theaceae; genus Camellia; species Camellia granthamiana. The sequence goes on along the minus strand of CM069904.1, from coordinate 147,518,416 downwards.
TATATTTATGTTTAAAACAATTAAATGAATAATTATATATATATATGTATAAAAAAATTATTTAAGATAAAGCCACCCTAAATTGTAGGTCATATTCTAATCTTAATAAATTTAAATTTTATATTTAAATTATATCATGGTTTATCAATCCATGGTTGATATGAGTTAATTTAGGGGTTCTAATATTGGATTAAACACTAAAAAATAGCTAAGAAAATTGAGTTCAAGTCGATTTTTTTTTTCCCCAATAATTCTTGATTTAAGCCTAGTCCTTAGAGAATTGTCTAGTTCATGTCCAATCCACGAGTTAGTAGACATACCTATTTATTTAATTTTTAATTAGTAAATATATATTTTTAAAAAATTTATAACAAAAATAGGAAATATGTACACATTTGTTTGGTATATTTATTAACTATTTCAAAATTAATTAAGAAATTATGTACTTATTCTTAAAAAGATAAATTATATTGGTAATCCCTATATTTTTAACTCTTGTGTTATTTTTGTCCTTACAATTTTAACTTGCTCACTTTTGACCCTAAATTTATAATTTTGTCTCAATTTGGTCCAATTGTTATAATTGCGAGTGTTTTTGTTTTTGTTTTTTTTTTTTGAAAATACGTACATGAGAAGCATCTGTTATACTTTTATAGATAAAATTATAAACTTGTTCAACTCAATAAGTTAATCTCAACCAACTCAATAACTATTTTCTTTCAAAAATCTTAACTGACATTATCAGTTGGACCAAATTAATACAAAATCTAAAATTAGGGGTAAAAATCAAACTAATTAAAATTACAGAGACCAAATTGACACAAGAGACAAAATACGAGGACTATTGATATAATTTACACTTCTTCAAATATGTCTAATATTGATTATCAATATTAAGATATATTTATATCTAAAAAACTATTTAAGACCAGATCAGGTTAGAACCGGAATAAAAAAATTGATGGCTTATTAAAAATATTTAATAATTATAAATTCAAATTTGATCAATATTTCATTTTAATTTTTTCATAGAATTAAGTTGTTTGATAATTTTAATTTATAGTTCCAATTTTTCTTTGTATTTTTTAAAAAATATTTTAACATTATATATAATTATAATTTCTTTTGAAATTTCCTTTTCAATCTCAAATTAGTTATAACTTGAATTTGGTTAAAATTTATACAAACATAAAATCAATACAAAAAACTTATTAATAAAGATTTTGTTTGGATTTTTATCTATCACTTTATAGTGAGTGACATGTTTTTTTATTATACAAATGACCCTATCACTTAGTATAAAAATTCTAGGAAAACAATATTAACCAACAAAAAATAGTTATAAACAAAAAATAGATATTGGTTGGTAGAGAAGAGGGAGAAATGACACACAAAATATGGAATAAAAAAATAAAAAAATAGTTATAGATAAAAAAGAAGAAGAAAAAATGGTGTACCTAACAGATAAAAGAGTCTGTTTAAAGAATAGAACATATTACACATAAACTAACCTCCAATTTGTCTCATAAAAATAAAGTTAAAAAACAATGAGTTTCATTGTTCCATGAATATAATATTTATAGGGCGAGCAAGATATGAATGGTTTGGAAAAAGTATAAAATGTATGATGACTAAGATTTTTGAATAGAAGAAAGAATTGGTTAGAGAAAGAGTGCATAAGAATAATTTTTTTCATCTTTTCTTTCCTAAATTATAAATCATGGAATCATTATAAAAAATTGTAACGCCCTCAAAATAAGCCCATAATCAAACATTCAAGACATGCTTAGACATAAGAGAAATAAGCATAATTATATTTCATCAGAGTATTCATTGCAAAATGTATTACATGTTGACAATAAAAGTAAATGCCCTATAGTCTTACAACTTTCCAAGTTAACACTTGGTTACAAAAGAGAGTACTAACTAAACACAAGTAAGCCCTTGGCTTGATATACATGTAATACATCAAAAATAACAAAAGAGTCCAACAGTCTCAAGCCTCCCAATCTACGTCATTGGAGGTGGCATACTACCTGTACTTGAAAATGATGTCCCATATAGGGTGAGTCAACGCCCAGTAGAGATATGCTAAACATAATATGAGCAATAACTAAAACATTAGCATTTGACAAATGTTTAACTCACATGAATCATTTCATAATTCGTTTCAATTACATGACAAATGTGTCCATGTTTCATTTCATTTTCATTACTTATCTAATTTCTCAATTCATAATCCTGGCTTAGAACCTGGCCACATACTTTAAATGAGATTACATCTCTTATCAACAGTACTTCTATTCCAATTGAGATAACAACTCAAATTAAACACTTCACACTTAACCAAAGATACACATAATTGCTGTATCAATCTCAAACCAAACACTTCCATACTTCATATATGATATACAAATTAGCTATATCAATACTTCAATAGATACACAAAATTCCTGTATCAATGGAGTCCATCCCCTATCTCCTCCCAAACAATATCCGGTTTAGAAGTCCATCCCCTATCTTCCCCTAAACCATGGAGTACATCCCCTATCTCTTCCTACACAACACAATGTATATAAACACATATCATATACATAATCAAATCAATACATAAAATTCATGTATTATATCAACCGCCATATTCGATGGCACACTCAATTTGATTAGTTTTAGTTTGTCTAATCATCATGAATTGTCTACAACAATCAAGACTACTCTCCACTGGTAGCCCAATGCAATTATTTCTAAACAGATAATAATTACGTCAACAGATAATTCATCAAAAATTCTCAAAGGTGGGTGATTAATAAATCCAACTCCACCATTTCATTTCACAATGAGCCAATTTCATTATTTTTAGCTCAATTTCATATTTCCATAACAATTGTCATTAATTAACTAATGACCCAAATATACCCAAACATGACATTTTTTTCCTTTTTCCCAATATTGACCCAAAGGCTCAAATATTAACAAAGACATCAATAATCCCCTTTTTAAGACCCAAAATATATATATAGGCCAAAAGGACAAAACCTTCTTTTTCAAAATAACACATTTCAAACCCTAACTTCCCAAATCAAACCATCTATACAAATAGCTCAATATTTATGTTAAAACACATAAGAATGAGTAGGAATCCTTACCTCAAATCCGGAGCCCAAAGGAAGAAGCGAAAGAAATTCAAGATGCTCAAAACCCAAGATTTTCGAATCAAAGTGTAACCCTCAACAATCCCCACAACTTTTACAAAGGCCCAAGGTGAAGAAATAACTCTTACTAGATCAATCCCTAGAGAGAAGGTAAGGTTTTAGAGAGAGGAGCTCTCAAATCTGTGTTTGGGAAAGTAAGAGAGAGAAAGAGTGTTGAAAAAGTGATCCAAAAAGTGAAATCCCGAAGTGATATACCAGTCGCCTTGCTCGAGCGTGGAAACCCCCGCTCGAGCGTCAGACACAGACTCACGCTCGAGCGTCAAAAGCGCCGCTCGAGCGTCGATTGCACACTCCCAGAAGTTTTGCAGACATGGTCCCCGCTCGAGCGGAGAAACAAAAACAAAGGGTCACGCTCGAGCGTCAAAACTCCCGCTCAAGCGTCTGAAGACCTGCAGACAAAAGTACTAGGAGGTGGAAAATTACGCTCGAGCGTCAAAACGCCCGCTCGAGCGGAGAAGCAACAACGAAGGGCCTGCTCGAGCGTCAAAAGCCCCGCTCGAATGTGAAGGCAAAAATCTGGGCATCAACTCTAGGTTTCAAAACACAACCAACCTGTTTCAAACCTGCCCAACACAACCCATGACTCAAATACAAAGAGTAAGGGAAGGAAATGAGAATGAGACAACAACATAATCACGGAACCAAGTCCGGAATACAATATACAAAGGAAAGGAAAACTGGGATCGCTATAAAAATAATAAATTATGAGATTTTTCTAAAAAATTATATATAGTATAGATATGCTTAAATTTGTTTGGGAATAAAATTGTGTTTAATTATGGAATAGAAAGAGAATCTAGATATAAGGTTTAATTTTTATTTTATGTTAGGCTTAATTTTAGGTTTATATAGATTAGACCAGTTGTGAAATATTTTAATAGTACATATTTTATGGGAGGTGAGAGAGTTTTCTTTTCATTAGATTTATTTTAAGAGAGAGAAGATTGTATGAGATTTATGTTCTTTTTAGAAAATTAGATTTAAGGTTTTGAAACACTTAGAGCCTCTAAGATGAAAAGTCACTTTAGTATAATATATAGCATAGATAGGTTATGAGATTTAGGAAAGAAATAAATATTAGGGGAGAGATTTTAGAAACTTGTAATTTAATTTTTTTTTTAAATCTATAGTTATTTTGTTTAGCCAATAGTATTATTTTTAAATATTTTTAAAATTACAAAAATTAGCAATTGTGGTTTTACATTCTTTTTAATCTATAATGTTTTTTTTTTAAAACATATAATTACTTTGTTATGAGATGAAATTTGTGTTTATTTATTTAATGTATAGTTACTTTATTATGAGATGGGATTTAGGAAAGAGAGAAATATTGGTGGGAGAGATTTTAGGAACTTGTAATTCAAATTTGTAGGTATTTTTTTAATTTTTTTTAAATCTATAATTACTTTATTAGCAAATAGAATTATTTTTAAAATCAAAAAAATTAATAATTGTGGAATGAGAGTTTGGAACTCTCACAAGCCTTTTCCTTATAGAATACTAGCATATCACCCGTGCTATGCACGGGATTAAATTAAAAAAAAAAAAAAAACTATTTATATTATGTCAAACATATTTATATATTGTTAACATAAAATATATGTAATTTTAAAAGAAAATGTTGACATTGCATAATTAAAGTAATAAAAATAAGAATTTATTACATTTGTTCGAAATTTACTAAATAAGTAAAACAAAAAAATAACTAAAATCTAAATTGTTGTGGGCATTCCATCAGCATTCCTGCATTGTCAACATGATAGTTAGGTGGTGTTTGGTTATCATATTTGGCTAAATAATCACAAAAAGACAAAAAAAAAATTCAAAAAATCACAGAAAGCCAAAAATCACAAAAAGACAAAAAAAAATCCACTATTCCAAAGCTAAAAAACCAAAAAAGCCAATCAAGAATACCAAATGAACAAAAAAGTTCTAGGCTAAAAAAGTCAAAAAGCTAACTAAAAAAGTCATTACCAAACAAAGGCTTAGTATTATAATTAATGAACAATACATATATTATGTATTTATAAAATGTTATAAAGTAAAAATGTTAAACTTACTCTTCTTTTTTTTTTAACCTTCTGAAATATATAGACTTTCTTCTGACCAATCTACATTTTAAAAAAATAACAGTTGAACTAACAACAATCACATTTTTCTCTTTGTGAGTGTTTATATTTATCTAACTTCAATCATATTAAAAAATCAAATTATAATTTCTTTTTGGCTAGACCAAATACAAATAAAAAAATGAGATAACTTCAATCATACAAATCACAAATATTTTTATGCTATCTAACTACAATCATATTTTTTTCATAATAAAAAAATAATTATAAAGAAGAACCATTAAAGCAGTAAATAAAACGATTAAGTCACATTAAAAAAAAAAATCATTAAACAAACTATAATCACATCACATTTTTCTCATAATAAAAAAAATAAATGAAAAAAAAGAACCATTGAACTAACTACAATACAATCACATTAAAAAAAAAGAACTATTAAACAAACTACAATCATATCACATTTTTCCCATAATAAAAAAATAAATGAAAAAAAAAAGAATCATTAAACTAATTACAATACAATCACATTAAAAAAAATGAACCATTGAACTAACTATAATCACATTAAAAAAAAGAACCGTTGAACTAACTACAATCACATTTTTCTCTTTGTGAGTGCTTATATTTATCTAACTTCAATCATATTAAAAAATCAAATTATAATTTTTTTTTTTAGCTAGACCAAATACAAATCAAAAAAAGGAGATAACTTTAATCATACAAATCACAAATATTTTTATGCTATCTAACTACAATCATATTTTCTTCATAATAAAAAAAATAATTGTAAAGAAGAACCATTAAAACAATAAATAAAACAATTAAATCACATTAAAAAAAAAACATTGGATAAACTATAATCACATCACATTTTTCTCATAATAAAAAAAGTAAATGAAAAAAAAAGAACCATTGAACTAACTATAATACAATCACATTAAAAAATAGAGTCATTGAACAAATTACAATCACATCACATTTTTCTCATAATAAAAAAAAAACAAATGAAAAAAAAGAAGAACCATTAAACTAATTACAATACAATCTCATTAAAAAAAAAAAATCATTGAACTAACTACAATCACATTAAAAAAAAAACTGTTGAACTAATTACAATCATATTTTTCTTTTTGTGAGTGTTTATATTTATCTAACTTCAATCATATTAAAAAATCAAATTATAATTTTTTTTTTTTTTTTTTACAAATCACAAAAGGAGATAACTCCAATCAAAAGAACCATTAAAATAGTACACAAAAGAAGAAATTGCTAAACCAAATACAAATTATAAATTTTTTTTTTTGGCTAGACCAAATACATCAAAAAAGGAGATAACTTCAATCATACAAATCACAAATATTTTTTTGCTATCTAATTACAATCATATTTTTTTCATAATAAAAAAAATAATTGTAAAGAAGAACCATTAAAATAGTAAATAAAACGATTAAATAATTATGAGGGGGTTTTGACCAAATCTCCCAAAATGCATGGGGAATGGGAGAAATTAATAAATACTGAGGTTTTTTTTTTTTCTTTTAAATCAAAAAATTGGAAAATTAGGATTGGGATATTGGGGCTCTCACAAGACTTGTGGGTTAAAAACCTCATTTTACTTAATATATAGTATAGACTAGCCTATCACCCGTGCTATGCACGGGATAATTATAGATATTTATATTTGTTTTAGATTTTTTTTAATATATAAATTATGTTTTTTAAGATTTTTTTCTTATCACTAACCATAGTGTATGGGGAAAGTTGAAAAGGGTACTGCAGTAACTATACACGAATTGTATCTATAATTATTTGTATAAGGGGATTTTAAATGTTGATCAGGGGATTTTGACCAAATCAATAATTGCAGGCATGTGGAAAGATATTTGGATTGAAAAAAGTTAATAAATGCTAATCAGGAGATTTTGACCAAATTAATAAATGCTGAGTTTTTTTTTTTAAATAAAAAATTTTAAAAATTCAGATTAGGATATTGAAGCTTCCATAGACCTTGGGGGTTAAAAACACCTTTTTACTTAATATATAGTATAGATATAGATAGATAGATAGATATATCTTTTTATTTTTATTTTTATTTTTATTTTTAATTTTATTTTTGTGTGGTTTCTATTCGGGTATTTTTTTTTTCAATTTATTTAAGATGGAGTTGTGGGTATCTTTTTTTTTTTTTAAATTTAATTTATCTGTAGTTTCCATTTGTTTTTAATTATTATTATTTAGGTAAGTTATAATGTGAGTTAGATATGTGATAGACATGTGAGTTTTATTGATTTAAAGTTTATTTAGATAAACTTTAAAGATTTTTTTTTTAGGTTTTTGGTTTTTTTTGTTATGTTATAATATAATATATAAAATATAGGTAGATATCTATAAATGCTGAGGTTGGGTTGGGAGAAGTCAATAAATGTTGAGGTTGGGTTGGGAGAAGTCAATAAATGCTGAGGTTTTTTTTTTTTTAAATCAAAAAATTAGAAAATTAGGATTAGGAGATTAGAGCTCCTATCTGATTTTTTGGGAAAGAGAAAATATAGCGATCCCGGGTTTTACCCCTTGTGTACAGTGGTTCCGTAGATGTTAACAGTTGTTTAAATTTTGTTTACATCCTTTCATACTTTGTATTTGAGTTATAGGATGTATTGGGCAGGTGTGACACACATTGGTTGAACTTAGAACCAAAGGTAGTTGCCCAGATTTTGGCCTGTCCGCTCGAGCGGAGCTTTTGACGCTCGAGCGGGGTCCTTGTTGTAGCTTCTCCGCTCGAGCGGGGGTTTTGGCGCTCGAGCGGGAAAATCACCCTTCCAGTATTTCCTTTGCAGTGTTGTCCGCTCGAGCGGGGGTTTGGACGCTCGAGCGGGAGTTTGTGTGTGACGCTCGAGCGGGGAGTTGGGCGCTCGAGCGGGGGACCTGTCTGCAAAAGTTCTGTGAGTGTGCATTCGCCGCTCGAGTGGGGGATTGGCCGCTCGAGCGGGAGTCTGTGAGTGCCGCTCGAGCGGGGGTTTGGCCGCTCGAGCGGGGTGACTGGGTTAAAGCTCCATGTTTTGACTTTTTGGAATCACTTTTTCACATCACTTCTCTCTCTTACTTTTCCAAAAATACCATTGTTGAGCTTCTCACTCTAGAGATGTGAAAAAGTGATTCCAAAAAGTCAAAACACGGAGCTTTAACCCAGTCGCCCCGCTCGAGCGGCCAAACCCCCGCTCGAGCAGCACTCACAGACTCCCGCTCGAGCGGCCAATCCCCCGCTTGAGCGGCGAATGCACACTTACAGAACTTTTGCAGACAGGTCCCCCGCTTGAGCGCCCAACTCCCCGCTCGAGCGTCACACACAAACTCCCGCTCGAGCGTCCAAACCCCCGCTCGAGCGAACAACACTGCAGAGGAAATACTGGAAGGGTGATTTTCCCGCTCGAGTGCCAAAACCCCCGCTCGAGCGGAGAAGCTACAACAAGGACCCCGCTCGAGCGTCAAAAGCTCCGCTCGAGCGGACAGGCCAAAATCTGGGCAACTACCTTTGGTTCTAAGTTCAACCAATGTGTGTCACACCTGCCCAATACATCCTATAACTCAAATACAAAGTATGAAAGGATGTAAACAAAATTTAAACAACTATTAACATCTACGGAACCACTGTACACAAGGGGTAAAACCCGGGATCGCTATATTTTTTAAGATTTTTTTCTTATCACTAACCATAGTATATGGGGGAAGTTGAAAATGGTACTGCAATAACTATACACGAATTGTATCTATAATTATTTGTATGAGGGGATTTTCAATGCTGATCAGGAGATTTTGACCAAATCAATAATTGCAGGCATGTGGAAAGATATGTGGATTGAAAAAAGTTAATAAATGCTGATTAGAGAATTTTGACCAAATCAATAAATGCTGAGTTTTTTTTTTTTTTAAATAAAAAATTTTAAAAATTCAGATTGGGATATTGAATCTCCCATAGGCCTTGGGGGTTAAAAACGCCCTTTTGCTTCATATATAGTATAGATATAGATAGATAGATAGATATATCTTTTTCTTTTTATTTTTATTTTTGTGTGGTTTCTATTCGGGTATTTTTTTTTTCAATTTATTTAAGATGGAGTTGTGGGTATCTTTTTTTTTTTAAATTTAATTTATCTGTGGTTTCCATTTGTTTTTAATTATTATTATTTAGGTAAGTTATGATGTGAGTTTGTGGAAAAAAATTCGGGTATTTTTTTTTTTTCAATTTATTTAAGATGGAGTTGTGGGTATCTTTTTTTTAAAATTTAATTTATCTGTGGTTTCCATTTGTTTTTAATTATTATTATTTAGGTAAGTTATGATGTGAGTTAGATATGTGATAGACATGTGAGTTTTATTGATTTAAAGTTTATTTAGATAAACTTCAAGGATTTTTTTTTTTAGTTTTTTAGTTTTTTTTGTTATGTTATAATATAATATATAAAATATAGGGAGATATCTACAACTTTAATAGAAAATATTATCTGATTTTTTGGGGAAGAGAAAATTTGTGAGAAAGATTAGGAGGGAGAGATTATGAAATATTTTTGTTATTAAATAAATAAATCAGTCAATAGTTTTTTTTAATCTATTTTGTAAATTAAAAATCAATAATTTTGAAAAATTGATTAATTTGTTCCATTAAGTGATTTAAAATTTTGGTAGATATACATAAAAAAAAATACATAATTATATTATTGAATCATAATTCAAATTTAGATGTTATATCTTTTTGAGATCTATAGCTAAATTCTTATCTTTTTTTTTTTTTTTTTTTGTGTGTAACCATAGTGTATGGGAGAAATTGAAAAGTGTGTTGCAATAATTATGAGAGAAGTCAAAAGGGATTGTGGGTTGAGAGAAGTCAATAAATCCTGCAAAAATGTCTAAGACCCCCTTTTTTTCTCATCCCCTTTGACCCCCTCTCTCTCTCATTGGTTGGATTTTTTTTTTTTTTGTTTCCCTTGTCTTCCAATCACCACCTGCCACATGTGTGTGGGGGTGGTGGGGGTGGTGATTGGAGGGGGTCTCCATCACTTCTGTAAATCCTGAGGTTGGGTTGGGAGAAGTCAATAAATGCTGAGGTTTTTTTTTTTAAATCAAAAAATTAGAAAATTAGGATTAGGAGATTGAAGCTCCCACAGGTCTTGAGGTTAAAAACCCCCTTTTACTTAATATATAGTATAGATAGATACTAGCCTATCACCCGTGCTATTCACGGAATAATTGTAGATATTTATATTTGTTTTAGATTTTTTTTAATATATAAATTATATTTTTTAAGATTTTTTATAAAAATAATTTAACAATCTTATCAATAACCATAGTGTATGAGAGAAGTTGAAAAAGGTACTGCAGTAACTATACACGGATTGTATCTATAATTATTTGTATGAAGGGATTTTAAATGCTGATTAGAGGATTTTGACCAAATCAATAAATGCAGACATGTGGATGGGAAAAAATTAATAAATGCTGATCAGGGGATTTTGATCAAATCAATAAATGCTGAGTTTTTTTTTTTAAAATAAAAAATTGAGAAAATTCAGATTGGGATATTGAAACTCCCACAGGTTTTGGGGGTTAAAACCCCCCCTTTTGCTTAATATATAGTACTAGCATATCACCCGTGCAATGCACGGGATAATTATAGATATTTATATTTGTTTTAGATTTTTTTTAATATATAAATTATGTTTTTTAAGATTTTTTATAAAAATAATATAGCGATCCCGGGTTTACCCTTGTTGTACAGTGATCCGGACTTGTGTCCGTAGATGTTAGTAGTTGATTATAATCTTGTTTACATCCTCTCATGCTTTGTATTTGAGTTGTGGGATGTGCTGGGCAGGTTTGTTACAGGTTGGTTAAGCTTAAGAACCAAAATTAGTTGCCCAGATTTTGGCCTGTCCGCTCGAGCGGAGCTTTCGACGCTCGAGCGGGGATCTTGTTGTTGCTTGTCCGCTCGAGCGGGGGTTTTGGCGCTCGAGCGGGGAATACACCCATCCAGTATTTCCTGTGTAGTGTTGGGCGCTCGAGCGGGGGATTGGCCGCTCGAGCGGGAAGTTGTGAGTGACGCTCGAGCGGGAAGTTGGGCGCTCGAGCGGGGACCTGTCTGCAGAAACTTCTGGGAGTGTGCATCCGCCGCTCGAGCGAGAGTCTGTGAGTGGCGCTCGAGCGGGGGTTTCCACGCTCGAGCGGAGAGACTGTTATATCAATCCGTGAAATCACTTTTTGAATCACTTTTTCAACTTCATTTCTCTCTCTTACTTTTTCCAAAACTCCATTGGAGAGCACCTCACTCTAGAACCAAGCTTCTCTCTTAGATTTGATCTAGTAGGAGTTGTCTACTCACTTTTGGCCTTTACAAAAGTTGTGTTGATCGTCGTGGGCTACATTTTAATCTGAAAATTTCGGGATTTGGAGCATTTTGATTTTGGTCTTCATCTCCGTTGGAGCTCATCTTTTGAGGTAGGGATATCCTACTCCTCTTTATGGATTTTGTCTTTGAATTTTAGCATTTTGATATGTTGGGTGTTGTTGGGTAATTTTGAGAAAGTTTGGGCCTTTTGTGTAATTTTACAAAAGTTGGGGTTTTTATTTAAAATGAACCTAGAGGCATGTTTGGTATAGAAACATGGAATAAATGTTGAAACATTGATAAAAATGAAACCTTAGGGTTGTTTTGTTAATTATGGGAATTTGCCTTAATTGTTTTAATTAATTAATGTATATAATTAATTAAAGAAAATGAGGAATTGTATTGAAAATGTCGAGATTGGAAGTGTATGGGTTTAAGGGTGTAGTTGAATTATTTATCGCTCACCAAAGTGAAATGTTGATATATTATCCATTATGTGCATTTATCTTCTGTTTAGAAATAATTGCTTGGGCTGTCGGTGGAGGATAGTCTTGATTGTTGTAGACAATGCATGATGATTAGGCAAACAAAAACTAATCAGTGGAATGTGTCATGGGACTTGACGGTTGGTAGAATACATTAACTTTATGTATTGATTGAATGTATGTAGAACCTATGTGTTTATATACATTGTGTGTAGAGGAGGAGATGGGGGATGTGCTCCGCGGTTTAGGGGGAGATAGGGGATGTACCTCTAAACCGGATAGTGTGGGAGGAGATAGGGGATGAACTCCGTAGATATAGCTCATATGCTTATCTTTGAGAAGTGTAGACACAGCTCATATGCGTGTCCAGAGAAGTGCAGATATAGCTCATATGCTTATCTTTGGTTGTAAGATATAGTTCTTATACTTATCTGTTGATGTATTGATTTAGCTAATATGCTTATCTATCGAAAATGGAAAATGAAAAGTAACATGGACTTGTATGTCATGTAATTGAAATGTGATATAAGTGAGTGTATCAGTATTGACCATCTATCGACTGCTAATCTTTTAGTCATTGTTCATGGTTGGTTTAGTATATTTCTACTGGGCTGTGGCTCACCCTATATGGGGACATCATTTTTAAGTACAGGTAGCATGCCACCTCCAAGGACATAGCTTGGGAGGCTAGAGGCGGGCAGATCTTTTGTTGTCTTTCTTTAGATGTATTACATGTAAATTCAAGCCAAGGGCTTAATGTGTAAATGAGTTAGCACTCTCTTTTTGTAACCAAGTGTTAACTTGGAAAGCTGTAAGCCCTTAGGGCATTTGCTCTTGTTGTTAACATGTAATACCTTTTGTAATGAAAACTATGATGAATAGATGAATGTTTGTCTTTTGTATATCAATGCATGCTTATAATGATGGGTTTAATGTTAATTTTTTTGAGGGCGTTACAAATAATTTAACAATCTTATCACTAACCATAGTGTATGAGAGAAGTTGAAAAGGGTATTACAGTAACTATACACAGATTGTATCTATAATTATTTGTATGAGAGAATTTTAGATGCTGATCAGGGGATTTTGATCAAATCAATAAATGCAGGCATGTGGAAAGATATGTGGATTGAAAAAAGTTAATAAATGCTGATCAGGAGATTTTGACCAAATTAATAAATGCTGAGTTTTTTTTTTTTATAATAAAAAATTTAGAAAATTCAGATTAGGATATTGAAACTCCTACAGGCCTTGGGGTTAAAAACCCCATTTTGCTTAATATATAGTATAGATATTGATATAGATGTAGATAGATAGATAGATAGATAGATAGATGTAGATATAGATATAGATAATATAATATAGATAGATAGATAGATGTATTGAAATTTTCAAGGAATTTTGTTTATGCTGGTCTTTAATGCATTAAAGTTTAATTATGATGGGGTTTTGACTAAATCTCCCAAAAGGCATGGGGATTGGGAGAAATTAACAAATTTTGAGTTTTTTTTTTAAATAAAAAAATTAGAAAATTAGGATTAGGATATTGGAACTCCTACAAGGCTTGTAGGTTAAAAACCCATTTTCCTTAGATAATTGTGTTTACAATCTATCTATACTATATATTAAGCAAAAGGGGGTTTTTAACCCCCAAGGTCTGTGAGAGCTCCAATATGCCAATCCTAATTTTCTGATTTTTTGATTTTTTTTTTTTTATAAAAAAAACAAACCTCCATCCATCATTTAATTTGAGCCTTTTTGAAAACCTAAACCCTATTTTGAAAATCTAAATCCTACTAACTTCGATATTCAAATCTTAATTTTTAATTTTTTTTTCCAAATAAAAAAAAAAAACTCCACTCATCATTTAATTTGAGTCTTTTCAAAAATCTAAACCCTACTTTGAAAATCCCTCTCCTATATATATCTCCCTCTTGCCTCACTATCTTCCATCCTATTACAAGCATCACTACTGCTACTATCTCTTCTGTTTCAAATTCAATCTCCATAGAGAAACACTCTCTCTCCCTCTCTCTCTCTCTGATCTACAATAGCCCAATTGAGCTCATTCAAGGCTTTGACAGTTTTCTTGGTCATCGCTATCTTCTCTGTTATTGGATCGTCGCAAGACTTCGAAATGGCTCCAGCATCGTCACTGTCAATGGACGCTGGATTTGCTTACTCATTGCCGATATCTGCAGCAATCGTCTTCTCTTCGATTGTTTTGTCTCTTCTCGCTCTCATAAAGCACTAGATCTCCGATTCTTAAAACAAACATACATATATATGTGGAATTATTTTGGATTATTTGTTGGAGTGTGATGAAGGATTTTTTATTCTTTTTTTTGGTTAGTTCCAGAGAGGAATGATATGAGAGTGATTATGTACATGTTTATGTTAAAAACATTATTTAATCACAGATTTGTTTTATATTTATTGGTTCATATGTAATATACATATATGGTTTGATTTGTTTGGTAGAGCATTTGTATATTTCTGTTATCATTTTTTACGCCGTAGCAGCTTCTTTGTCCGTACCTCATTTTTTGGTTATTAATTTATAAAAAATATTATGCACCCACCCTTATAAATCTATAATTTATTCTGAATATGTATTTTTATATTAGGGAGTTTATGAATAAAATGAATTTAAATTGTCAATATCTTTTTCTAAATAAATTCTAAGTTTACAAATCTAAATTTGTAATAATATTGTTAATTTACCGAGTCACGTTGTCAAAAATCAATTACGAACGGTATATCTAATTTAAATAATAAGATTTTCTATTTTTTTAATTAAAAATAGAAAAGATAATTTTTTAAATACATTGTTTAGAATGAGCAACATGGAAATGAAAATAGAGAACAAATTTTTATTTATTAATCTATGATTTTCTAATAGATTTCCTTTTTATTTTTCATGTTTTTGTCTGTCTCCAATTTTTTAATAATTAAATTACAGTAAACCCCCTGAATACTATTGAAATCACACTGCACCCCTTTTATCTTTTCAAATGTAAGTGATTATCACTGTTAAATGTAATGATTAAATTACTAAAATACCCTTATTTAGTTAGTTCATTTTCTACTTAATTTAGCAGAGAATCTATACTATATATTAAGCAAAAGAGGGTTTCTAACCCCAAGGCCTGTGGGAGCTCCAATCTCCTAATCCTAATTTTCTAATTTTTTGATTTTAAAAAAAAAAAATCTCAGTATTTATTGACTTCTCCTAACCCAACCTCAGCATTTATTGACTTCTCCCAACCCACAATCCCTTTTGACTTCTCTCATAATTATTGCAACACCCTTTTTAATTTCTCCCATACACTATGGTTAGACACAAAAATAAAAAAAGATAAGAATTTAGTTATAGATCTCAAAAAGATATAACATCTAAATTTGAATTATAATTTAATAATATAATTATGTATTTTTTTTATGTATATGTATCAAAATTTTAAATCACTTAATGAGACAAATTAATCAATTTTCCAAAATTATTGATTTTTAATTTACAAAATAGATTAAAAAAAACTATTGACTGATTTATTTATTTAATAACAAAAATATTTCATAATCTCTCCCTCCTAATCTCTCTCACAAATTTTCTCTTCCCCAAAAAATCAGATAATATTTTCTATTAAAGTTGTAGATATCTACCTATATTTTATATATTATATTATAACATAACAAAAAAACTAAAAAAACTAAAAAAAAAAATCTTTAAAGTTTATTTAAATAAACTTGAAATCAATAAAACTCACATGTCTATCACATATCTAACTCATATCATAACTTACCTAAATAATAATAATTAAAAACAAATGGAAATCACAGATAAATTAAATTTTAAAAAAAAAAAATACCCACATCTCCATTTTAAATAAATTGAAAAAAAAAATACCAGAATAGAAACCACACAAAATTAAAAATAAAAATAAAAAGATATATCTATCTATCTATTTATATCTATACTATATATTAAGCAAAAGGGGGCTTTTAACCAAAAAAAAAAAAAACCTCAGTATTTATTGACTTCTTCCAACCCAACCTCAGCATTTATTGATTTCTCCCAACCCACAATCCCTTTTGATTTCTATCATAATTATTGCAACACCCTTTTCAATTTCTCTCATACACTATGGTTACACACAAAAATAAAAAATAAAAAAAGATAAGAATTTAGCTGTAGATCTCAAAAAAAATATAACATTTAAATTTGAATTATGATTTAATAATATAATTATGTATTTTTTTTATGTATATCTATCAAAATTTTAAATCACTTAATGGGACAAATTAATCAATTTTCCAAAATTATTGATTTTTAATTTACAAAATAGATTAAAAAAACTATTGACTGATTTATTTATTTAATAACAAAAATATTTCATAATCTCTCCCTCCTAATCTCTCTCACAAATTTTCTCTTCCCCAAAAAATCAGATAATATTTTCTATTAAAGTTGTAGATATCTACCTATATTTTATATATTATATTATAACATAACAAAAAAAACTAAAAAACTAAAAAAAAAATCTTTAAAGTTTATTTAAATAAACTTTAAATCAATAAAACTTACATGTCTATCACATATCTAACTCACATCAGAACTTACCTAAATAATAATAATTAAAAACAAATGGAAACCACAGATAAATTAAATTTAAAAAAAAAGATACCCACAACTCCATCTTAAATAAATTGAAAAAAAATACCCAAATAGAAACCACAGAAAAATAAAAATAAAAATAAAAAGATATATCTATCTATTTATTTATATCTATACTATATATTAAGCAAAAGAGGGCTTTTAACCCCCAAGGCCTATGGAAGCTTCAATATCCCAATCTGAATTTTTAAAATTTTTTATTTAAAAAAAAAAACTCAGCATTTATTGATTTGGTCAAAATTTTCTGATCAGCATTTATTAACTTTTTTCAATCCACATATCTTTTCACATGCCTGAAATTATTGATTTGGTCAAAATCCCTTAATCAGCATTTAAAATCTCCTCATACAAATTGTAAGGACCCACATTTCATGCCTTGGTCATGCTTGCATGCATTTGCATGATTTGTCATGTTAAGATTTGCACTCATGAATCTTGCCTTGTTTTGTACGTATTTGATTTGCCTAAGTGTATATGTATGTTTTGTTCCTCCCTTGTATTTGTTAAGCCTAAGTCATGCCACGCCTAAGTTATGTTAAGCCGAGGTCATCCTAAGCCTGTAAGTATCTTAGAATCTCTTTGTTTGACCTCTACCTTTGTTCTGGCATATTGGCCGAGATGATTATCATCTGGGCCGAGGTGTGTATCGCCGAGGCCGAGATGTGTATTATCTAGGCCGAGATGTTATCTTGAACCGAAGTGATCTTGTCCTGGAAGTGGTATGACCCAGACCGAGGTGTGGCACATCTAGGCCGAGGTGTGGCACAGCTTAGTCAAGTGTTGTCCTTCCTAGCTGAGATCATTGTCACCTTAGTTGCCGAAGCTTTGTTCTTTCAAGCCGATGTCCTTGTTACCGCACTGCCGAAGTCTTGTTCTTAGCCGAGGTCATAGTCCCTTGTTTGCCGATGTCTTGTCTTTTGCCGATGTCTTGTCTTTTGTCGATGTCATTCCTTGCCGGAGTGTTTCCTGTGAAGCTTGTTAGATACGCTTTGTCAGGACCTTGTCTTGTCAATCTATCACCTTTTTGAGGAGAACCAATCCGCCGCTGCCACGTGTCCGAGCTGAGTGTTAAATCAGCCGGCAGAGGGAGAAAGCTATCATTTGTTGTATTCTTGTTTGAGGAAGAGGAGAGAAGCTCTAGAAGAGGGAGAAGTGTTCTAGAGAGAGAGTAGATCTTCCAAGCTTGATTCCTAGAGATCGAACCGTTAGATCCGTGTTCTAAGGTTAGATTCTTGATCTACTCACATTGTTCTTTATGTTTATGTTATTGCATTGCATGATCGAATATGTTTTGAAAGCCATGCATCGTTTTGAAGTTCGGTTTTGAAGGAGGAAAATGATATTCAAGTGTTCTTCAAGAAAAGTCATGATTGATCCGAAAGCTCAAGCCAAGATTCATGTTTTTGTGTTTGTTTTCACATGATCTTCAAGTATGGGTGCCTAGGTCCATGTTTTCGAACTCATAGCATGAAAACCCAGATTTCCAGACTTCACTTCCCGAAGTGTGGTCGCCGAGGTCACTCTTGCCTAGACCTCACACTTAGGCCAAGCATCGTATCTCACCTTGGCCTACCTCGCATGATCACTTGCATCCTTGGATTGTCTTGTATGAACCTCGGCATGCAGTTGCACGCCGAAGCCTTGGTAACCACACCTCGGCTAAGAGGCGTGGGACCTCGGCATTGACCTGGTTGGTACCCAGCATGTCTCCTTGACATGTAAAACAGTGTTTTGACTTCCAGCATGTTTTCCCGAGATCATTTGCATGCATGTATGAATTGCTTGGAGAAGTATGTTTAGTAGAGTTTGCCATGTGTTTGTAGGACTTGATTCTTTGCCTTGATCCCGACGTTCCAAGAACTAGGTGAGTGGTGCTTTTAATAAAGCTATGTTAAACTGTTTTGAATAAGCCTTGCTTTGCTTTGTTTTGAAAAGTATTTGTTAAGTATGAATGATTACCCCTATTTTGTAAATCAAGTATAAGTTTCATGCACAAGTATCCGCTTTGTTTTGGGGACCGTGGTGATGGGGACCTAAGCCCAATAACCCGGCCTACAAGTGAATTGTTTTGGAGTCCGTACGTGCCAAGGGACTTTAAGCATTGGTGGCACAACCCTTTTGGAGTCCGTACGTGCCAAGGGACTTTAAGCATTGGTGGCACAACCCTTTTGGAGTCCGTACGTGCCAAGGGACTTTAAGCATTGGTGGCACAAGTCCGTACGTGCTAGGGGACTTTAAACGTTAGTAGCACATATGATTTGAAAGACCAAGATTGAAGTACAAGTTTGATATGTTTTGTTTGAATGTATTTGCCACTGACGGTCTTTGAACGAGTGGATAAGTATGATTTGTCATCGACGGTCTATGAGCGGATGGATATGTTCTGTTTGGAATGTGATGACCCCAAGTACATGTTTTGATACAAGTTATGCCAAGTATATGTTTTGTATAATGTCACGACCCCAACCCGCCCCTAGAAGGTCGGCGCCGAGATGGCCAGTAATCCCAGATTACCAAAGGCCTCTTACAAGAATTCACACACAAATCAGAGTATACATATGGGGCTAACATGTGCGGAAGCAATATGTCAAAATCTAAATAGTCCATAAGAGCTGTGCATAAGTCAAATGAAATGGCATACATCATAATTGAAGTCTTACAACTTGATTACAACATGAACAAAATACATGCTTTACATCTTAGCAAAAGGCTTCTCAAGCCGACATAAACATGATACATGAATTACAGTCAAAAGCATAATCTTCACAGTGGCCGACATCCTCAACGCCGACCTAACATGCATACAAAACCTCGGCACAGAAAGAAACACCTCGGCGAAGCCGACATCTAGCTTGGAACCTACATATATATAGAGAGGGTGAGTATTGGATACTCAGTGAATGGTACAAGCAATAAAGGGTTTAATGAATGATTCCCGAGGTCCTTGGTAAACATGCATACATATCATAACTTGTTCAAAACATGTACTTGGGGTCATCACATTCCAAACAGAACATATCCATCCGTTCCCAGACCGTCGATGGCAAAACATACTTATCCACTCGTTCATAGACCGTCAGTGGTGACTATCCGTTCATAGACCGTTGATAGCAAATCTACCCGTTCAAAGACCGTCGGTAGGACTTCAAACATATCTACCCGTTCACAGTCCGTCGGTAGCACATCAAACATATATACCCGTTCACAGACCGTCGGTAGCAAATACATTCAAACATGGGTACTACATGGGCTTAACGTCCCCTAGTACGAAAGGACGATGCTACTTGGGCTTAGAGTCCCCTAGCATGGAAGGACTTCCAAAACAAAGCATATACTTGGTATGCAAAACTTATACTTGATGCATAAATTAAGGGTAATCATTCATGCTTAACAAATACTTGTCAAAACAAAGCAAAGCAAGGCTTATTCAAAACATATAACATAACTTTATTAAAAGTACCACTCACTTAGTTCTTGGGACGTCGGAATCAAGGCAAAGGTCCAAGTCCTACAAACACATGGCAAGGTCTACTGAACGTCAAGTCTCACATACATGCAAATGATCTCGGGAAAACATGCTGAAAGTCAAAACACTGTTTTACATGTCAGGATGACATGCTGGGTACCAACCAGGTCTATGCCGAGGTCCCACACCACCTGGCCGAGGTGTGGTTACCAAGGCTTCGGCGTGCAACTGCATGCCGAGGTTCATGCAAGACAAACTAAGGTGCACGTGGTCATGCAGAGTAGGCCAAGGTGAGATACGATGCTTGGCCTAAGTGTGAGTCTAAGCAAGAATGATCTCGGCGACTACACCTCGGGAAGTGAAGTCTGGAGATCTGGGTTTCCACCCGTGAAGAACATGAAGAACATGAACATGAACATGAATGCCAAAATCATCATTTCCTTATACAAAATCTGGGTTTTCATGCTATGAGTTCGAAGACAAGGACCTGGGCACCCATACTTAAAGATCACATGAAAACAAACATGAAAACATGAATCTTGGCATGAGCTTTCGAATCAAAACATGGCTTTTCTTGAAGAACACTTGAATATCATTTTCCTCCTTCAAAACCGAACTTCAAAACAATGCATGGCTTTCAAAACATATTCGATCATGCAATGCAATAACATAAACATAAAGAACATCAAGAGTAGATCAAGAATCTAACCTTAGATCACGAATCTAACGGTTGGATCTCTAGGAATCGAGCTTGGAAGATCTACTCTCTCTCAAGAACACTTCTCCCTTCCTAGAGCTTCTCTCTCCTCACCCAAAACCAAAAACATATCAAATGATAGCTTTCTCTCTCTATCGGCTGATATAACAGTCAGCTCGGCCACGTGGCACTACCGGATTGGTTCTCCTCAAAAGGTGACTGATTGACAAGACAAGGTTCTGACAAAGCGTATCTAACAAGCTACACAGCAAACACTTCGGCAAGGAATGACATCGGCTAACAAGAAGACATCGGCGAGCAAAGAGTAATGACTTCGGCTAAAGACAAGACTTCGGCACTAAGGTAACAATGATCTCGGCTAGGTAGGACAACACTTGACTAAGCTGTGCCACACCTCGGCCTAGATGTGCCACACCTCGGCCTAGGTCATACCACTTCCAGGACAAGATCACTTCGGTTCAAGATAACATCTCGGCCTAGATAATACACATCTCGGCCTCGGCGATACACACCTCGGCCCAGATGATAATCATCTCGGCCAATATGCCAGAACAAAGGTGGAGGTCAACAAAGAGATTCCAAAATAGTTACAGGCTTGGGATGACCTCGGCTAAACATAACTTAGGCTTGGCACGACTTAGACTTAGGATAACAAGAGAGAAACAAAGCATACATATACACTTAGGCAAACCATATTCTTACAAAACAAGGCAAGATTCATGGACGCAAATCATAACATGGCAAATCATATAAATGCATGCAAGCATGACTAAGACATGAAATGTGGGTCCTTACATATAAGCTTTGCCAAGTACATGTTTTGTCACAAGTCATGCTAAGTATATGTTTTGTTATAAGTTATGCTAAGTACATGCTTTGATGTAAGTTTTGCCAAGTATGCTTCGTACAGTTATGCCGAGAACATGCTTTGACCAAGATATGATATATGTATGTTTTGCAAGAACCTCGGGAATCATTCATGAAACCCCTTTATTACTTGTACCATTCACTGAGTATTCAATACTCACCCTCTCTATATATATGTAGGTTTCAAGCAAGAAGTCGGCTCTGCCGAGATGTTATTTTGTAGCCGAGGTTTTGAATGCATGTTAGGTCGGCGTTGAGAACGTCGGCACCATGAAGATTATGTCCCTCGTCTTGTGTTTGTTTATGTCGGCTGTGAAGCCCTTTTGTTAAGGATGTAATATGTATTTTGCTTGTATTGTATTCAAGTTGTAAAGCTATAATTAAGATGTATGCCATTTCATTTGACTTATGCACAGCTCTTATGGACCATTTGTATGTTAAATTATTGCTTCCGCCCTTGTTAGCCCCATATGTATACTCTGATTGTGTGTGAATTCTTGTAAGAGGCCTTTGGTAATCTGGGATTACTGGCCATCTCGGCGCCGACCTTCTAGGGGCGGGTTGGGGTCGTGACACAAATAATTATAGATATAATTCGTGTATAGTTACTGCAGTATCTTTTTCAATTTCCCCCATACACTATGGTTAGTGATAAGAAA
Organism: Camellia granthamiana; assembly: GCA_036172215.1. NCBI lineage: Eukaryota > Viridiplantae > Streptophyta > Magnoliopsida > Ericales > Theaceae > Camellia > Camellia granthamiana. Next base: position 147,495,889 of record CM069904.1, on the reverse strand, counting down.
AAAATCTTAAAAAACATAATTTATATATTAAATTTTTTTTTAAATAAATATAAATATTTATAATTATCCCGTGCATAGCATGGGTGATAGGCTAGTACTATATATTAAGCAAAAGAGGTTTCTAACCCCCAAAGTCTGTGGGAGCTCCAATATGTCAATCCTAATTTTCTAACTTTTTGTTTTTTTTAAAAAAAAATAACCTCAGCATTTATTAACTTCTCTCAACCCACAAGACTTTTTGACTTCTCTCATAATTATTGTACCTTTTCCAAAACAAATAATTTGTATATTAAAAAAATTTAAAACAAATATAAATATCTATATCTATATCTATCTATTTATTTATATCTATCTCTAACCCATAAGTTTTGTGAGAGTTCCAATATCCCAATTTAAATTTCTTGATTTTTTGATTTTAAAAAAAAAACACCTTAACATTTATTAATTTCTCACAACCCCCAAACTTTACCCTTATAATAACACTTTAATGCATTAAGAATAAGTATAAAAAAATTCCTTAAACCTTAGATTGTTAAATTATTTTTATAAAAATTTTTAAAAAACATAATTTATATATTAAAAAAAATCTAAAACAAATATAAATATTTATAATTATCCCGTGCATAGCACGGGTGATAGGCTAGTTGAATATAAACAAATGGAGAAAAGGTAAAAAATTTAAAAGATATATTAACATGAAAAAATAAAAAAAGATAAGTCATACTATTAACCAAATCTCTCCATCTAAAAAGAGTGTAATGTTATATAAATTTTTTATTTATATATAATTTTCATACATAACAATTTGATTTATTATAAACTTTTCACTAGAAAACAAAATATCATTATAATAATGATATTTCCGTATTATTTTTATCAATTTTTTTTATAAATTTTATATATATTTAAAATTTTCCAACTAAAAAAATTGTAAACACAACGAAGCACAAAAGACGAGGCAGTGCTGCACTGAAAGTTCCAACGTGTGAATGAAGGACCATGGTTCAATCCAAGTCTCAAGGAGTGTGAATGAAGCACCGTGGTTTAATCGAGGTCTCAAGGAGTGAATAAATTTAATTTTAAATGGGTAAATTATAAATACATTTTTTTGATATTTGATTAAAATATAAATCGCCTCGCATAGTTTTGAAAATTATATTTCATTCCAGAAGTTTTTAATTTTATAACAAATCACCCATTTTATTAATATATTATCAAGTTAATTAACAATTTTTAATGATGTTAAAAATATGTTTTAATTCATAATTTAAGTAATTTTATTATTGTATAGAAGAGTAATTATAATTTTTTTTAAAAATTAATTCTGTTAAATAAAAAATTATAACAAAAAAATATTTATAATTTTATAAATTATAAACGACAATTTATATTTTAAATAAATATTCTGAAATGTATTTATAATTTTCGAGCTTTCGAGCTCCAAAACATTAATCTTAAATTTAAGTCTGAAATTTCCAATGGAGTCTTTAGCTTTTCCAATGAAGCCTTGAAGACAGAAGGGGCATATTAGCTCACTATGGAGAGACCTAACGCATCCATAGCTTTATTGTGCTATGGTTATTTAAATAGAGGCAAATGCTAACAATTCAATAGTTTAGAATATATCTATCTATCTATCTATCTATACTATATATTAAATAAAAGGAGATTTTTAACCCCAAACGTTGTGGGAGTTCCAATCTCCCAATCTAAATTTCTTGATTTTTTGATTTAAAAAAAATATATATTAGCATTTATTAACTTCTCTTAACCCCTAAGTCTTACGCTCATAATAACACTTTAATGTATTAAGAACAAATATAAAAAAAAATTATTTGAAATCCAACACATATGAATTCCTTGAAAAGTCCCAACACATATGATTATTATCCTTTATAATAACACTTTAATGCATTAAGAACAAGTCTAACCCCCAAGTCTTACGCTCATAATAACACTTTAATGTATTAAAAACAAACATAAAAAAATTATTTGAAATCCAACACATATGAATTCCTTGAAAAGTCCCAACACATATGATTATTATCCCTTATAATAACATTTTAATGCATTAAGAACAAGCATAAACAAAATTTCTTAAAAAGTCCAACACATATGATTATTATCAAAATATTAAACTTTAATATAATATAATAAAAAAAAGAAGACATTTAATTTCTTGAAAAATCCAACACATATGATTATTATCAAAATATTAAAATTTAATATAATATAAAAAATGAAAAAAAAAGACATTTAAAAATAGCAATTCACATATATAGATAATTGTAAATATATTAAGGAAAATGGGGTTTCTAAACCCCAAGCCTTATGGGAACTCCAATCTCTCAATCTTAATTTTTTAAATTTTTTATTAAAAAAAAAAAATCTCAACATTTATTGATTTGGTCAAAATTTCCTGATCAACATTTATTAACTTTTTTCAATCCACATGCCTGTATTTATTGATTTGGTCAAAATCTCTCATTAGCATTTAAAATCTCCTCACACAAATAATTACAGATACAGCTTGTGCATAGTTACTGTAGTAGCCTTTTTAATTTCTTCTGTACACTATGGTTAGTGATAAGATTATTAAATTTTTTTTATAGGAAAATCTTTAAAAACATAATTTATATATTAAAAAAAATTAAAACAAATATAAATATCTATAATTATCCCGTGCATAGCACGGGTGATATGCTAGTTATTTATATATGTGAATTGTGATTTTTAAATGTCTTCTTTTTTTTCCTTTTTTATATTATATTAAAGTTTAATATTTTAATAATAATCATATGTATTAGACTTTTCAAGGAATTAAATGTCTTTTTTTTTATTATATTATATTAAAGTTTAATATTTTAATCATATGTGTTGGATTTTTTAAGAAATTTTTTTTATGCTTGTTCTTAATGCATTAAAGTGTTATTATGAGGGATAATAATCATATGTGTTGGGACTTTTCAAAGAATTCATATGTGGTGGATTTTAAAAAAAAAATTTATGCATGTTTTTAATACATTAAAGTGTTATTATGAGGGTAAGACTTGGGGGTTGGGAGAAATTAATAAATGCTAAGTTTTTTTTTTTTTTAAATCAAAAAATCAAGAAATTTAGATTGGGAGATTGGAGCTCCCACAAGACTTGGGGTTAAAAACCCCCTTTTGCTTAATATATAGTACTAGCATATCACCCGTGCTATGCACGGGTTGTGTTTCACCACTTTATCTTTTTTTTTTCTTTTTTTATACTATATTAAAATTTAATATTTTGATACTAATCATATGTGTTGCACTTTTCAAGGAATTTATATGTGATGGACTTTTTTAGGAATTTTTTTCATGCTTGTTCTTAATGCATTAAAATGTTATTATGAGGGATTATAATCATGTGTTGGATTTTTCAAGGAATTCATATGTACTTCACAATTATTTCTATATATGTGAATTGTGATTTTTAAATGTCTTTTTTTTTAAATGTCTTCTTTTTTTTATATTATATTAAAGTGTAATATTTTGATGATAATCATATGTGTTGGACTTTCAAGAAATTCATATGTGTTGGACTTTTCAAGAATTTTTTTTTTAATGATTGTTTTTAATGTATTAAAGTGTTATTATGAAGGATAATAATCGTATGTGTTGGGACTTTTCAAGGAATTCATATGTGTTGGACTTTTCAAATTTTTTTTTTTATACTTGGGGGTTGGGAGAAGTTAATAAATACTAAGGTTTTTTTTAAAAAAAATAAAAAATCAAGAAATTTATATTGGGATATTGAAGCTCTCACATGACTTGGGGGGTTAGAAACCCCATTTTTCTTAATATATATACTAGCCTATCACCCGTGCTATGCACGGGATGATTATAGATATTTATATTTGTTTTAGATTTTTTTTAATATATAAATTATGTTTTTTAAGATTTTTCTTCTTATCACTAACCATAGTGTATGGGGGAAGTTGAAAAGGGTACTGTAGTAACTATACACGAATTGTATCTATAATTATTTATATAAGGGGATTTTAAATGCTGATCAGGGGATTTTGATCAAATCAATAATTGTAGGCATGTAGAAAGATATGTGGATTGAAAAAAGTTAATAAATGCTAATCAGGGGATTTTGACTAAATCAATAAATGCTGAGTTTTTTTTTTTTAAATAAAAAATTTTAAAAATTTAGATTGGGATATTGAAGCTTCCATAGGCCTTGGGGGTTAAAAACCCCCTTTTGCTTAATATATAGTACTAACCTATCACCCGTGCTATGCACGGGATAATTATAGATATTTATATTTGTTTTAGATTTTTTTTAATATATAAATTATGTTTTTTAAAATGTTTTTCTTATCACTAACCATAGTGTATGGGGAAAGTTGAAAAAGGTACTGTAATAACTATACACGAATTGTATCTATAATTATTTGTATGAGGGGATTTTAAATACTGATCAGGAGATTTTGACCAAATCAATAATTGCAGACATGTGGAAAGATATGTGGATTGAAAAAAGTTAATAAATGCTCATTAGGAAATTTTGACCAAATTAATAAATGCTGAGTTTTTTTTTAAATAAAAAATTTAAAAAATTCAGATTGGGATATTGAAGCTCCCATAGGCCTTGGGGTTAAAAATCCCTTTTTGCTTAATATATAGTATAGATATAGATAGATAGATAGATATATCTTTTTATTTTTATTTTTATTTTTGTGTGGTTTCTATTTGGGTATTTTTTTTTTCAATTTATTTAAGATGGAGTTATGGGTATCTTTGTATGGTTTCTATTCGGGTATTTTTTTTTTCAATTTATTTAAGATGGAGTTATGGGTATCTTTTTTTTAAAATTTAATTTATCTGTGGTTTCCATTTGTTTTTAATTATTATTATTTAGGTAAGTTATGATGAGAGTTAGATATGTGATAGACATGTGAGTTTTATTGATTTAAAATTTATTTAGATAAACTTTAAAGATTTTTTTTTTAGTTTTTTAGTTTTTTTTGTTATGTTATAATATAATATATAAAATATAGGTATTTACAACTTTAATAGAAAATATTATTTGATTTTTTGGGAAAGAGAAAATTTGTGAGAGAGATTAGGAGGGAGAGATTATGAAATATTTTTGTTATTAAATAAATAAATCAGTCAATAGTTTTTTTTAATCTATTTTGTAAATTAAAAATCAATAATTTTGGAAAATTGATTAATTTGTCCCATTAAGTGATTTAAAATTTTGAAAAATATATATAAAAAAAATACATAATTATATTATTAAATTATAATTCAAATTTAGATGTTATATCTTTTTGAGATCTATAGCTAAATTCTTATCTTTTTTTATTTTTTTATTTTTGTGTGTAACCATAGTGTACGGAAGAAATTGAAAAGGGTGTTGCAATAAGTATGAGAGAAGTCAAAAGGGATTGTGAGTTGGGAGAAGTCAATAAATACTGAGATTGGGTTGGGAGAAGTCAATAAATGGTGAGATTTTTTTTTTTTAAATCAAAAAATTAGAAAATTAGGATTAGGAGATTGGAGCTCCTACAGGCCTTGGGGTTAAAAACCCCCTTTTACTTAATATATAGTATAGATAGATAGATAGATAGATAGATAGATATATCTTTTTATTTTTGTGTGGTTTCTATTCGGGTATTTTTTTTTTCAATTTATTTAAGATGGAGTTGTGGGTATCTTTTTTTTTTAATTTAATTTTTTTGTGGTTTCCATTTGTTTTGAATTATTATTATTTAGGTAAATTATGATGTGAGTTAGATATGTGATAGACATGTAATACTTTTTGTTGTTAACATGTAATACTTTTTGTAATGAAACTATGATGAATAGATGAATGTTGGTCTTTTGTATATCAATGCATGCTTATATTGATGGATCTAATGTCGTTATTTTGAGGGCGTTACAACTTGGTATCAGAGCTTACCGGGTTCGAATACTTTGGGTACGTAGGAAGTGATTAGGATCACGATGGGTTTGTCTAGCTTGATAGAGACTTAAGTGTAGTGTCATATGCCATGTGCTTAATTGATAACATGCTTATGTGATTATTTGGGTATGGGATTTAGTTTTTAGGATATTGATTGGATCTTTGGGTTTCTGGGAGTCTTGTTGGAAAAGCACTTGATCAATGCTGTTTCTAACCGGAACTCTAGTAACGCCACGGGACTATCATTATCCGGAAATGAAATTCGTAAGTGCTTATGTGTTTATGTGCTTACGTGGAATGAATTACAGTTGTCCATGCATTAGGACGCGAGTGTTTAGTTTCGGCACATTTTTAAATGTGTTAATGTTCTTCGTTTCCGTTATTAGGATGTCAGGACGAGGAAGAGGTGGTAGGCGTGGTAGGCCTAGGCAACAGGAAATGCCTATACCGGATGAGATTCCGGCAGTACAGGAGGGAGTTGGTCAGGCCAATGTGGCCGAGCCTGCGGGTCAGTAGGCTATGAGTGCTTTGGCCCGAGAGATAGCGGGAGCTTTGGGTATTCTCAGGGCTGGAAATCAGGCAGTTGAGGCAGAGCCTTCCTTCTTGAAGAGGGAGTTCTTCCGGTCTAACCTGGAGGAGTTTGTTGGCGATCCTAAGGAGCCACTGAAAGCAGACGAGTGGCTGGAACAAATGAGTAAGACGTTCGAGATGCTTGGCATCGAGGACGGAGCACTGAAAGTGACCTTGGCATCCTTCCAGCTGAAGGGAGATGCGGGTCAATGGTGGAAGTATGAGAAAGTCCGTGTTGGTGGTACTTGGGAGGCGTTTGTAAATGCTTTCCAGGAGAGGTTCTTATCTGCAGTTGCTAGGGAGAAGCTGAGAGATCAGTTTAGCCAGCTTAATTAGCAGGGTTTGTCTGTGGCCGAGTTTGAGGCTACGTTTACTAGCTTGTCCAGGTTTGCACCTGAACTCGTGGCGTCCGAGGAGCGCCGTTGTTACGAGTTTGAGCGGAAGTTGAGGCGTGGCCTCAAGTTGAGGGTTGGTGGTTCTTATATTCGAGAGTATAGACATTTGGTGGATGCTGCAGCTCATATGGAGCTCTTGATGCAGGAGGAGGATGAGGAGAAGAATAGAGGTTCCAAGAGAAGCCAAGATGGCCAGGGAGATGGCAGGAGACAGAGGGGTTATAACCCTCAACAGTCTCAGGGTGGTGTGGCTAGGTCGACTTTCCCAGTACCGAGTGCAGGCTCCGGGAGGGGCAATCAGGGGGAGTTCACCTGTTACAAGTGTGGCCAGCCGGGTCACAAGGTTTCGGTTTGCCCGCAGAAGGGCGGAGGTCAGAGAGCTGCATCTTCTTCAGCTAGACCGCAGAGTCAGAGTTCGGGCAGGGGCCAGCCCTTGTCTTGTTATCAGTGTGGACAGCTTGGGCACCTGAAGAGGTTCTGCCCACAGTTGAGTGCCACTTCAGGGGCGTCTGGTTCTAGGCAGACGCAGAGTTTTCAGCCAGTTCAGTCTGTGCAGGCCTCGAGTGTCACGCCCCACTTTTATTACTCGAAGTCATTACCAATTTCATTAACTTGATTCAATTTTAGAGATAACATGCGGAAATAAACTCATACATTAAATCCGTAGAAGTGATTAACAATACTCTCATTCGTATGCAAAGTAAATATTACATGAACATACTTAATAAATTGCCCTTGGGCTTACATCACTTAAGGTACAAGAAGAAGGGTGTAACCCTTTCACAACAATGGCATTCCGCCAACATAACAGTGGCCCCGTGGCCAGTAAATAAGTAGATCCAAATCTTGTCGCTCAACCTGCTTAACACCTGAAAAGATTCAACAACGTGGGATGAACATATAGTCCAGTAGGGAACTCAACATGATCCTCAACAATAACAACTTACAGATAGCTATGATCATGAACACTCATTCTCATACTAGAATAGTAATGTGACAATTTATACAAAATATACATATGTATGACTTTTCTTGAAAACAACCGTTTCACTTAACGCTACAAGCGATTTGTCTTTCCTTTCTCCTTTCATTACCCTCATTCCCAATCTTTCATAACATTAACAACTACTTAGGAAAATAAACTCACTAAGCCCGATACTCTCTTCCATTTCCTATACATACACAGATGTATCCTTTCAAAACATGTTTACCTTTAAAACATTCGTTTTCCTTCACACTTTCCAAAAGACAAAAATGACATTTTGGTTCACTTCCAATACTATCATAACTATACATGCATATCTTTGTAAAAATATAAATTTACAATCCACCAACATGTATACAATCAATCAATGGAGTAACTCGGTCCTCCGAACTGTAACCAATCAAGTCCATGATATTCTCAGTTACAACGAAACAACAACAATTCCACTTTGCTCTACTAGCCATGTGCTTAGTAAGCCAAAGATATACTGAAGTAACTACAACCAACTTCACTCTACTAGCTATGTGCGTAGTAAGCCAAAACGCCAGTTTACCAGGCGCTAGCTGGAAGGGTATGGTGCCTTCTATTATTAGCGCATATAGTTCTCCAGGCGCTAGCTGGAAGGTGACGGTACCTTTGATTTTAAGCGCGGCATATAACGCCAACAACAACCATGCAACAAGGCATAACCAACATGTATAATGCATATACATAAACTATCAAGATACCAGCAATGTGTTAAAAATATATGAACACATGACGAACTCCTTCCGAGCAAATATACATATATATAATGTATCTAACACTTCATCACATATGATGTTCAATCAATCAATCATTTAATGCAAACCCGACAATTCTACACAACCGCGTCATCCTCCACCGATGACCAAGGACAAAACCTCTAGATGCATACAATTAGTACATCTATTGAAGACTCAATTATCATGAATCACAAACCCAACAACAACATTAACATGGTAGTTAAAGATACAACCTCTACATGTGTGTTCAACACTCAAGATACAACAACCCAATTCTCAAACTTATTTCGAAAACACTTTTCTCATTCTCCCAAAAACAACCCCATTTCCTTCTTGTCATCACAAAACCAACTCCACTATTCTTGTTTCCATAAAACCAATTTCAAAATCATGATTTATCCCATAGGCGTTAACACCCTTACCCAACTCATTTTGACAAAAGAGATTTACACACAATGGTCAACAAACTCCCATTTTAATTCACCCAATCAAAATATAATTTAGGGCTTTATCTTCTTTTAACTACAACATGCTAATTTATATACTAATTAGCCAAGACAACAATTAATGAAGCTAAATCCATTCCCAACACAACCAACCCTAGGTTTATCTCATGATTTTCAAACAAATCCAACATGATACAATTTTCATGCAATACAAAAAAATTACCACATATCTATCTATAGACGGAGTATTGAAAAAGAACAAGGAGAATCCCTACCTCAAATGGAGAACTCAAATGGAGAAGATGACCCGAAATCAAAGTGCTTCAAATCCCAAATTTCTTGGATCACAACGAAGCCCTCGACGATCAACACACTTCTTACAAAGGCCCAAGGTGAGGAAAACACTCTAGCTAGATCAATCCTAAGAGAGAAGTTAGGTTTTAGAGTGAGGTGCTCTCCAATGGAGGTTTTGAAAAAGTAAGAGAGAGAAAGGAAATCAAAAAGTGATCCAAAAAGCTACATCTCGGACTGATATACACGACGCCCCGCTCGAGCGTGGAAACCCCCGCTCGAGCGCCACTCACAGACTCCCGCTCGAGCGGACAATCCCCAGCTCGAGCGCCGGATACGCACATCCAGTACTTTTGCAGAACCAGGTCCCCGCTCGAGCGTCCAACTCCCCGCTCGAGCGGACCAGGACAACAAAGGCCCGCTCGAGCGTCAAAAACGCCGCTCGAGCGGAAAGGCTAAAATCTGGGCAAAACTTCTAAGCTTCAAAACACAACCGACTCAAACCCAACTTACCCAACAGAACCCAAAACTCCAAAACAAAGAGTAAGGGATACAAAAGAGGATAAGACAACACCAAATCTACGGAATCGAGTCCGGATTACAGTTCAATAATAACAAGGAATACCGGGATCGCTATATTGAGGGCCAATCCGGGGGCTTCGTCGTCCCAGTCAGTGCAGCAGTCTTATGCCCCTAGAGGTGAGCAGGTGGATCAGGGGCCTACAGGACGCGTGTATGCTGTTACCGCGCAGGACCTAGTACCAGCTCCATCAGTAGTGAGAGGTACCTTTCTGTTTTGCAACTCGATTGCTAGAGTGTTGATTGATACGGGTGCATCTCATTCTTTTATATTTGCTGCATTTGCATCTGTGTTGGAGTTGGAGTTAGCACTATTAGCATCTCCTATTTGTGTAGTGTCACCTATTGGGGGTGAATTGATCTTGAAACACGGATGTAGAGGTTGTGATATAGAGGTCGCCGACCATAGGCTTCCGTTTCCATTTGTAGTTATGCCCATGAAGGGCTTTGATGTTATTTCGGGTATGGACTGGTTATCGTCATACCGGGCAGTTATTGATTGCTACCGCCAGAGGGTCACTTGTTGTACCGTGAGCGGGGAGTGTTTCCATTTCTTGGGGGACCGGGTTGGTAGTGTTGTGCCACCGGGGTATGATCCGCGAGGGCGGAGTGAGCTTAGTGGTTTACTTGCTAGCTTTGAGAGTGGTGAGTGTGATGAGACCCAGATCGTGTTGCCGAGGGTAATTTGTGAGTACTCGGACGTCTTTCCCGAGGACCTCGTTAGTTTGCCACCTCACTGGGAGATTGAGTTCTCTATTGATTTAGTGCCCGGCACGGCGCCGATCTCTATGGCACCTTACCGTTTTGCTCCAGTAGAGTTGGTTGAGTTGAAAGTTCAGCTCCAGGAGTTGCTGGATAGGGGTTTTATTCGCCCTAGTGTTTCGCTGTGGGGAGCACCGGCCCTCTTTGCTAAAAAGAAAGATGGTGCCTTGAGATTGTGTATCGATTATCGGAAGTTGAACCGGGCTACGGTTAAGAATAAATACCCTATGCCCCGTATAGATGATTTGTTTGACCAGTTGAAGGGTTCCCATTGTTTCTCTAAGATAGACTTGAGATCGGGTTACCACCAGTTGAGGGTCAGGGAGGAGGATATTCCGAAGACGGCATTCCGTACGCGGTATGGCCATTATGAGTTTCTGGTAATGCCGTTTGGGCTTACCAATGCACCGGCAGTCTTTATGGACTTGATGAACCGGATTTTCTGGGAATTCTTGGATCGTTTTGTAGTCGTCTTCGTGGACGACATTCTTATCTATTCACCTTCTGAGGAGGAGCACGAGGAACACTTGAGAGTGGTGCTTGAGTTGCTTAGAGCCCATAGGCTATATGCCAAGTTTGAGAAGTGTGAGTTTTGGCTAGAAGAAGTCAAGTTCTTAGGCCATGTGGTTTCCGGGGAAAGGGTGTCTGTTGATACATCCAAAACTGAGGCAGTGCAAGATTGGGCACAGCCTAAAAGTGTGTTCGAGATCCGCAGTTTTCTGGGATTAGCTGGGTATTACCGTCGGTTTGTGAAAGATTTCTCCAGGTTAGCTTCACCGTTGACTAGACTGACTCGGAAGGGAGTCAAATTTGTATGGAGTGAGACTTGTGAAAAGTCATTTCAAGAACTGAAAGTTAGATTGACCACCGCTCCGATCTTGATTATTCCGGAGAGAGGGTTGGGTTATGCAGTCTATTGTGATGCCTCACGAGAGGGTTTGGGTTGTGTGTTGATGCAAGAGGGGAAAGTGGTAGCTTATGGCTCACGTCAGTTGAAAATTCACGAGAAGAATTACCCTACACATGACCTAGAGTTAGCAGCTGTGATCTTTGCCTTAAAAATCTGGAGGCACTACCTTTATGGTGAGAGATTCGAGGTGTTCTCGGATCATAAGAGTCTGAAATATCTGTTTTCACAGAAAGACTTGAACTTGAGGCAGAGGAGGTGGATGGAGTTTATTGAGGATTATGACTTTGAGTTGCATTATCATCCGGGGAAGGCCAATGTTGTGGCCGATGCCCTTAGCAGGAAATCCGTTAGTGATGTAGCTTGTATAGCCATCCGGGAGTGGGAGATATTGGGGGCACTTGGCGAGTTTGATTTGCTTCTGGGCGAATCCGTGGAGGCTGCGGCCTTGTTTTCTGTTGTTGCGCAGCCTACACTTGTGACTCGAGTGTTAGAGGCACAGAGAGGTGACCTTGAGGTAGAATCCCTCCGAGAGAAGATCTCCAGTGGGAAGGTTGAGAAGGGTCTGACGGTGTATCCCGACCAGAGTGTGAGATACCGAGACCGTTTGTTTGTGCCGGAGTCTTGCCGAGAGGAGATACTCCGAGAGTTTCATCATTCGCGCCTTGCGGTGCATCCGGGAGATACTAAGATGTATCAGGATTTAGGTCGCCAGTTTTGGTGGCGAGGTATGAAGAGAGATGTGGCTGTCTTCGTGTCTAAGTGCTTTACTTGTCAGCAAGTGAAGGCCAAGCATCAGAGGCCAGCGGGTTTGTTGCAACCCTTGCCTATTGTCGAGTGGAAGTGGGAGCATGTCACTATGGACTTCGTTGTAGGTCTTCCGAGGACTCAGTGGGGTAGTGATGCTGTTTGGGTGGTTGTAGACCGGTTGACTAAGTCAGCGCACTTCATTCCTATGCGCGTGAGAGATTCAGTAGATCATCTTGCTGACTTGTATATTCGGGACATAGTGAGATTGCACGAGGTCCCAGTGACGATTGTCTCAGATAGAGACCCTCGTTTTACTGCCAGGTTGTGGCAGAGTTTGCAGAGTGCCTTGGGTACTAAGTTGACTTTTAGTACAGCTTATCATCTTTAGACTGACGGGCAGTCCGAGCGTACTATTCAGATCCTTGAGGATATGCTTCGGGGTTGTGTCCTTGACTTCAGTGGGATGTGGGAGAGGCACTTGCCCTTGGTGGAGTTTGCCTACAACAACAGTTTTCAGTCTAGCATCGGTATGGCACCGTTTGAGGCCTTGTATGGCCGACCGTGTAGGTCTCCAGTTTGTTGGGCCGAGGTGGGTGCTGCACCTTTGTTGGGTCCGGAATTGGTTAGGGAGACGACGGAGAAAGTTGAGCTTATCCGTAGGAGGCTTGTTACAGCCCAGAGTCGTCAGAAATCTTATGCTGACCGTAAGAGGAGGCCGTTGGCGTTTGAGATGGGTGATCATGTCTTTCTGAAGATATCACCCAGGCGAGGTTTGATGAGGTTTGGGAAGAGTAGGAAGTTATCCCCTCGGTTTATTGGTCCTTTTGAGATCCTTGAGAGGATTGGCGAGATTACTTATCGTTTAGCTTTGCCGCCACAGTTATCCGGAGTTCATGACGTGTTTCATGTGAGTATGCTTCGGAAGTATGAGCCAGATCCATCACATATATTGGATTGGACCGACTTAGAGGTAGATGAGGATGTTTCGTATGAGGAGAGACCGGTTCGGGTCTTGGATAGGCGGGATCAAGTCCTGCGTGGCAAGACCATTCCTTTGGTAAAGGTTTTGTGGAAACATCACGGAGTGGAGGAGGCCACTTGGGAACGTGAGTTGGAGGTCCGAGAGAAATATCCGGACCTATTTGTGGACATTTGAACATATGTTATATATCGTTGTATTGTTGAACTTTAAGACCGTTAAATATGTCTTAAGTTGTAAAACATGGCGCATGTTTTGGTTAATGATAGTAGTTGGAAACTTGCCTCAAATGGAAGTTTGTATAACATTGCATATGTTGAATATATAGTAGAACTGGAAATGTATCATGATTATTGCTTATGATATGAATTGTGAACCGTGTGTTGGAAATGGTTGAAATGGAAAGAAAATGCATGTTGAAACATATGTATTGTGAAATGTCTCTTGATAAGGGATGGGATGACCGGTAATGGGTCATGTTGTTTAATGTTGAAGCGTAACATTGTTTAAAATGGAAAAAAAACCTGTTTTCGAAAACTTGTTCTCAATTTCGGGGACGAAATTCTTTAAGGAGGGGGAGGTTATAGCGATCCCGGGTTTACCCTTGTTGTATAGTGATCCGGACTTGTGTCCGTGGATGTTAGTAGCTGATTATTATCTTGTTTATAGGATGTGTTGGGCAGGTTTGTTACAGGTTGGTTGAGCTTAGGAACCAAAACTAGTTGCCCAGATTTTGGCCTGTCCGCTCGAGCGGAGCTTTCGACGCTCGAGCGGGGACCTTGTTGTTGCTTGTCCGCTCGAGCGGGGAATACACCCATCCAGTATTTCCTGTGTAGTGTTGGGCGCTCGAGCGGGGGATTGGCCGCTCGAGCGGGAGGTTGTGAGTGACGCTCGAGCAGGGAGTTGGACGCTCGAGCGGGGACCTGTCTGCAGAAACTTCTGGGAGTGTGCATCCGCCGCTCGAGCGGGAGTCTGTGAGTGACGCTCGAGCGGGGGTTTCCACGCTCGAGCGGGGCGACTGGGTTTAAGTTCCGAGTTTTAGCTTTTTAAATCACTTTTTCTTGTTCTTTCTCTCTCTTACTTTCCCAAACACAAATTTGAGAGCCTCTCTCTCTACAATCTTAACTTCTCTCTTAGATTTGATCTAGTAGGAGTTGTTTACTCATTTTTGGTCTTTACAAAAGTTGTGTTGATCGTCGAGGGCTACATTTTAATCTGAAAATTTCGGGATTTGGAGCATTTTGGTTTTGGTCTTCATCTCCGTTGGAGCTCATCTTTTGAGGTAGGGATATCCTACTCCTCTTTATGAATTTTGTCTTTGAATTTTAGCATTTTGATATGTTGGGTGTTGTTGGGTAATTTTGAGAAAGTTTGGGTCTTTTGTGTAATTTTACAAAAGTTGGGGTTTTGTTATTAATAAACCTAAATGCAAGCTTGGCATAGAAAGATGAGTTAGATGATGGATTATGTATGAAAATGGAACCTTAGGGTTGTTTTGTTAATTATGAGAATTTGCCCTAATTGTTTTAATTAATTAAAGAAAATGAGGAATTGAATTGAAAATGTCGAGATTGGAAGTGTATGGGATTAAAGGGTGTAGTTGATTTATTTATCGCTCACCAAATTGAAATGTTGATTTAATATCCATTGTGCATTTATTTTCTATTTAGAAATAACTGCTTTGGACTATCGGTGGAGGATAGTCGTGATTGTTGTAGACAATGCATGATGATTAGGCAAACGAAAACTAATCAATGGAATGTGTCATGGGACTTAACGGTTGATAGAATACATTAACTTTATGTATTGATTGAATGTATGTAGAACCTATGTGTTTATATGCATTATGTGTAGAGGAGGAGATGGGGGATGTACTCCGCGGTTTAGGGGAAGATGGGGGATGTACCTCTAAGCCGGATAGTGTTGGGAGGAGATGGGGGATGAACTCCGTAGATACAGCTCATATGCTTGTCTAGAGAAGTGAAGATACAGCTCATTTGCTTATCTTTGAGAAATATAGATATAGCTCATATGCTTGTCTAGAGAAGAGTAGATATAGCTCTTATGCTTATCTTCGGTTGTGTGATATAGTTCTTATACTTATCTGCTGAGGTGTTGATATAGCTTATATGCTTATCGGTTAATGTGATAACATAGCTAGTATGCTTATTTATCGAAAATGGAAAATGAGAAGTAACATAGACTTGTAAGTCATGTGATTGAAATGTGTTATATGTGGATGTATTAGTGGTGACCATCTATCAGCTGCTAATCTTTTAGTCATTGTCCATAGTTGGTTTAGTATATTTCTACTGGGCTGTGGCTCACCCTATATGGGAACATCATTTTCAGGTACATGTAGCATGCCACCTCCAAGGACATAGCTTGGGAGGCTAGAGGCGGACAGACTTTTTGTGTCTATGTTCTTTTGATGTATTACATGTATATTCAAGCCAAAGGCTTAATGTGTATTTGAGTTAGCGCTCTTTTTTTTGTAACCAAGTGTTAACTTGGAAAGCTGTAAGCCCTTAGGGCATTTGCTTTTGTTGTTAACATGTAATACTTTTTGTAATGAAACTATGATGAATAGATGAATGTTGGTCTTTTGTATATTAATGCATGCTTATATTGATGGATCTAATGTCGTTATTTTGAGGGCGTTACATAGAGTATAGATCAGTCAATAGTTTTTTTAATCTATTTTGTAAATTAAAAATCAATAATTTTGAAAAATTGATTAATTTGTCCCATTAAGTGATTTAAAATTTTGATAGATATACATAATAAAAAATACATAATTATATTATTAACTCATAATTCAAATTTAGATGTTATACCTTTTTGAGATCTATAGCTAAATTCTTATCTTTTTTTTTTTATTTTTGTGTGTAACCATAGTGTATGGGAGAAATTGAAAAGGGTGTTGCAATAATTATGAGAGAAGTCAAAAGGGATTGTGGGTTGGGAGAAGTCAATAAATGCTAAGGTTGGGTTGGGAGAAGTCAATAAATGCTGAGGTTTTTTTTTTTTTTTAAATCAAAAATTTAGAAAATTAGGATTAGGAGATTGGAGCTCCCACAAGCCTTGGGGTTAAAAACCCCATTTTGCTTAATATATAGTATAGATCAGTCAATAGTTTTTTTAATCTATTTTGTAAATTAAAAATAAATAATTTTGAAAAATTGATTAATTTGTCCCATTAAGTAATTTAAAATTTGATAGATATACATAATAAAAAATACATAATTATATTATTAACTCATAATTCAAATTTAGATGTTATATCTTTTTGAGATCTATAGCTAAATTCTTATCTTTTTATTTTTATTTTTGTGTGTAACCATAGTGTAGGGGAGAAATTGAAAAGGGTGTTACAATAATTATGAGAGAAGTCCAAAGGGATTGTGGGTTGGGAGAAGTCAATAAATTCTAAGGTTGGTTTGGGAGAAGTCAATAAATGCTGAGGTTTTTTTTTTTTTTTTAAATCAAAAATTTGGAAAATTAGGATTAGGAGATTGAAACTCCCACAAGCTTTGGGGTTAAAAACCCCATTTTGCTTAATATATAGTATAGATCAGTCAATAGTTTTTTTAATCTATTTTGTAAATTAAAAATAAATAATTTTGAAAAATTGATTAATTTGTCCCATTAAGTGATTTAAAATTTTGATAGATATACATAATAAAAAATACATAATTATATTATTAACTCATAATTCAAATTTAGATGTTATATTTTTTTGAGATCTATAGCTAAATTCTTATCTTTTTTTATTTTTATTTTTGGGTGTAACCATAGTGTATGGGAGAAATTGAAAAGGGTGTTGCAATAATTATGAGAGAAGTCCAAACGGATTGTGGGTTGGGAGAAGTCCATAAATTTTAAGGTTGGTTTGGGAGAAGTCAATAAATGCTGAGGTTTTTTTTTTTTTTTAAATCAAAAATTTAGAAAATTAGGATTAGGAGATTGAAGCTCCCACAAGCCTTGGGGTTAAAAACCCCATTTTGCTTAATATATAGTATAGATCAGTCAATAGTTTTTTTAATCTATTTTGTAAATTAAAAATAAATAATTTTGAAAAATTGATTAATTTGTCCCATTAAGTGATTTAAAATTTTGATAGATATACATAATAAAAAATACATAATTATATTATTAACTCATAATTCAAATTTAGATGTTATATCTTTTTGAGATCTATAGCTAAATTCTTATCTTTTTTTTTATTTTTGTGTGTAACCATAGTGTATGGGAGAAATTGAAAAGGGTGTTGCAATAATTATGAGAGAAGTCAAAAGGGATTGTGGGTTGGGAGAAGTCAATAAATGCTAAGGTTGGGTTGGGAGAAGTCAATAAATGCTGAGGTTTTTTTTTTTTTTAAATCAAAAATTTTAAAAATTAGGATTAGGAGATTGGAGCTCCCACAAGCCTTGGGTTAAAAACCCCCTTTTGCTTAATATATAGTATAGATAGATAGATAGATAGATAGATTATATATATATAATATAAGAATATAAGAAAATTTTAATTGAAAACTCTCTTTCAAGGGTCTCATCTTGTGAGGAATCCCATCAAGAGCTTGAAATTATTGTGAAAATCTCCACCTGTTTATAAGAAAAAAATTCTTTCAAAAAAAAACTCAAGAAATCCATATGGGATTCAATCAAATGTATTGGAGGAAATATTGAAATTTTGATATTCCTCCAAAATTTTTGCTCCTCTTTCAATCAAATTATTTGAATTAAAATCATATGAAGAGAATATTAAATATTTGATTTCCTCTTCCAAAATTAAAATTAATAATATTTTAAAATATATTATTATATTTTTCACTAAAAAAATATTAGGACAAATATTTAAGACAATTTAATATTTTTAGTTTATAATTTTATTACTTATATTTTTATTTAAATATAATTTTAATATATTTATTACGTCACGGTTCGATTACGGTTCAACCGATGATTGAACCGATGACCCGTCCACTCAATCCCTTTTTCCAATTCATTCACCCGTCCGATTTTTAGAACATTGCCCACCTCTATCATAATCTAATCCCAACACTCATCTTCCAAAACAAACATGCCCATGTCTTACAGTAAATCAGGCAAGCTGAGATCGGACTGGACAGTACTGTTTGGCCCGTGAGGGCTCACCACGGGTCCCTTTTTGATAATCCGAACCGTTCAATGTATAAAACTCGTCGAATACTATGTGCTTGGAAAAAATCACATTGATTGAATATCGATAACTATCTCATCGAATCAGTTTTTTGTCAATCGTTAATTTATTCACCGTCTATTTTGTTTATACAAAACTGATTTAATCACATAGCTATTGATATCTAACCAACGTGATTTTTTATAGGCATATAGTAGTCGATGAGATCACACATTAACGATTCAAATTATCAAAACGGACACGTGGTGAGCCCCCACAGGCCAATCAACACCGTCCAGTCCGATCTTGAACTGGAGGCAAGCTGCTCCCTTTTGCAAATACACTCTAAATACTCTCATTTTGGCAACAAAGAAAGAGCCACCTCTTTTTCAATTTTTTTTTTTTAGTAATTTATTTTAAATTATGTCAATTTTTTTTACTTTCCCGATTGATTTTGTCAAGACGAATTTTATAGCGATCCCGGGTTTTACCCCCTTGTTGTACAGTGGTCCGGACTTGAGTCCGTGGACATTAGCAGTAGTTATTCCCTTGTTTACATCCTTTCACACTTTGTTTTGAGTTATAGGATGTGTTGGGCAGGTTTGTTTCAGGTTGGTTGTGTTTGGGAGTCAAGTGTTGCTGCCCAGAATTCTGGGCCTTCGCTCGAGCGAGAAGTTTGTCGCTTGAGCGAGCTCTTTGTTTTGGTCATTCGCTCGAGCCAGGGTTTGGTCGCTCGAGCGAGAGGTGTGTTTTGTGTCTGGTGGGTCGAGCCAGAGTGTCTTCGCTCGAGCAAGCGATTGCGTCTGGTTCTGGACCTGAGAGTTGCATTTCTTGGCTCGAGCGATCTGGTTTTTCTTCGCTCGAGCGAGCGTTCCGTCGCTCGAGCGTGCGTCTGGTTACAGACCTGTAGGTTCGAGTTGTTGGCTCGAGCGAGCATTCTGTCGCTCGAGCGAGATTCTGAGTTGTTGGCTCGAGCAAGACTTTCTTGGCTCGAGCGAGATTTTCTGTGTCTGGTCGCTTGAGAGACCAAGTCTTCGCTCGAGCGAGCCTGTTTTATATCAGCGGGCAGCAGCGATTTTACACATCACTTTTTCACTCCCTTTTCTTTCCAAACCCTAGATCTGAGACGCTCTCTCTCTAAACTTACTCTCTCTCTAAGATTTGATTTCTCTAGAGTGTGAATCTATCCTAGGGCCTTTGTTAAAAAGATAGAGCTTTGTTTTAATCTGAAAAAGTTGGGATTTGGAGCACGTTGGGTTTTGGTCTTCATCTCCTTTTGAGCTCAAACTTCGAGGTAGGGATACCCTACTCCCCTTTATGAGTTTTGTCTTTGAATTTTAGCATTTTGATATGTTGGGTGTTGTTGGGTAATTTTGAGAAAGTTTGGGTCTTTTGTGTAATTTTACAAAAGTTGGGGCTTTGTTTATAATAAACCTAAATGCAAGTTTGGCATAGAAAGATGAGGTAGATGATGGATTATGGATGAAAAATGGAACCTTAGGGTTATTTTGTAAATTATGGGAATTTGCCCTAATTGTTTTAATTAATTAATATATGTAATTAATTAAAGGAAATGAGGAATTGAATTGGAAATATTGAAATTTGGAATGTATGGAGTTAAAGGGTGTAGTTGAATTATTTATCGCTCACCAAATTGAAATGTTGATATATTATCCATTTTGTGCATTTATTTTCTGTTTAGAAATAACTGTTTTGGGCTATCGGTGGAGGATAGTCTTGATTGTTGTAGACAATGCATGATGATTAGGCAGACGAAAACTAATCAATGGAATGTGTCATGGAGCATGACGGTTAATAGAATACATTAACTTTATGTATTGGTTGATTGTGTATAGAACCTTTGTGTTTATATGCATTGTGTGTAGAGGAGGAGATGGGGGATGTACTCCGCGGTTTAGGGGAAGATGGGGGATGTACCTCTAAACCGGATAGTGTTTGGGAGGAGATAGGGGATGAACTCCGTAGATATAGCTCATATGCTTATCTTTGAGAAGTGTAGACATAGCTCATATGCTTGTCTAGAGAAGTGTGGATATAGCTCATATGCTTATCTTTGGTTGTATGATATAGTTCTTATACTTATCTGTCGAGATGTTGATATAGCTTATATGCTTATCTGTTGATAAATTGATGTAGCTGGTATACTTATCTACTGAGAATGGAAAAGGAAAAGTAACATAGACTTGTAAGTCATGTAGCTGTAATGTGATATAAGTGGATGTATCGGTGTTGGCCATCTATCAACTGCTAATCTTCTAGTCATTGTTCATAGCTGGTTTAGTGAATTTCTACTGGGCTGTGGCTCACCCTATATGGGAACATCATTTTCAGGTACAGGTAGCATGCCACCTCCAAGGACATAGCTTGGGAGGCTAGAGGCTGTCAGACTTTTTGGATGTCATTTTCTTTTGATGTATTACATGTAAATTCAAGCCTAGGGCTTAATGTGTATATGAGTTAGTACTCATTTCTTGTAACCAAGGGTTGGCTTGGAAAGTTATAAGCTCATGGGGCGTTTACTTTTGTTGTCAACATGTAATACTTTTTGTAAGGAAATACTCTAAGGAAAAGAAGGATGTTGATCTTTTATATATCAATGCATGTCAATATTGTTGAGTTTATTGTTATTATTTTGAGGGCGTTACAACTTGGTATCAGAGCGTACCGGGTTCGAATACTTTGGGTACGTGGGAAGTGATTAGGATCACAATGGGTTTGTGTCGCTTGATAGAGACTTAGGTGTAGAGTCATATGCTATGTGTTTAAATTGATAACATGCTTATGTGACTATGTGGGTATGGGATTTAATTTCTAGGATGTTGATTGGATCCTTGGGTTTCTGTAAGTCTTGTTGGAAAAGCACTTGATCAATGCTGTTTCTAACCGGAACTCTAGTAATGCCTCGGGACTATCATTATCCGGAAACGAAATTCGTAAGTGCTTATGTGTTTATATGCTTACGTGGAGTGAATTACAGTTGTGCATGCATTAGGACACGAGTGTTTAGTTTCGGCACATTTATGAATGTGCTAATGTTCTTCGTTTCCTTTATTAGGATGTCAGGACGAGGAAGAGGTGGTAGGCGCGGTAGGCCTAGGAGGTAGGAAGTGCCTATACCGGATGAGATACCAGCAGTACAGGAGGGAGTTAGTCAGGCCAATGTGGCCGAGCCAGCGGGTCAGCAGGCTATGAGTGCTTTGGCCTGAGAGATAGCAGGAGCTTTGGGTATTCTCAGAGCAGGGAATCAGGTTACTGAGGCAGTGCCTTCTTTCTTGAAGAGGGAATTCTTCCGGTCTAACCCGGACAAGTTTGTTGGGGATCCAAAGGAGCCACTTAAGGCAGATGAGTGGTTGGAACAAATGAGTAAGACGTTCGAGATGCTTGGCATTGAGGACGGAGTACTGAAAGTGACCTTGGCATCCTTTCAGCTGAAGGGAGATGCGGGTCAATGGTGGAAGTACGAGAAGGTTCGTGTTGGTGGTGCATGGGAGGCGTTTGTAAATGCTTTCCAGGAGAGGTTTTTATCTTCAGCTGCTAGGGGAGAAGCTGAGGGATCAGTTTTGCCGGCTTAATCAGCAGGGTTTGTCTGTGGTCGAGTTTGAGGCTACATTTACTAGCTTGTCCAGGTTTGCACCTGAACTTGTGGCGTCCGAGGAACGCCGTTGCTTTGAGTTTGAGCGGAAGTTGAGGCGTGGCCTCAAGTTGAGGGTTGGTGGATCTTTCATACGAGAGTATAGACATCTGGTGGATGCTGCAGCTCATATGGAGCTCTTGATGCAGGAGGAGGAGGAGGAGGAGGAGGAGAATAAAGGTTCCAAGAGGAGCCAGGATGGCCAGGGTGATGGCAGGAGACAGAGGGGTTATAACCCTCAGCAGTCTCAGGGTGGTGTGGCAAGATTGACCTTTCCAGTGCCGAGTGCAGGCTCGGGGAGAGGCAATCAGGGGGAGTTCACCTGCTACAAGTGTGGTCAGTTGGGCCACAAGGCTTCGGTTTGCCCACTGAAGGGTGGAGGTCAGCGAGCTACTTCTTCTTCAGCTAGACCTCAGGGTCAGAGTTTGGGCAGGGGCCAGCCCTTGTCTTGTTATTAGTGTGGACAGCCTGGGCACCTGAAGAGGTTTTGCCCACAGTTGAGTGCCACTTCAGGAGCGTCTGGTTCTAGGCAGACGTAGAGTTATCAGCCAGTTCAGTCTGTGCCGGCCTCGAGGGCCAATCCGAGAGCTTCGTCATCCCAGTCTGTGCAACATTCGTATGCTCCTAGGGGTGAGCAGGTGGATCAGAGGCCTACAGGGAGCGTGTATGCGGTTACCCGCGCAGGACCTAGTACCAACTCCATCAGTAGTGAGAGGTACTTTTCTGTTTTGCAACTCGGTTGCTAGTGTATTGATTGATACGGGTGCGTCTCATTCTTTTGTATCTGCTGCATTTGCATCTGTATTGGAGTTGGAGTTGGCACTGTTAGCATCTCCTATTTGTGTTGTGTCACCTGTTGGGGGTGAGTTGATTTTGAAACACGGATGTAGAGGTTGTGATATAGACGTCGCTGATCATAGGCTTCCGTTTCCTTTTGTAGTTATGCCCATGAAGGGCTTTGATGTTATTTTGGGTATGGACTGGTTATCGTCATATCGGGCAGTTATTGATTGCTACCGCCAGAGGGTCACTTGTTGTACCGTGAGCGGGGAGTGTTTCCATTTCTTGGGGGACCGGGTTGGTAGTGTTTTGCCACCGGGGTATGATCCGCGAGGGCGGAGTGAGCTTAATGGTCTACTTGCTAGCTTTATGAGTGGTGAGTGTGACGAGACCCAGATTGTGTTGCCAAGGGTGGTTTGTGAGTATTCGGATATTTTTCCCGAGGATCTTGTTGATTTGCCACCTCACTGAGAGACAGAGTTCTCTATTGATTTAGTGCCCGGCACGGCGCCGATTTCTATGGCACCTTTTCGTTTTGCCCCAGCAGAGTTGGTTAAGTTGAAAGTTCAGCTCCAGGAATTGCTAGATAAGGGCTTCATTTGCTCTAGTGTTTCGCCGTGGGGAGCACCGGCCCTCTTTGCTAAAAAGAAAGATGGTGCCTTGAGATTGTGTATCGACTACCGGAAGTTGAATCGGGCTACGGTTAAGAATAAGTACCCTATGCCCCGTATAGATGATCTATTTGACCAGTTGAAGGGTTCCCGTTGTTTCTCTAAGATAGACTTGAGATCGGGTTACCACCAGTTGAGGGTCAGGGAGGAGGATATTCCGAAGACGGCATTCCGTATGCAGTATGGCCATTATGAGTTTTTGGTGATGCCATTTGGGCTTACCAATGCACCGGCAGTCTTTATGGACTTGATGAACCGGATTTTCCGGGAATTCTTGGACCGTTTTGTAGTCGTTTTCGTGGACGACATCCTGATTTATTCACCTTCTGAGGAGGAGCACGAGGAACACTTGAGAGTGGTGTTTGAGTTGCTTAGAACCCATAGGCTGTATGCCAAGTTTGGGAAGTGTGAGTTCTGGCTAGGAGAAGTCAAATTCTTAGGCCATGTGGTATCCGAAGAAGGGGTGTCTGTTGATGCATCCAAGACGGAGGTAGTGCAAGATTGGGCACAGCCTACGAGTGTGTTTGAGATCCGCAGTTTTCTGGGATTAGCTGGGTATTATCGCCGGTTTGTGAAAGATTTCTCCAGGTTAGCTTCACCATTGACTAGACTGACTCGGAAGGGAGTCAAATTTGTATAGAGTGAGACTTGTGAAAAGTCATTCCAAGAGCTAAAAGTTAGATTGACCACCGCTCCAGTTTTGATTATTCCGGAGAGAGGGTTGGGTTATGCGGTTTATTGTGATGCCTCACGAGAGGGTCTGGGTTGTGTGTTGATGCAAGAAGGGAAAGGGGTAGCTTATGGCTCACGTCAGTTGAAAATTCACGAGAAGAATTACCCTACACATGACCTAGAGTTAGCAGTAGTGATCTTTGCCTTGAAAATCTAGAGGCACTACCTTTATGGTGAGAGATTCGAGGTGTTTTCGGATCATAAGAGTCTGAAATATCTGTTTACACAGAAAGACTTGAATTTGAGGCAAAGGAGGTGGATGGAGTTTATTGAGGATTACGACTTCGAGTTGCATTATCATCTGGGAAAGGCCAATGTTGTGGCTGATGCCCTTAGCAGGAAATCCATAGGTAATGTAGCTTGTGTAGCCATCCGGGAGTGGGAGATGTTAGGGGCACTTGGCGAGTTTGATTTGCATCTGGGCGAATCTGTTGAGGTTGCGGCCTTGTTTTCTGTTGTTGCACAGCCTACACTTGTGACTCGAGTGTTAGAGGCACAGAGAGGTGACCTTGAGGTAGATTCCCTCTGAGAGAAGATCTCCAGTGGGAAGGTTGAAAAGGGTCTGGCTGAGTATCCCGACCAGAGTGTGAGATACCGAGACCATTTGTTTGTGCCGGAGTCTTGCCAAGAGGAGGTACTCCGAGAGTTTCACCATTCGCGTCTCGCGGTGCATCCGGGAGGTACTAAGATGTATCGTGATTTGGGTCGCCAGTTTTGGTGGCGGGGAATAAAGAGAGATGTTGCAGTCTTTGTGTCTAAGTGCCTTACTTGTCAGCAAGTGAAGGCCGAACATCAGAGGCCAGCGGGTTTGTTACAACCCTTGCCTATTGCCGAGTGGAAGTGGGAGCATGTCACTATGGACTTCGTTGTAGGTCTTCCGAGGACTCAGCGGGGTAGTGATGCTATTTGGGTGGTTGTAGACCGGTTGACTAAGTCAGCGCACTTTATTCCTATGCGCGTGAGAGATTCGGTAGATCACCTTGCCGACTTGTATATCCTGGACATAGTGAGATTGCACGGGGTCCCAGTGACGATCGTCTCAGATAGAGACCCTCGTTTTACTGCCAGGTTGTGGCAGAGTTTGCAGAGTGCCTTAGGCACTAAGTTGACCTTTAGTACAGCTTATCATCCTCAGACTGACGAACAGTCCGAGCGTACTATTCAGATCCTTGAGGATATGCTTCGAGGTTGTGTCCTGGACTTTAGTAGGACGTGGGAGAGGCACTTGCGCTTGGTGGAGTTTGCCTATAACAACAGTTTTCAGTCTAGCATTGGTGTGGCACCGTTTGAGGCCTTGTATGGCCAACCGTGTAGGTCTCCAGTTTGTTGGGCCGAGGTGGGTGATGCACCCTTGTTGGGTCCGGAGTTGGTTAGGGAGACGACGGAGAAGGTTGAGCTTATCCGTAGGAGGCTTGTTACAGCCCAGAGTCGTCAGAAATCTTATGCTAACCGTAGGAGGAGGCCTTTGGCGTTTGAGGTAGGTGATCATGTCTTCCTGAAGATATCACCTAGGCGAGGATTTATGAGGTTTGGGAAGAGCGGGAAGTTATCCCCTCGGTTTATTGGTCCTTTTGAGATCCTTGAGAGGATTGGCGACGTTGCTTATCGTTTGGCTTTGCCGCCACAGTTGTCCGGAGTTCATGACGTGTTTCATGTGAGTATGTTTCGGAAGTATGAGCCGGATCCATCACATGTACTGGATTGGACCGACTTAGAGGTAGATGAGGATGCCTCGTATGAGGAGAGACCGGTTCGGGTCTTGGATAGGCGGGATCAAGTCCTGTGTGGCAAGACTATTCCTTTGGTGAAGGTTTTGTGAAAATATCACGGAGTGGAGGAAGCCATTTGGGAACGTGAGTTGGAGGTCCGTGAGAAATATCCGGACTTATTTGTTGATATGTAGTTATGTTTTGAGATTTTGTAATTTTAATGAACTTTAAGAACATTATGTTTATGTCTTAAGTTGTAAAACATTGTGGATGTTTTGGTTTATGGATGTATTGTGGAAACTTGCCTTGAAATGGAAGTTGATTATAATATTGCATATGTTGGCTATATTATAGAAATGGAGTTATATCATGAGAACTGAATATGATGTGGAAATGTGAATCATGTGTGTTGAAAACTGTTAAAATGGAAGGGAAATGCATATTGTAATGTATATGTTGTGAAATGCCTCTTGATAAGAGATGGAATGACCGGTAATGGGTCAGGTTGTTTGATGTTGAAATGTAACATTGTTTAAAATGGAGGAAAACCTGTTTTTTTTGAAAAACTTGCACTTAATTTCGGGGACGAAATTCTTTAAACGGGGGACGTTATAGCGATCTCGAGTTTTACCCCCTTGTTGTACAGTGGTCCGGACCTGAGTCCGTGGACATTAGCAGTGGTTATTCCCTTATTTACATCCTTTCACACTTTGTTTTGAGTTATAGGATGTGTTGGGTAGGTTTGTTTCAGGTTGGTTGTGTCTGGGAGTCAAGTGTTGCTGCCCAGAATTCTGGGCCTTCGCTCGAGCGAGCTCTTTGTTTTGGTTCTTCGCTCGAGCCAGGGTTTGATCGCTCGAGCGAGAGGTGTGTTTTGTGTCTGGTGGGTCGAGCCAGAGTGTCTTCGCTCGAGCAAGCGATTGCGTCTGGTTCTGGACCTGAGAGTTACATTTCTTGGCTCGAGCGAGCTTTCCTTCGCTCGAGCGATCTGGTTTTTCTTGGCTCGAGCGAGCGTTCCGTCGCTCGAGCGTGCGTCTGGTTGCAGACCTATAGGTTCGAGTTGTTGGCTCGAGCGAGCATTCTGTCGCTCGAGCGAGCATTCTGAGTTGTTGGCTCGAGCAAGACTTTCTTGGCTCGAGTGAGATTTTATGTGTCTGGTCGCTCGAGCGACCAAGTTTTCGCTCGAGCGAGCCTGTTTTATATCAGCGGGCAGCAGCGATTTTAAACATCACTTTTTCACTTCCTTTTCTTTCCAAACCCTAGATCTGAGACCCTCTCTCTCTAAACTTACTCTCTCTCTAAGATTTGATCTCTCTAGAGTGTGAATCTATCCTAGGACCTTTGTTAAAAAGATAGATGGTGTTGAGAGCTTTGTTTTAATCTGAAAAAGTTGGGATTTGGAGCACGTTGGGTTTTGGTCTTCATCTCCTTTTGAGCTCAAACTTCGAGGTAGGGATACCCTACTCCTCTTTATGAGTTATGTCTTTGAATTTTAGCATTTTGATATGTTGGGTGTTGTTGGGTAATTTTGAGAAAGTTTGGGTCCTTTGTGTAATTTTACAAAAGTTGGGGCTTTGTTTATAATAAACCTAAATGCAAGTTTGGCATAGAAAGATGAGGTAGATGATGGATTATGGATGAAAAATGGAACCTTAGGGTTGTTTTGTAAATTATGGGAATTTGCCCTAATTGTATTAATTAATTAATATATGTAATTAATTAAAGGAAATGAGGAATTGAATTGGAAATGTTGAAATTTGGAATGTATGGGGTTAAAGGGTGTAGTTGAATTATTTATCGCTCACCAAATTGAAATGTTGATATATTATCCATTTTGTGCATTTATTTTCTGTTTAGAAATAACTGTTTTGGGCTATCGGTGGAGGATAGTCTTGATTGTTGTAGACAATGCATGATGATTAGGCAGACGAAAACTAATCAATGGAATGTGTCATGGAGCATGACGGTTAATAGAATACATTAACTTTATGTATTGGTTGATTGTGTATAGAACCTTTGTGTTTATATGCATTGTGTGTAGAGGAGGAGATGTACAGCGATCCCGGGTTTTACCTCTTGTTGTACAGTAGTCCGGACTTGAGTCCGTGGACATTAGCAGTTGTTATTCTCTTGTTTACATCATTTCACACTTTGTTTTGAGTTATAGGATGTGTTGGGCAGGTTTGTTTCAGGTTGGTTGTGTCTGGGAGCCAAGTGTTGCTGCCCAGAATTCTGGGCCTTCGCTCGAGCGAGAAGTTCGTCGCTTGAGCGAAGCTCTTCGTTTTGGTCCTTCGCTCGAGCCAGGGTTTGGTAGCTCGAGCGAGAGGTGTGTTTTGTGTCTGGTGGGTCGAGCCAGAGTGGCTTCGCTCGAGCAAGCGATTGCGTCTGGTTCTGGACCTGAGAGTTACATTTCTTGGCTCGAGCGAGCTTTTCTTTGCTCGAGCGGTCTGGTTTTTCTTCGCTCGAGCGAGCGTTCCGTCGCTTGAGCGTGCGTCTGGTTGCAGACCTGTAGGTTCGAGTTGTTGGCTCGAGCGAGCATTTTGTCGCTCGAGCGAGATCCTGAGTTGTTATCTCGAGCGAGACTTTCTTGGCTCGAGCGAGGTTTTCTGTGTCTGGTCGCTCGAGCGACCAAGTCTTCGCTCGAGCGAGCCTGTTTTATATCAGCGGGCAGCAGCGATTTTAAACATCACTTTTTCACTCCCTTTTCTTTCCAAACCCTAGATCTGAGACCCTCTCTCTCTAGACTTGCCTTCTCTCTAAATTTCCATCTCTTTCTAGTGTGAATCTACCCTAAGTTCTTTGTTAAAAAGATAGAGGGTGTTGAGAGCTTTGTTTTAATCTGAAAAAGTTGGGATTTGGAGCACATTGGGTTTTGGTCTTCATCTCCGTTGGAGCTCAAACTTTGAGGTAGGGATACCCTACTTCTCTTTATGAGTTTTGTCTTTGAATTTTAGCATTTTGATATGTTGGGTGTTGTTGGGTAATTTTGAGAAAGTTTGGGTCTTTTGTGTAATTTTACAAAAGTTGGGGTTTTGTTTATAATAAACCTAAATGCAAGTTTGGCTTAGAAAGATGAGATAGATGATGGATTATGGATGAAAAATGGAACCTTAGGGTTGTTTTGTTAATAATGGGAATTTGCCCTAATTGTTTTAATTAATTAATGTATATAATTAATTAAAGGAAATGAGGAATTTAATTGGAAATGTTGAAATTTGGAATGTATGGGGTTAAAGGGTGTAGTTGAATTATTTATCGCTCACCAAATTGAAATGTTGATATATTATCCATTTTGTGCATTTATTTTCTGTTTAGAAATAACTGCTTTGGGCTATCGGTGGAGGATAGTCTTGATTGTTGTAGACAATGCATGAAGATTAGGCAAACGAAAACTAATCAATAGAATGTGTCATGGAGCATGACGGTTAATAGAATACATTAACTTTATGTATTGGTTGGTTGTGTATAGAACCCTTGTGTGTATATGTATTGTATGTAGAGGAGGAGATGGGGGATGTACTCCGCGGTTTAGGGAAAGATGGGGGATGTACCTCTAAACCGGATAGTGATTGGGAGGAGATAGGGGATGAACTCCGTAGATACAGCTCATATGCTTATCTTTGAGAAGTGTAGACATAGCTCATATGCTTGTCTAGAGGAGTGTAGATATAGCTCATATGCTTATCTTTGGTTGTATGATATAGTTCTTATACTTATCTGTCGAGATGTTGATATAGCTTATATGCTTATCAGCTGATATATTGATGTAGCTGGTATACTTATCTACTGAGAATGGAAAAAGGAAAAGTAACATAGACTTGTAAGTCATGTAACTGTAATGTGATATAAGTGGATGTATCGGTGTTGGCCATCTATCAACTGCTAATCTTCTAGTCATTGTTCATAGCTGGTTTAGTGTATTTCTACCGGGCTGGGGCTCACCCTATATGGGAACATCATTTTCAGGTAGAGGTAGCATGCCACCTCCAAGGACATAGCTTGGGAGGCTAGAGGCTGTCAGACTTTTTGGATGTCATTTTCTTTTGATGTATTACATGTAAATTCAAGCCTAGGGCTTAATGTGTATATGAGTTAGTACTCATTTCTTGTAACCAAGTGTTGGCTTGGAAAGTTGTAAGCCCATGGGGCGTTTATTTTTGTTGTCAACATGTAATACTTTTTGTAAGAAAATACTCCGATGAATAGAAGGATGTTGATCTTTTATATATCAATGCATGTCAATATTGTTGAGTTTATTGTTATTATTTTTTAGGGCGTTACAACTTGGTATCAGAGCATACCGGGTTCGAATACTTTGGGTACGTGGGAAGTTATTAGGATCACAATGGGTTTGTCTCGCTTGATAGAGACTTAGGTGTAGAGACATATGCTATGTGTTTAAATTGATAACATGCTTATGTGACTATGTGGGTATGGGATTTAATTTCTAGGATGTTGATTGGATCCTTGGGTTTCTGTGAGTCTTGTTGGAAAAGCACTTGATCAATGCTGTTTCTAACTGGAACTCTAGTAACGTCTCGGGACTATCATTATCCGGAAACGAAATTCGTAAGTGCTTATGTGTTTATGTGCTTACGTGGAGTGAATTACAGTTGTGCATGCATTAGGACGCGAGTGTTTAGTTTCAGCACATTTATGAATGTGCTAATGTTCTTCGTTTCCTTTATTAGGATGTCAGGACGAGGAAGAGGTGGTAGGCGTGGTAGGCCTAGGAGGCAGGAAGTGCCTATACCGGATGAGATTCCAACAGTACATGAGGGAGTTGGTCAGGCCAATGTGGCCGAGCCAGCGGGTCAGCAGGCTATGAGTGCTTTGGCCCGAGAGATAGCAGGAGCTTTGGGTATTCTCAGAGCAGGGAATCAGGTTGCTGAGGCAGAGCCTTCTTTCTTGAAGAGGGAGTTCTTCCGGTCTAACCCGGACGAGTTTGTTGGGGATCCAAAGGAGCCACTTAAGGCAGATGAGTGGTTGGAACAAATGAGTAAGACGTTCGAGATGCTTGGCATTGAGGACGGAGCACTGAAAGTGACCTTGGCATCCTTCCAGCTGAAGGGAGATGCGGGTCAATGGTGGAAGTACGAGAAGGTTCGTGTTGGTGGTGCATGGGAGGCTTTTGTAAATGCTTTCCAGGAGAGGTTTTTATCTTCAGCTGCTAGGGAGAAGTTGAGGGATCAGTTTTGCCGGCTTAATCAGCAGGGTTTGTCTGTGGTCGAGTTTGAGGCTACATTTACTAGCTTGTCCAGGTTTGCACCTGAACTTGTGGCGTCCGAGGAACGCCGTTGCTTTGAGTTTGAGCGGAAGTTGAGGCGTGGCCTCAAGTTGAGGGTTGGTGGATCTTTCATTCGAGAGTATAGACATCTGGTGGATGCTGCAGCTCATATGGAGCTCTTGATGCAAGAGGAGGAGGAGGAGAAGAATAGAGGTTCCAAGAGGAGCCAGGATGGCCAGGGTGATCGCAGGAGACAGAGGGGTTATAACCTTCAGCAGTCTCAGGGTGGTGTGGCTAGATCGACCTTTCCAGTGCCGAGTGCAGGCTCAGGGAGAGGCAATCAGGGGGAGTTCACCTGTTACAAGTGTGGTTAGTTGGGCCACAAGGCTTCGGTTTGCCCACAGAAGGGTGGAGGTCCGCGAGCTGCTTCTTCTTCAGCTAGACCTCAGGGTCAGAGTTTCGGCAGGGGCCAGCCCTTGTCTTGTTATCAGTGTGGACAGCCTGGGCACCTGAAGAGGTTTTGCCCACAGTTGAGTGCCACTTCAGGAGCGTCTGGTTCTAGGCAGACGCAGAGTTATCAGCCAGCTCAGTCTGTGCAAGCCTCGAGGGCCAATCCGGGAGCTTCGTCATCCCAGACTGTGCAACAGTCATATGCTCCTAGCGGTGAGCAGGTGGATCAGGGGCCTACAGGGCGCGTGTATGCTGTTACCGCGCAGGACCTAGTACCCGGCTCCATCAGTAGTGAGAGGTACCTTTCTGTTTTGCAACTCGGTTGCTAGTGTATTGATTGATACGGGTGCGTCTCATTCTTTTGTATCTGCTGCATTTGCATCTGTGTTGGAGTTGGAGCTGGCACTGTTAGCATCTCCTATTTGTGTTGTGTCACCTGTTGGGGGTGAGTTGATTTTGAAACACGGATGTAGAGGTTGTGATATAGAGGTCGCTGATCATAGGCTTCCGTTTCCTTTTGTAGTTATGCCCATGAAGTAGGAATGGCAACGGGGCGGGGCGGGGCCGGGGACCACTCCCCCCGTCCCCGATCCCCGAAAGTAATACACCCCCCCGTCCCCGTCCCCGTCCCCGATGGGGACCCCTATCCCAGCCCCATCCCCGCCCCCCGATCGGGGATCGGGGATCCCCGACCCCGGAAAATCCCCGTCCAAAAAAAAAAAAAAAAAAAAACCGAGGTAGATCGACAATACATCATAGCAACAGATCAAATACCAACAGATCAACAAATCAACAATACAACTTACAGATCAAAAAATACATGATCAAATACAAAAAATATATATATATCACCAACAAATCAACATAGCAACAGATCGAAGGCAGATCGGAGGCAGCCCTACCCCCGTAGAAACAGATCGGAGGTAGATCCATCCACCACCGTAGAAACTGATCGAAGTCTGTGGTCTGTGGAGGTAGATCGAAGTCTGTGGCAGATCAACACAGAGAGTCGATCGAAGTCTGTGGTCGGAGGTAAATCCAAGTCTGTGTACGTTGCAGTCACGGAGGGAGAGGAAGGAGATCGCGGTGATGGGAGTAGCGAGATCGCGGTGATGGGTGAGAGGAGGGAGATCGGCTGAGAGGAAGGAGATCGCGGTGATGGGTGAGAGAGGAGGGAGATCGGCTGAGATGGATGGGTGAGAGAGGAGGGAGATCGGCTGAGGGTTAGAGAGAGAAAGAGAGAGACGAGAAGTGGATGTGGATATGAGTGATGAGGGTTTTATATATATATATAATATAATTATAATTTTGGTTCGGGGAAAAAACGGGGCGGTGAACGGGGCCGGGGCCGGGGCGGGCCGGGGCTGAAAAACAGATCCCCGTCCCCGGCCCGGAACAGATCGGGGATCGATTTTGAAATACCGTCCCCTCCCCGTCGGGGGTATTTTTCGGGGAAAAACCGTTAAAATCGGGATCGGGGTCGGGGATCCCCGTCGGGCCGGTTTCAAATTGCCATCCCTACCATGAAGGGCTTTGATGTTATTTTGGGTATGGACTGGTTATCGTCATACCGGGCAGTTATTGATTGCTACCGCCAGAGGGTCACTTGTTGTACCGTGAGCGGGGAGTGTTTCCATTTCTTGGGGGACCGGGTTGGTAGTGTTTTGCCACCGGGGTATGATCCACGAGGGCGGAGTGAGCTTAGTAGTCTACTTGCTAGCTTTATGAGTGGTGAGTGTGACGAGACCCAGATTGTGTTGCCGAGGGTGGTTTGTGAGTATTCGGATGTTTTTCCCGAGGATCTTGTTGATTTGCCACCTCACCAGAGACAGAGTTCTCTATTGATTTAGTGCCCGGCACGGCGCCGATTTCTATGACACATTATCGTTTTGCCCCAGCAGAGTTGGTTGAGTTAAAAGTTCAGCTCCAGGAATTGCTAGATAAGGGCTTCATTCGCCCTAGTGTTTCGCCGTGGGGAGCACCGGCCCTCTTTGCTAAAAAGAAAGATGGTGCCTTGAGATTGTGTATCGACTACCGGAAGTTGAATCGGGCTACGGTTAAGAATAAGTACCCTATGCCCCGTATAGATGATCTATTTGACCAGTTGAAGGGTTCCCGTTGTTTCTCTAAGATAGACTTGAGATCAGGTTACCACCAGTTGAGGGTCAGGGAGGAGGATATTCCGAAGACGGCATTCCGTACGCGGTATGGCCATTATGAGTTTTTGGTGATGCCATTTGGGCTTACCAATGCACCGGCAGTCTTTATGGACTTGATGAACCGGATTTTTCGGGAATTCTTGGACCGTTTTGTAGTCATTTTCGTGGACGAC
Organism: Camellia granthamiana; assembly: GCA_036172215.1. Classification (NCBI taxonomy): domain Eukaryota; kingdom Viridiplantae; phylum Streptophyta; class Magnoliopsida; order Ericales; family Theaceae; genus Camellia; species Camellia granthamiana. Next base: position 147,461,808 of record CM069904.1, on the reverse strand, counting down.
ATCCTGATTTATTCACCTTCTGAGGAGGAGCACGAGGAACACTTGAGAGTGGTGCTTGAGTTGCTTAGAACCCATAGGCTGTATGCCAAGTTTGGGAAGTGTAAGTTCTGGCTCGGGAAGTCGAAATTCTTAGGCCATGTTGTATCAGGGGAAGGAGTGTCTGTTGATACATCCAAGACTGAGGCAGTGCAAGATTGGGCACAACCTACGAGTGTGTTTGAGATCCGCAGGTTTCTGGGATTGGCTGGGTATTACCGTCGGTTTGTGAAAGATTTCTCCAGGTTAGTTTCACCGTTGACTAGATTGACTCGGAAGGGAGTTAAGTTTGTATGGAGTGAGACTTGTGAAAAGTCGTTCCAAGAGCTGAAAGTTAGATTGACCACCGCTCCAGTTTTGAGTATTCCGAAGAGGGGGTTGGGTTATGCGGTTTACTGTGATGCCTCACGAGAGGGTCTGGGTTGTGTGTTGATGCAAGAGGGGAAAGTGGTAGCTTATGGCTCACGTCAGTTGAAAATTCACGAGAAGAATTACCCTACACATGACCTAGAGTTAGCAGCAGTGATCTTTGCCTTGAAAATCTGGAGGCATTACCTCTTATGGTGAGAGATTCGAGGTGTTCTCGGATCATAAGAGTCTGAAATATCTGTTTACACAGAAAGACTTAAATTTGAGGCAGAGGAGGTTGGATGGAGTTTATTGAGGATTACTCGAGTTGCATTATCATCCGGGAAAGGCCAATGTTGTGGCCGATGCCCTTAGTAGTAGAAATCCATAGGTGATGTAGCTTGTGTAGCCATCCAGGAGTGGGAGATGTTAAGGGCACTTGGCGAGTTTGATTTGCATCTTTGGGCGAATCTGTCGAGGCTGCGGCCTTGTTTTTTGTTGTTGCGCAGCCTACACTTGTGACTCGAGTGTTAGAGACGCAGAGAGGTGACCTTGAGGTAGATTCCCTCCGAGGGAAGATCTCCAGTGGGAAGGTTGAGAAGGGTCTGGCTGAGTATCCTGACCAGAGTGTGAGATACCGAGACCGTTTGTTTGTGCCGGAGTCTTGCCGAGAGGAGGTACTCCGAGGGTTTCATCATTCGTGCCTTGCGGGCATCCGGGAGGTACTAAGATGTATCAGGATTTAGGTCGCCAGTTTTGGTGGCGGGGTATGAAGAGAGATGTGGCAGTTTTCGTGTCTAAGTGCCTTACTTGCCAGCAAGTGAAGGCCAAACATCAGAGCCGGGTTTGTTACAACCCTTGCCTATTGCCGAGTGGAAGTGGGAGCATGTCACTATGGACTTCGTTGTAGGTCTTCCGAGGACTCAGCGGGGTAGTGATGCTATTTGGGTGGTTGTAGACCGGTTGACTAAGTCGGCGCACTTCATTCCTATGCGCGTGAGAGATTCGGTAGATCATCTTGCCGACTTGTATATTCGGGACATAGTGAGATTGCAACGGGGGTCCCAGTGACTATCGTCTCAGATAGAGACCCTCGTTTTACTGCTAGGTTGTGGCAGAGTTTGCAGAGTGCCTTGGGCACTAAGTTAACCTTTAGTACAGCTTATCATCCTCAGACTGACGGGCAGTCCGAACGTACTATTCAGATCCTTGAGAATATGCTTCGAGGTTGTGTCCTTGACTTAGTGGGACGTGGGAGAGGCACTTGTCCTTGGTGGAGTTTGCCTACAACAAGTTTTCAGTCTAGCATCGGTATGGCACCGTTTGAGGCCTTGTATGGCCGACCGTGTAGGTCTCCAGTTTGTTGGGCCGAGGTGGGTGATGCACCTTTGTTGGGTCCGAGTTTGGTTAGGTAGACGACGGAGAAAGTTGAGCTTATCCGTAGGAGGCTTGTTACAGCCCAGAGTCGCCAAAAGAGTTATGCCGACCGTAGAAGGGGGCCTTTGGCGTTTGAGGTAGGTGATCATGTCTTCCTGAAGATATCACCTAGGCGAGGATTGATGAGGTTTGGGAAGAGCGGGAAGTTATCCCCTCGGTTTATTGGTCCTTTTGAGATCCTTGAGAGGATTGGCGACGTTGCTTATCGTTTGGCTTTGCCGCCACAGTTGTCCGGAGTTCATGACGTGTTTCATGTGAGTATGCTTCGGAAGTATGAGCCGGATCCATCACATGTACTGGAGTGGACCGACTTAGAGGTAGATGAGGATGCCTCGTATGAGGAGAGACCGGTTCGGGTCTTGGATAAGCGGGATCAAGTCCTACGTGGCAAGACCATTCCTTTGGTGAAGGTTTTGTGGAAACATCACGGAGTGGAGGAAGCCACTTGGGAGCGTGAGTTGGAAGTCCGCGAGAAATATCCGGACTTGTTTGTTGATATGTAGTCATGTATTGAGATTTTGTAATTTTAATGAACTTTAAGAACATTATGTTTATGTCTTAAGTTGTAAAACATTGTGGATGTTTTGGTTTATGGATATATTGTGGAAACTTGCCTTGAAATGGAAGCTGATTATAATATTGCATATGTTGGCTATATTATAGAAATGGAGATATATCATGAGAACTGAATATGATATGGAAATGTCAATCATGTGTGTTGAAAGCTGTTAAAATGGGAAGGAAGTGCATATTGTTATGTATATGTTGTGAAATGCCTCTTGATAAGAGATGGAATGACCGGAAATGGGTCAGGTTGTTTAATGTTGAAATGTAACATTGTTTAAAATGGAGAAAGACCTGTTTTTGAAAAACTTGCACTTAATTTCGGGGACGAAATTCTTTAAGGGAGGGAGGTTATAGCGATCCCGGGTTTTACCCCTTGTTGTACAGTAGTCCGGACTTGAGTCCGTGGACATTAGCAGTTGTTATTCTCTTGTTTACATCCTTTCACACTTTGTTTTGAGTTATAGGATGTGTTGGGCAGGTTTGTTTCAGGTTGGTTGTGTCTGGGAGCCAAGTGTTGCTGCCCAGAATTCTGGGCCTTAGCTCGAGCGAGAAGTTCGTCGCTCGAGCGAGCTCTTCGTTTTGGTCCTTCGCTCGAGCCAAGGTTTGGTAGCTCGAGCGAGAGGTGTGTTTTGTGTCTGGTGGGTCGAGCCAAAGTGGCTTCACTCGAGCAAGCGATTGCGTCTGGTTCTGGACCTGAGAGTTGCATTTCTTGGCTCGAGTGAGCTTTTCTTCGCTCGAGCGAGCGTTCCGTCGCTCGAGCGTGCGTCTGGTTGCAGACCTATAGGTTCGAGTTGTTGGCTCGAGCGAGCATTTTGTCGTTCAAGCGAGATTCTGAGTTGTTAGCTCGAGCGAGACTTTCTTGGCTCGAGCGAGGTTTTCTGTGTCTGGTCGCTCGAGCTACCAAGTCTTCGCTCGAGCGAGCCTATTTTATATCAGCGGGCAGCAGCGATTTTAAACATCACTTTTTCGCTCCCTTTTCTTTCCAAACCCTAGATCTGAGACCCTCTCTCTCTAGACTTGCCTTCTCTCTAAATTTCCATCTCTTTCTAGTGTGAATCTACCCTAAGTTCTTTGTTAAAAAGATAGAGGGTGTTGAGAGCTTTGTTTTAATCTGAAAAAGTTGGGATTTGGAGCACGTTGGGTTTTGGTCTTCATCTCCGTTGGAGCTCAAACTTTGAGGTAGGGATACCCTACTTCTCTTTATGAGTTTTGTCTTTGAATTTTAGCATTTTGATATGTTGGGTGTTGTTGGGTAATTTTGAGAAAGTTTAGGTCTTTTGTGTAATTTTACAAAAGTTGGGGTTTTGTTTATAATAAACCTAAATGCAAGTTTGGCATAGAAAGATGAGATAGATGATGGATTATGGATGAAAAATGGAACCTTAGGGTTGTTTTGTTAATAATGGGAATTTGCCCTAATTGTTTTAATTAATTAATATATATAATTAATTAAAGAAAATGAGGAATTTAATTAGAAATGTTGAAATTTGGAATGTATGGGGTTAAAGGGTGTAGTTGAATTATTTATCGCTCACCAAATTGAAATGTTGATATATTATCCATTTTGTGCATTTATTTTCTGTTTAGAAATAACTGCTTTGGGCTATCGGTGGAGGATAGTCTTGATTGTTGTAGACAATGCATGAAGATTAGGCAAACGAAAACTAATCAATAGAATGTGTCATGGAGCATGACGGTTAATAGAATACATTAACTTTATGTATTGGTTGGTTGTGTATAGAACCCTTGTGTGTATATGCATTGTATGTAGAGGAGGAGATGGGGGATGTACTCCGCGGTTTAGGGAAAGATGGGGGATGTACCTCTAAACCGGATAGTGTTTGGGAGGAGATAGGGGATGAACTCCGTAGATACAGCTCATATGCTTATCTTTGAGAAGTGTAGACATAGCTCATATGCTTGTCTAGAGGAGTGTAGATATAGCTCATATGCTTATCTTTGGTTGTATGATATAGTTCTTATACTTATCTGTCGAGATGTTGATATAGCTTATATGCTTATCTGCTGATATATTGATGTAGCTGGTATACTTATCTACTGAGAATGGAAAAAGGAAAAGTAACATAGACTTGTAAGTCATGTAATTGTAATGTGATATAAGTGGATGTATCGGTGTTGGCCATCTATCAACTGCTAATCTTCTAGTCATTGTTCATAGCTGGTTTAGTGTATTTCTACTGGGCTGTGACTCACCCTATATGGGAACATCATTTTCAGGTATAGGTAGCATGCTACCTCCAAGGACATAGCTTGGGAGGCTAGAGGCTGTCAAACTTTTTGGATGTCATTTTCTTTTGATGTATTACATGTAAATTCAAGCCTAGGGCTTAATGTGTATATGAGTTAGTACTCATTTCTTGTAATCAAGTGTTAGCTTGGAAAGTTGTAAGCCCATGGGGCATTTACTTTTGTTGTCAACATGTAATACTTTTTGTAAGAAAATACTCTGATGAATAGAAGGATGTTGATCTTTTATATATCAATGCATGTCAATATTGTTGAGTTTATTGTTATTATTTTTGAGGGCGTTACAAGATGGGGGATGTACTCCGCGGTTTAGGGGAGGATGGGGGATGTACCTCTAAACCGGATAGTGTTTGGGAGGAGATAGGGGATGAACTCCGTAGATATAGCTCATATGCTTATTTTTGAGAAGTGTAGACATAGCTCATATGCTTGTCTAGAGAAGTGTGGATATAGCTCATATGCTTATCTTTGGTTGTATGATATAGTTCTTATACTTATCTGTTGAGATGTTGATATAGCTTATATGCTTATCTGTTGATATATTGATGTAGCTGGTATACTTATCTACTGAGAATGGAAAAGGAAAAGTAACATAGACTTGTAAGTCATGTAGCTGTAATGTGATATAAGTGGATGTATCGGTGTTGGCCATCTATCAACTGCTAATCTTCTAGTCATTGTTCATAGCTGGTTTAGTGTATTTCTACTGGGCTGTGGCTCACCCTATATGGGAACATCATTTTCAGGTACAGGTAGCATGCCACCTCAAAGGACATAGCTTGGGAGGCTAGAGGCTGTCAGACTTTTTGGATGTCATTTTCTTTTGATGTATTACATGTAAATTCAAGCCTAGGGCTTAATGTGTATATGTGTTAGTACTCATTTCTTATAACCAAGTGTTGGCTTGGAAAGTTGTAAGCCCATGGGGCGTTTAGTTTTGTTGTCAACATGTAATACTTTTTATAAGGAAATACTCTGAGGAATAGAAGGATGTTGATCTTTTATATATCAATACATGTCAATATTGTTGAGTTTATTGTTATTATTTTGAGGGCGTTACAAATTTTAAAAGTATTTTTGTAAAAAAAAAAATTCTAGAAAAAATCACTAAAGATGAAAATAAACAAACAAAAAAAAAAAAATTGCTTTTTTTTATCTTATATTTGTCTTTTTTGAAATGTTTTTAAAAAATTATAATTTTTCAATTTGTTTTGTTGAACTACATCTAGAAACGTAAAACTTTTTGAAATTTTTTTTTAAAAAATTCACTAAAGACAAAAATAAGTCAAAAGAAAAAAGTTTAAAAAAAAAACACTTCCCAAACACTAGTTATTAGGAAAAAAACCAGTTTATTGACTTATTTGAATTATATCACCTATTTATTTTTTGTGCATTTCAAAAAAGAAAAACCACTTCTCAAAATATGTCTTGAGTACAATTTTTCATAATTTCAAGTCGCGAACAGAAAATTTTGATATCTACGTTAAACTCCAAGCTTTTTGATGAAGATGATTTTTTGGAAAGTAGGTTAATTAATTTTTAAATTTTGTCTGAAAAAACATGTAAAAATAGTATAAGGGTGATGTAACTCAAAAAAGTAAAAAAATTAATAAGTTGACTTTTAGCCCAATTGTCAAATGATAAAAAATAATATTTTTAGAGAATTTTGTTAATGTAGGTGTCATGACATATGTTAAATTTTTTTTTAAAAAAAATTATAAACTTCACATAAGAACAAAAATAAAAAGTAAAAAATCTATCATTGTGTTTGGTTTCAATTTTCTGAAAATTAGTTTTTTGGTTTTCATATTTTTTTGTTTTTAGTGAATTTTTTAAAATTTTAAGTATTTTTTTTACTTTTTTAGATACACCTTACTTAGATGTATCTAAATAGTAAAATATTTGTGAAAAAATATTTTAAAAAATTAATAAATACAAAAAAAATACGAAAAATGTATTGAATTTTAGTTTTTTTTTTTTTTATATTTTTGGTATTTAGTGATTTTTTTTAAAAAATTCATAAATATTATACTTTTAAAATGTATTTATATTAGTTGTATTTAAAAATTTTAAAAATTGCTAAAAATATTTAAAAAATTCATTGAAAACAAAAAAATATAGAAAATAAAAAAGTAAAGTTTTTGAAAAGTATTTTCTGAAAACCAAAACCAAACAAACTGTAATTTTATAAATTCTTTTAGAGTATGTTTGATTAATAAATTTGCTAAAGAATTTTAAAATGAAAAGAAAAAAAAAATATAAAATATAAAATATAATTATATTTTATTTATATTTTACATACTTTTCCTATTTTTCTTTTCGAATTCCTCTCAAATTGATAAATCAAGCGCAACTTAAATATAAAACACGTGTTAAAGGAGATGTAATTAAAGTGGAAACACCCTCAGATAGGGGTGGATGCGGGTCTGTCGCGGCCACGAAACCTCTAATCCGCCATTCATCCACCAAATTGGTAGATTGGAGAAAATCAATCCGTATCCATCAGCCAATCCGGCGGATGTGGATTGAGTGGATTGGTGGTTTGGCAGATGGATGCGAATTGGTTTGGCGGTTTAAAATTTTATAAATTTTCAACATAATTCAACTTGTGCACTTCCTCAAAAAAAAAAAAAAAAGTATTACAGTCAATGATTTAAAATAATATTACAATCACTGCATGCCTCATCCAAAGTAAGAAAGTTTGAAACTTTAGAATATCACAATCACTGCATGCCTCATCCGCATACTACAATCACAGCATGCCTCATCCACATAAAGTATTACAATATGTGGTTCTTAAAATATAAAAACAATTCAAACCATCAAAACCATGAACAGAGCAGTAGTAGAGATTGTATGTCTCTGTATTGTTACATCTATATATGTTTTTGAAAACAAAAACCAACCAGTATATATCATATTTTCTATTTATTATTTTTAGATATAGATTTAAAAACAAAAAAATATAGATAAATAATACGTTTATTTTTTTCAATTCAAAAAAGATATTCAAGTTAAAAAAAAAATTTTAACAGAATATTTAAACTCTTTTTTAATTGAAAACACAAATATAATATTTAAACAAACTGAAAACAAAAAGTCTTATAAATTACTAGGGATGTTCCCGGTTTGGCAGTTCGGTTGCGGCCAAAGGAATCTCAAATCCGTCATCCGTCCGCCAGATTGGTAGATTGTAGAAAATCAATACGCAACCGTCCGCTCATCATTACGCATCCGTCCAAAATGTGGCGGATCGATTCGATTCGATCAATTTTGACAGATTAATATATCCGCTACTTACCCGTACCCTCAGATATTACTCGACCTCAGCAATCTCATTGGCGCAACAACAAAAATAGCTTTGGAAATGTAAAGGACATTAGAATTATAAAAAAGCATATCGCATCAATACATGGTTTGTATTTTCAAGGACTCTTTTTACAAAATTTTGATATTATTTTATAGGATTAGATTTTCTCTTCTTTAATTGAGAAAATTGTATTTTAGTAGAGCAGTTAAAAAAAAAAAAATTTATGGCGGAGTTTGGATGGATTTTCAAATTATAATTTTACCCATACATTCTAATATCATGTTTGGATAGGGTTTTCAAACTATATTTTCACAATAAATAGAAAATTCTGTGTTAAGCGGGATTTTTTTTTAAAAAAAAATTGAAATTTGGCCTAACCGGTCGTCCGGTCGATTGACCGAAACAGTATAATTTTTTTTTTTTTTGCAATTGACACATTTTAATTTTTATATATTCAAAAAAAATATTTTCCAAATTTTTAAATTTTTTTTATGAGCTTTAATAGAATTTTGAGTTGTATGTTTGGTTAAAGTTGTAAGTTTTTATATCAAATATCATATGTCACATCAAAAATTTTTCACTAAATTTAAAACTCTTTTCAAAACTCATGCACCAAACAAATTTTTCATACTCAAATCATAATTCAAAAACTCACAAACTCAAAATACAACTCTTATTCTTAAATCATATTTAGAAAATTTTACCGAGCGCTACCTATATTTCTATAATGATATATAATTGTATGGGCTAGTTTAGGAAGAGAGGGTTTGGGTTTTTTTTGGTTAAAATAGTCAAAAAAATAAAATAAATAAAATAAACTTTTTAACTCATTAAGACAAAACATCACATCCAACCTATAATTATTACATTCTTTCTTTCACAAAAAAGTCAAAAAAGACAAAAGTCCTTTTCAAACAAGATTTTTTAATCCCCAGACTAAAAAAGTCAAAAAGTCAAAAAGCCAATACACTTCCAAAACAAACCCTATGTATGGTATAAATTCATTCTTATATTTAGTGTAATTTTTTTTGTGTCAAAATTATATAAAAAAAATCATTTGTAGTGCAATTTTTTTTCTAACTGCTCCATATATTTGTAATTTCTCCTATTCAATTTGGGTGAGTATTTGAGCTTAGTGAATTCATCTTAAATTGAATCGAATAATTCAAATCAATAAAATATTTATATAAAACATTAAAATAATCAAACAATTTATAACTATATATTTTAATCAAAATTATTTTTAAAAAATGGATCAACCCATAACCCCATAAAAATTCTTTTCTTTTTACCAATATGAATCTTTTTCTTGTAACCAAAAATAATATACTCTTTCCATCCCAATTTATTATTTTGGAGAATCTAATTTACTAAGGAGACAAGTAAGCATTACATATCAATTCAAAACTTAAAATCATATTTATTATTGACAAAAATATATTCTAATCAAAGAGTTATTGATCTGATCAACATAATTTTTTTTGCAGGGATAAAGTATTCAACAAGCTCTATACATTTAACGATTTAAATCATCAAAACATTATCCGTAGTAAGCCCCACGGGCCCAATTGTATGGTCCAGTCCACAAAGTGGATTGGAGAGAAGCTCATCCCAATTGGTTTAATAGGTTCCACTACTCATGTTTATTATCAATGTAGTATCAACACATAAAATAATAAGCACAAAATAGTAAAAAAAATATAATTATTATAGTATTATTGGGATAAAAAAAACTTTCTTGTTAAAAAGTCCAACCAAAAAATACTGTTAATTATGTGATTTAATTTTGATGATGTCTAAAATATTATTAGATAAATTGTGATTTTTTAATATACATATTTTACATTCTTTGACTTAAAATATTATCTGTTTAAATATATGTTGTATGATGTATTTGTTGTAAATATTATTTAAATCAAAATTACTGTGCAAGATCTGGTTTTACAAAAATATTTTATAACAATTACTATTCATGTTTTGAAAAATACGGTTGGTCACTATTTATCTTTTGACAAATTTGATATTAATTAATTGTATTCTTTTAACAAATGTGATATTGGTGAGTTGTTTTTTTTGGACAAAATTTGATATACTCGCATGGGATGGTTGGTTTATTTTTATTAGAATGTATCTAAAATCTCTACAACAATTACAAAGATTTTAAAAGGGGTATATATTTTCATATTTGATATTTTAATAGAGAAGTTACTGTGCAATTAAATATTTTAATAGAAAAGTTACTATACAATTTCTTGTGCATTCTTTATTTTTTACAAGAAATGATTAAAAAAATTGAATTACTATTTATCGAAAACGAGTTTTGGCTATATTATTCCATCTTAGGCCTACAAAATATGAGAAGGAAGTTTGGCCCATTGTTCCACGTCAGAAGCGTCGAATTCAGCATGAGAAACGGCCACTCCTCCAATGGATATGTAATGGATATATTTTCTAATATATATAGAAGTGTTTTGGTGTGAGAAAAATAAGAAGTGAAGAAGAAAAAAATGTGTGATATTGAAATATTCTTAAATATTGTATTTATTTCATTGAGTTATATTTTTTGTGAGAAAATTTATTGAGAGTTCGAGCAAAATTATAAAAAGGTTTTATATCCCTTATTCATATTATTCTTGTAAAAAGAGAGTTTTTGTTAGTGATTTTTTTGGGATAAAATCACTTGGGTTAGGTACCAGATTCAAAACTAGTTGGGATATTTTTGTGAGTGATTTTTGAGATAAAATTATTTGGTTAGGTGTGACTAGACACCGAATTCTAAATTAGTCGGAGTGATCGGGATTGGCCACTTATTGTAAAAGTTCACTAGCACCAGCGAAACTAGTGGTGTAATTACTATTTGAAAAATAGTAGAGAAATTCCCGAGAAGGATACTTAGAGAGCAAATGTAGGTCCGACATTCGAAACTGTTACCCAAAAAGTAACCTAAGAGGAGGGGTGAATTAGGTTTCTATAAATTAAAAATAATAATTAACTACTAGTACAACAAATTATTAACAAGTACAATGATGAACTTAACAGTAAATGATCAAGCAAAATAATAATGAAATATAACTAACATACAGGGTAAATCAAATGATTAACACATGAATATTAGATAGCTATAGCAGTAGTAAGAAAGTAAAGAGATTAGGGAAGAGGAGACAAATATATTTATAGTGGTTCGACTTTCACCAAGCCTACATCCACTCCTCAAGCTTCACTTAAGATTTTTCACTATCTTCTAGCTTCATAGGGGTGCTAGCAACCTCTTTACAAATGGAGCAATCCTTCACGGATTTTACACAGACTTCACAAGTCCAAACCCTTGCAAATCTTAGGTGATTCACAATCACTCTCAAGATTTCAAGAATACAGTGTTTGCAATACTTTTACAAGATGAAATGGTATTTTTACTTTCAAAGAAAGCTTACAATAAATATCTCTCAAAGATAGATATATAAAATGAAGTTTTGATTTTTCTGTAAATTTCACACAGGAAAGATGAGCTTAATGCTATAAGGCTCAGTGTATAATTTCTGAGAATAGATGTGAGTGATTATAGATCAAAGAATACTTTCAGGTTTTTTTGTAACTTGTTTACATTAGAGACTTTGGTATATATAATGAAAATTATAGCCGTTGTATTCATTTGAATTTATAATCGTTTATAACCGTTGTAGTCATTTGAATTTATAGCCGTTTATAACCGTTGTACTTTCATCATTACCAATTTGAATATCTTCTACTCCATCATTACAATTTGAATATCTTCCACTTGAACCTTTTGAACCTTTATAGCCGTTATACTTCCCTCATTATTAATTTGAATATCTTCCACTTGAACCTTTTAGCCTCTTGCTGTGCTAGGCTATTTGAACTTTTGTTTTGGGCTGTTTGAACTTCTGATTTAATCAAATATTAAATACATTCTAACAACATTTAGTATAGCGATCTCGGGTTTTACCCTTTGTTGTACAGTGATCCGGACTTGGTTCCGTAGATGTTAGCAGTTGTTTTTATCGTGTTTACATCCTTCCATACTTTGTATCTGAGTTATAGGATGTGTTGGGCAGGTTTGTTACGAGTTGGTTGTGTTTGGGAGCCTTGGGTTGCTGCCCAGAATTTTGGACCTTCACTCGAGCGAGAAGTTGGTCGCTCGAGCGAGAGTGGAGTTTTGTGCCGGTGGATCAAGCCAGATTGGCTTCGCTCGAGCGAGCGATTGCGTCTGGTTCTGGACCTGAGAGTTGCATTTCTTGGCTCGAGTGAGCTTTTCTTCGCTTGAGCGATCTGGTTTGTTTTTCGCTCGAGCGAGCAGTCCGTCGCTCGAGCGTGCGTCTGGTTGCAGACCTGAGGGTTTGAGTTGTTGGCTCGAACGAGCATTCTGTCGCTCGAGCGTGCTTCTGGGTTATGGCTCGAGCGAGGCCTTCTTGGCTCAAGCGAGAGTTTTCTGTGTCTGGTCGCTCGAGCGACCAAGTCTTTACTCGAGTGAGCCTGTTTTATATCAGTAGGCAGCAACGGGGAAAATATCACTTTTTCATCCCCTTTTTGTTTTAAAACCCTAGATCCAAGACTCTCTCTCTCTAAACTCATCTTCTCTCTAGGTTTTCATCTACTTCTAGTGTGAATCCATCCTAGGCTCTTTGTAAGAAAGATAGAGGGTGGCTTGAGCTTCGTTCTAATCTGAAAAATAGTGGATTTGGAGCACTTTGATTTCGGGTCATCTTCTCCATTTGAGTTCTCCATTTGAGGTAGGGATTCTCCTTATTTCTTTTCAATACTCCGTTTATAGATAGACATGTGATAGTTTTTGTATTGCATGAAAATTATATCATGTTGGATTGTTTGAAAATCATGAGATTGAACCTTAGGTTGGTTGTTTGAATATGGGTTTATTATCATTAGTTGTGGTTTGGGCTAATTGGTGTGTTAATTAGCATGTTGTTGATGAAAGGAGAGGAAACCCTAACTTTTATTTGATTTAATAAATTAATAGAGGGGTTTTGATTTTTGGGAAAATACTTATATATTTTGGGTCTTAAATGAGGTCATGGTTGTTTGTTGTAGATGATTGAGCCTTTTTGTTCAATATTGAGAAAGAGGGAGGAAAACCCTAATTAAATGATTATTACTTAATTTGCATAATTAATTTGGAATGGCTTTGAAAAGAATGTAGTGGATTAAAATGAGTTATGACTTTATTGCCTTTGAAATTGGTTTTGTGAAAACAAAAGGAAGTGGAATTCGTTTTTATGAAATGGGAAAAGTAATTCTGAAATAAGTATAAGAATTGGGTTGTTGTATTTTGAGTGTTGAACACACATATGTGAAGGTTGTATCTTTAACTACCATGTTAATGTCATTGTTGGGTTTGTGATCTCATGATTATTGAGTCTTTTAATAGATGTACTAAATACATGCATCTAGAGGTTTTGTCCTTGGTCATCGGTGGAGGATGACACGGTTGTGTTGAAATGTTGTGTATGCATTACACCTATGTGTTCATCTACTTTAACACATTGCTAGTATCTTGATGGTTTACGTGTATATAGTACACATGTTGGTTATGCCTTGTTGCATTGTGGTTGTTAGTGTTATACCCTGCGCTGAGAATCAGAGGTACCGTTACCTTCCAGCTAGCGCCTGGAGAACTGACTGCGTTGAGAATCGAAGGCACCATACCCTTTCAGCTAGCGCCTGGTAAACTGGTAGATTGTTATGAGAAGTGTATCTTTGGCTTACTACGCACATAGCTAGTAGAGCAAAGTTTTGTTGTTATTGTTTCAGTGTATCTGGGAACATTGTGGATTGTGTTGGTTACAGTTTTGGAGGGCCGAGTTGCCTCATTGGTTTATCTTATGCATGTAGTTGAGTTGCTATCTCCCGTTTATAAAGGTATACATGTATAATTGTGATAGAATTGGGATTGAACCAAAATGCCATTTTGTCTTTTGGAAATGTGAGAAAATTGAACATTTTAGAAATATGTTTTGAAAAGGCACATTTGCTGTATGTGTGGAAAATGAAAGAGAGTAGTGGGCTTAGTGAATTTATTTCCTAAGTAATTGTTAATGTTATGAAAGATTGGGAACGGGGGTTAATGAAAGGAAAAGAAAGATGAATCGCTTATAGCGTTGAATGAAATGGTTGTTTTCGAGAAAAGTTCATACATATATATATTTTGTATAAACTGTCACATTACTATTCTAGTACGAGGATGAGTGTTCATGATCATAGCTATCTGTATGTTGTTATTGTTAAGGATCATGTTGAGATCTCTACTGGACTATATGTTCATCCCACGTTGTTGAATCTTTTTCAGGTGTTTAGCAGGATGTGCTACAAGATTTGGATCTTCTTATTTGTTGGCCACGGGGCCTCTTTGTTGTAGGCGGAATGCCATATATGTAAAAGGGTTGCACCCTTCATTTGATTATGTAATGTTGTAAGCTTGAGAGCAATTTATTTAGAATGCTCATGTTGTATTTAGTTAGCATTCGAAAGAGAGAGAGAGCTGTTGTTCACTCCTTCTAGTTGAATATTTGAGTTTGTTTCCGCATGTTATCTCTGGAATTGAATTAAGTTAATGAACTTGGTAATGACTTCGAGTAATAAAAAGTGGGGCGTGACATTTAAGATAAAGGTTTAGGTGAGAAATAATGGGATAAAATAAATTTTGATTCTATTTTCCTCTTTCAAATAAATCATCAAAATAAATTTTGGATTCTATTTTTCTCTTTCAAATAAATTAAAACATAATTAAATAAATCATCAAAATAAATAAGTCTAACATAAACTAGTCGAAGTGATCGGGATTGGCCACTTGTTATAAAGGTTTACTAACACTCGCGAAGCTAGTGGTGTAATTACTATTTGAAAAATAGTGGAGAAATTCCCGAGGAGGATACTTTGAGAGTAAACGTAGGCTCGGCATGCCAAACCACTATAAATCGCTGTGTCTGATTTCTCTTCACTTTGCTCATTTTATTTCATTACTTTATTTTATATTTTTGAGCATATTTATTTATTTATTTATTTATTTATTATTTGGGTTAATTTTTAATTTAACAATTTATTTAGAAACACAATTCACCCCTCCTAAATTGCCTACTTGAGATAACAAATACTTTCTTTGTCTCAAAGTTAAAAGCAAAATATCTTATACTAGAACCATCTTCAACTCAAATTCAAATTTTTTATCAAATTTAAGTTTCATAAAAATTTAGTGAAAATGGTGTTCCAACCATTTCACCAAATTAGTATCAAATGAAGGGAATCCTATTTTTTTTCATCAAATTAATGGAGCATTTAACATTTCATCAAATCTCGTAGGTGACCATTAATAGACGACCAGACGATTAACCAGGTAGACAACCGGATTAGGAAAATTTTGAAGAAAATTACACTAGGTTAGTTGACCACCCAGACATCCTTCCGGTCGTCCTCCCGGTCGACCGATTGTTTGATAAAAATTGAAAATTTAGTGTTAGAATACTTTATATCAGATGAAACTTTTAACCCAAATCTTTATTCAAATTTAATAAAAAAAAAAGAGCAACTGTTAGAAATACTCTAATCCGTTCTTTGTCCAAAAGTCCTCAATAGTAAAGATTGAATATTTTTTTTTTTATGTCTAAAAAATTTTTAATAGTAATAATCATCTTTGAGTAAAGACACTTAAGAGAGGCAATTAAAAAAAAAAAAAAATCTTTATCTAAAAGTCCAATAAATTAAAACTTCTTATTCGAAGATACATCTAAAGAAAATTATTATTTAAAAGCGCCCTCCATATTGAAACCTAGAATTTCAGTTAAAAGAATTGATGAAGAAAATAAATTTCACATAAAATATTGGCTGATACAAAAAATTGATAACTATTATTTAAATTTTAAATTAATACTTAATTATTAAACAACTTCTAATTGAAATTTGGATTTCAAATCTCATTCAAGGTTGGACCGGGGTGGATTCAACATAGAAGGTTTGTTCGCACATTTAAAAATTTTCAAGGGTCAACAAAACATTTATTATATGTTACAATATTTATTGGTATAATTTATTATAAATTAAAAGTGAATAATCAAAAAATAAAAGTTCAAAGCATACCTTTCCAAATTTTAGATTACAAGTTTTTTAAAACTTGGGTGATGCACCAATAAATCCCAATTTTGGAACTTATACACTGTTTAGTCCCAAATGTTTTCTTATGAACTGAACAGTCCCGTTACATTGGAAATTACCATATAGGACATACAGAATGTGGACGGTTCTGCTAAGATGAAGGGGCGACATCGGTAATTGTAAAATGTGAAATTACGTTGATAGACAAGCGGTTGAATATGCTGTTACATTAGATCTTCCAGAATAGGCGGTGGAGCGGTACGATTTGAAGGAAAGATTTTGGCTTCGGAAAAGGAAATCAACATCCGAAACGGAAGGGGAATCTGTTTGGGCGCAAGGTTTCTACATTAGATAAACCCTAGAATCGAAAGGAGTTGTCAACGTTCTGGTGCTGACGGTCTGTGGGAAGACGTTGTTGTTGAAGCTTAGGGACGTCGTGGTGTTGAGTATCCGCCTGCCGATTGGGTTAACGTTTCGAGGTCGGTGTTACGAGTGTGGGACGTTGATAATGACGAAGCAAAGTGGTGGTACGTTACCTTTTTTTTTTGTTGCAATTTGTTAATGTTGTTGGGGTTTAATTTTGATGTTGTTGATGTTGATGTTGTTGTCGTTTATACGGACAACATTGTGTTAGGGTTCCAGTGTCGATGATGTTGTGTGGGATTATGAAAGGAAATTGTGGGTGTTGATGGGGTTTAATTGTGTTTTTTATGTTTGGAATTGGGTGTGGGTATGTAGTTTCGGGTATGTGTTGTTGGATGTGGTGATGGTTTTGGGTACGATCTTGGGGTTAATGGTATGTCGGGTGCCCAATGTTTATGTGTTAATGTGATTGTTGATTTGTTGAATATAATATGATGTTGTGTGTTGTTATGTAGTGTGAATATGTCTATGATCTTTTAATGATCTGTGTGTTTATATTTGGTGCACAATGTTGTTGATGTTATGCTTTTAAGAATATGTCTAGGACATTGCTGTTTGTTTAAAGTGGTAAGTGTGTAATCTTTGTGTCACAATGTTGTGTCAATGGTGTTCTGGGTTTTGTTGGTAGGCAATGGTTTTGTGGTTGATGTGATGATGGTGTTTGAGGATTTTTTTTTTTTTCTCCCTGTTGGTAATTTCTGGGTTTTTCTGCACGATATGTGTTGCGTCTGTTGTGTTCATGCTCGTTGCTTTAGCACTGTGTAGTGGTAACGTTAACGTTTCAATTATGGGTTTGCTGATGTGGTTTGGGTGCATTGGGGATGTGATGTTATTGTGTTAAATGTCATTGTGTTTGTGATTGTGGCAGTGTGACAGTAGGATTGTGTGTACGTTGTTCGCTTTGCTGTTATGTCTGTTAATCATTCGAAGATGCGTAGTTGTTCATTTTAAGTTAGAGTGTTTGTATGTTACAGTGTGCAGGGTAAATGTTACGTTATGAACCTCTGTTATGTGTGTATTTCCTCTGACTGGTGTTCATTTTTTTTGCAGGTGTGATTCTGAGGCAGTCACCACGGAAAAGAAGTGTTGATGTTTCCCAGTACGTTGGCGACTCTGATTTCACGTCAGAACCGGTTGTTGTGAAAAAACAGGGGAATATAGCATTGAAAAGGAAAAAAGAACATGGCCATGTTAAGGATAAAGTGATAGTAGACACTTCTAGGCTGGCATATCGTTCAAATATAAATGGCGTTATCAAAACTGTGCTTGAAATGAAGTTAACAGCAGGGCATGAACGACAATTGCGGCGAACCCCGTTCTGGGCGATGATTAATGCCATCCGCAAGCACAACTTGTCACCAAATGCTTACAAAAAATGTGATGAGACAGTGTTCCGCCTACTGCAGACGTACAATCATCTGGATGAAAAATTTTATTTAGGGGGGAAAGGAGTTCCACTGCGTCGTAGTGATATACGACTTGTTTTTGGAATTCAATGCGGCGTGGACCAGCTTGATTTAGCTCATGGGTCGAGGCCACCGTCGGATTTCATTCAGCGTCGGTGCAACATTGTCGGGCGGATATCGTGTAAGAAAATAAAAGAACTTCTGGACGTGGCACTGCAGGGGAAAAGTGTACATGACGAGGAAGATGTCGCGAAGCTGCTGTGTTTATATATTTGTGCGAAACTGTTTTTCACAACAACCGGAGAGTCTATCGGGTGGGCGTTTGTTCGAGTAATTGACAAACTTAGTACAATACAGTTGTATGATTGGGCTGCTGCAATACGAGGCGCGCTAATTTCATCGCTGAACGAGTTTCATGACAGGCCTGAAAGGGTAACCGGATGTGTTGTCGTAGTACTCGTAAGTGTTTTTTTTTGTGTAATGTGCTTGTTATGTTGTAATTGGCATGTTTGGATTAGGTTGTTTGAATGTAATGTTAATGTAAGTGCTTACGAATGTCATGCAGTTTTTTGTTTGTGAGCACACGAACCTTATCGAAGCAGAACGACACAGTGTGCTGCCAAGGTTCTGCAGATGGAACATTTCTAAATTGACGACGAAAATGAAAGATGTGGATTTGAGTAGCTGTAGACAGTTTGAGGTATGAAATGGTAGGATGGTTTGTGTGGTTTTGGTGGGTGGTACGTGTTGGAGTCGCTAACGATTTTACAATGTGTTTTGTCAGGTAAGGTGTGAAAAACTGGAGGGCGCAATTCTTGAACGATACAAAGTTGGTACGACATTGTTAAGTGGGGAATGTATGAGGGCACAAGACCAAGTGTTGGACGTGCAGCCAGTGTCAGTGCATGTCGGTGTGGCACGTAAAGATGTCGGTGCTGAACTTGTAGAGCCAAGTTTGGATTGCTGGCAAGTGGACTCGTCTACAGACGTCCGTGTTGATAAAGGCAAATTGACAGACGAGGCAGACACTTACGATGGAGGCAGCAAGTGTGTTAATAAGCGTGGAGTGGCTGCGGTTGTAGGAGGTGAAGGGTGGCCAGTACTGTTCCCAGATCTGCTGGATTTGTCAAGTACACAACCAGCTAAGGAGGTGGATACAGCAGGAGGCATTGGAATAAATAAAAAAAGTGGAACGCTTGACAGGGTTGCTGAGTTGGAGGAAGAATTGAGGCTGAAATCGGAACGTGTGCATGAACTGGAATGTAAGGTTTCGAGCATGGAACGCGCACTTGGTTCGCAAGCTGCGAATTTGTGTATGGGGTTTGAAGCTGCCATCAATGTAAAGGATGCAGAAATTGCACGTTTGAATGCCCTAGTGTCGGAGATGGAAACGACAGTAGCGCGATTGGAGGAACAGGTTGATGAGTACGAGGCGCACGAGGTAACACAACTGGTTCGGAACGCAACTAAAAGTCTTGGGACGTCGACAGAACAACAAGTTGAAAAACAAACAGACTGTCCGGTGAATGACATGGCAAACGTCGTAGGCACGACTATCGAAATGAAAGATGCAAGCGAAGTTGATGTTGATGTAGGTAACACATCTGGTGGTGGAGAGAACGTATTACTGGGGAGCAGTGATGGGTTAGTAAAACAGGGGACGACGGTTATTGGGGGGGTATGGACTCCAGTGGAGGTGAAAAGTAAATGCAATTCTGCTGGCTCAGGTAATGTAGTAACATCAGAAAAGAAAAATGACATTACACATGTTCTTGATCAGCCAGGCAGTGAGGTAGTTGACAGGGTAATCGACTTTGTGAATCTGGAGGAACCAAATATCACATCGTTGGTGCGGCGTGTGAAGAGCAAAGCAAGGCGGGAGTGGAGGCTGCAAGATTATGAGTATCCGGGTTTGGTGAAACGATGCAGACAGTCAAAGGATGACGGCGACATAGTCAAAATTGCAACTGAGAAAGTACATAACATTGAACATAACGATGGCGAGATCAAAACATGGGCTGGATTTGGAATGAAAAATCGGTATCCTGTTTGGAAATTATTAGCAGAAGATGAACAGAAACTGTTGGAGGTGGTGTACACATTTGAAGGCGACGGGTAACATACCAAATTCGTATTTGTAGTTGTTCTGTTTTTCAGTGACATTGTAATATTACATTTTTATGCTGATAATGTGATTGTGTATTGGTGTAGGGCTGTGATATGGAGTGCAGCAGAATATGGGGTGCGCGTTAATTTC
Source organism: Camellia granthamiana (assembly GCA_036172215.1). Taxonomy (NCBI): domain Eukaryota; kingdom Viridiplantae; phylum Streptophyta; class Magnoliopsida; order Ericales; family Theaceae; genus Camellia; species Camellia granthamiana. The sequence continues at coordinate 147,441,638 of CM069904.1, read as the reverse complement.
AAAGACATCAAATCGCTTGTACAAGGGGGTGGAACAGCCGGTAATGTAAGTGTAAAGTGATATTGTCGATGCGAAAACGTCGTTGTTAATTCCATTTGTTGCCTGAATTGGTTTTTTGGAAAAGTGTTTGGACGATCATTTTGTGCACGTAATCTGTTAATGACATCTTCATACTCTGTGCTTGTAGGTTATTGATGCATATGCTGAAATTTTAAAAAGTGAACAGAACGTAGCGGCTGTTAGTTGTGCTAATTTCAGCAAATCGTACTTCCACAGCAGTGTTTGTTCGGTATGTCAACGGTGTTATGAGTATTGTCACGTTGACGGATAGTGTGTATTTATGTTTTTACCACATCTGCCTAGTCAATTTGTGAGTTTGTAATTGGTTTTTTTTTCGTTGTAGGATATGATGAGGAGTCGGAGTATAACGTCGAAAGACAGTTACCTGAACGTGCATGTCAACGCTGCATTTGGATGCAGATACGTCCATTACCCTATATACCATGCGAATCATTGGACGATCATGGTATACGATTCAGATTCGGGGACTTGGACACACTACAATTCAATCAAAACACGTAAAGGAAGCCGAGATGATCATTTTGCGGAGGCGGTGAAAGTGGTAAGTACGAATGAGTGGTTATTACATGTATGTGTTCGGTTTTGTGTGTGTTGCAGGAAAACTGATTGGGTTTATATAGTGTGACTGATTGGGTGTTTTACATTACACAGAAACAGTGGGTTGTCGATTATGCGAAGCGGATGCAAGGGAAAGTGCAATCCATTGCCGGTGTCAGAGCGGAGAATATTGACGGGCCATTGGAGGCTTTGGGTGACTGTCCTCAGCAACACCCGGAATCGTAAGTTTACATTTAACCTCTGGCTTAAATTTGTATTCAAACTCCGGCTTAAATTTGTTCTATCTTCTGTTATGTTATGGTTTTGGTTTGATCGTCTTGATGAACCTGTTGACATGTTTGCAATTGGCAGTCCGGATTGCGCTATAATGGTATGCTTCATCATGCGGCAGTACGCTAATAACATGGAGGTCGAAGGTTCGATGGATGGGATGACAGCCAGCGCGTTCAGAGCAGAAATGGCTAAGGCTTTCATAAACGATCCGCATAGAGGTCTCCGGAATCGGCCTCTGCCCTGACGGTTATGGTGGAACACAAAATTTGGCTTTGCTCACTGTTTTTGGTTTTTGGGGTGGACGTACAAATGTTTTGTTTACATGGTAGGGTTTTTTTTGATGTTACATTAGCTTCGTGTTATGGAATGGATAAACACATACTAGGTTACGTTAAACATTGCAAACATTAGCAAACTAGGATTGTTTTGTTTGGCTGGGAAACTGCGTAATAATAATTTTTTGGATGTGTTGTTTAAATTCGTTTCTGTATGATGTTCGTTACAGGTTTGACATATTCGTATGTGTGGGTGTTTCTTGTGATTATGTGTGGGATGTTGTCATGCCCAGAATTTGAACAAGATACAGGTGTGTTGAACTTGAAACGTTTGATCCAGAAAATATGTAATGTGTTCTTCGTTGTTTACTTCCGAGTGTGCTGGAATTTTTTTTTTTTTGGAAACAGGTTCGTTGTTACCTTAGCAAACTATGATTGTTTTGTTTGGCTGGGGACATGCATAATAATAATTTTTGGATGTGTTGTTTAAATTCGTTTCTGTATGATGTTCGTTATAGGTTTGACATGTTCA
>CM069904.1:147341719-147439719 GCA_036172215.1 Camellia granthamiana | reverse complement strand
GAACGTTACAAATTGTAGTAGAAAAGAAAACAACCAATAAAGCACTTGTTGAATAAATAACAAATTATTATTATTTTTTTTTTTAAAAAAGAAAAAAGAATAAGAATGAAGAGCTTGGGTTGTGTTTGTGTACATAGGCATCCTATCTATCTATTATCTTTGAAATTCATCTATATTTGCTATCAAAATAACCAAGTAAATCTAAACTAGCCAAGATGAGTCCCATCTAACCTAACATGGCCTTGACCATTTCCACCAAATGAAACACAGCCACAGCCATCGAAGCCGGCACGGTGAACCCAACAAGAGCCACCATCCCCACAACCAAGCTCGGCCTAGTCTCCATCAACAATGTCTGCAAAACACCCATTGCTTCACATATGTCCGAATCATACCTTGTTTCAGCATATTTCTTCTCCCATTCCATCCAATAATCACAATCACGTGGCGGTGTCGATGACTCGTAGTAGTCCCTCGTCTCTGCCATTTTCGCCTCGTGAATTCTCTTCCTTAACACAATCATGTTTTCGTCAACTATCCTCCCATTGTAGTCTCTACCATATCCATATGCATCTTTTTTCGATGCGAAAACCGTCATGGATGCTCTTCTTCTTTGGCTAGAACTCGGTTTCTGTCGTAGAGAATTGCCGGAAAAGGGAGGTGAGGGGAGTTGTAGGGAACAAATGGAAGCTGTTTGCATTGTTTTGGAGAGAGAGAGAGAGAGAGAGAGAGAGAGAGAGAGAGAATTAGGGTTGATAATAGTAATGATTAATGAGCTGTATGTAGCTTGTGAGGAGGGACATGGAGTTGGCTCTCTCTATATATAGATGGTTTGCATATTGCATGTATGAAAAAGTCTATCCACATAATTAAACTATCAACAATACTAGGTATACACAATTCATTTATAAAAATATATTAAAAAATTTATTATGTAATTCAGATTTATTTTATATGTAAACTCATAATACATGAGTTAAATTTGGACCACAATGTGCACTTATCTTTTTTGTTAAATTATTATAAAATATAGGAGGAGAATTTTCTCTGGTCCATAATTAGAATTGGGGGCTTTGTTTGAGTCCGTGAGGCTAAATCGTTCATTTTGATAGGTATTTTGTGTATTTCATTAAAAAAAAATTAGGTCGAACCGATAATCGTAATTACTCAATTTATTGCGCTTGTCATAAAAAAAAAAAAAGAATGACAATTGTGTTTTAAAAATTAAATCATTCATTTTCTTGGTGACAAATGCGATAAATTGAATAGATTACGATTATTAGGTCGATCTAATTTTTTATGTGGATAAAATAAATAAAATACCTGACAAAATAAATGATTCGAATTATCGAAACGGATCTAAATAACAACCTCTAACCTAAATTATGAACTAGAGAGAATCTATCTCCAAGAATATAATATGTCCACATCACAAAATCTATATTTTTAATCAAAATACTAAGGAAAATCAACGAATGAAGGTACTTCTGATTAACTTCGTCATGAAGTTTATATATGTTCTTAATAATTTTAATTAAAATATATTATAATATGGTTTAGGGGAATATTCACATGTGATAAAATAAAAATTAACTGTTAGTGGCACAAATAATTAGCTGTACATGACAAAGTCTGCATACGGACTCAAATGATAGAAATGAATATATCAGCACAAACTTTTCAAGATGATCACAATCCCTTTTGTGAATGATTTCTTTGAATAAGTATTTCATATTGTTTTAATTCTTTCACGCTAGTGTATTCATAAAAATAATTTATATTTATAACAATATTTGTATTATATTATTTTTATAATATTTTTTATATGTATTTTATGAACAAATATAATTTTTTTATTTTTTCCTACTACCATTACATACATGGATTGGTGGTGGGAGATAGAAACCGAGTAAGAATTTGTCACGTGCTGGTTTGGCGGGTTTTTCTGTGGTACGGGGGGGAGTTGCAAAGAAGTTGCACTCCAGCTGCTAGGAAGCTGACGCGTGGAAGGTGATGAATTCCATACAAGAAACCTCCCATCTCTCTGCATTGGCCGGCTCTAAAAGTAAGGCAGCAATAAGGGCGTAATTTTGGCTCGGACATGCCTGGCCTTACCGGTTCTTGTCAAAAAATCGGGTCAGGCCGAATTGATTAACGGGTCAGAAAATTAAGCTTAGGGCCTAACTCAGGTTCAGAGATATTCGAATTTATGGGGCTCATGAACATTCTCCTTAGTGTGTTGTTTGTTGCTTGTGCACATATTTCTATTAAGTTTTGATTGAAGTTTTGATGTTCTAACAGGTTGTTTGTTTTGGTCCTTGTGGGCCCTCATCCTTTTGGGACGAGTCTGCAGTGTTGCTGTCCAATTTTTTATTGGTTTTTGTATAGTTCTGTTAGGGCCTGGGGTATGCCCCTTGTATTTTGTGTTAGTTTTTGTTTTTATTTTATGACTTATTCACCCAAAAAAAGAGATATTCGGATTTTGGACGAGTCAGTGGGTTGGGTTCGTGGGCTTTGGCTTGGGCTCAGGCTTTGGGCGAGCCTAAATAATTTTTTTTATTTTTCCCACCAAAATTTTGTTATTTTCCATTAAAAAAACTGGGTATCGGGTGGGCCGGGCGGATCGGGCCTTGGGCCGAGCTTTTGGGCGGGCCTTAAGCAAGCCACGGGCCGAAACGGGCTTCAAAACAATGGCCCAGGCCCTAGCCCAAGGCATCGGGCTGGGCTTGGGTTCGGGCCTTAACGGGCTGGGCTCACCTCGGACTGCAGGTGGGTTTCGGGCCGCACACGGGTCACGGGTCAAAATTACACCCCGAGGTAGCAAGCACTTCACATCTTCTATAAAAAAGTGTATTGTTTTAATTTTTTGTTTTTTTGTCATATTATTTTTTTATTTTTTTGTATACATCTTTTTATAAAAAATTAAAAGTATATTTATTTAAATTATTTTAAACACCCTCTAAATAATATATTTTAAAAAAATATACTTAATATGATTTCGCTTGGAAAGAATTTTTTTAACTTGACTGCTTGATTTTTTTAAACTATTTTAGCTTAGTTAAAAAAGTTTTGTTTAGATTAAACTTTTAAATTTTTATAATATTGTGAAAGAAAAAATAAAATAATTATAATATGAATATGAAATTTTATCTTATTAATTTTTTAACTTATTTTATCTTTTAGTGAGTTAAATTAGTCTCAACTATGATACCAAATGAGAGCTATATATTTGTTAGGTGACAAATATGATAAAATAAAAATTTTAAAATTATTGGAATAACTTAATTTTTGGCATTGATAATGTATACATAGTTCAAATCATTGAAACAAGATCATAATTAGTTTCATAAATTTGGGATAAATTTAGATTTAAATTTAAGAAAAGCTAAACTTAGGATTCGTTTGGGATGTGGGTTAGCTTTTTAACTTTTTGACTATTTTAGTCTGGTACTAAAAAGTTTAGTTTGGGATAGGCTTTTTGGTTTTATTGGCATTTGTGAAAGAAAAAATGAAATAATTATGGTTTAGATGTGACATTTTGTCTTATTAGGTTAAAAAATCTATTTTGTCATTTTGTGACTATTTTAGTCAAAAAGTCTTATCTTAGCTTATACCAAATGAAAGTTTAAAAAAAATTATTTAAAAACTAAATTAATAGACAATGTTCATACGGGGTGTAATTTATATTACATTAATTTTAAACTCACACCATACATTTTATTTTTAGAATAATTTACACAGTATAATTATGGATGCAAAGCATTTTTCAATATTTAATTTAATATTTCAAAAAGGATTTTAATGATCTTCGAATAAAGAGATGAATGATGAAAAGTTCAGGTAAGGAGGGCATAAGATATTAAGCTGGAAAAATGTTATGAATCTTAAATAAATTATCAAATTTTTTTATCAAATCTCTTGTATGGATGTGGGACCCATACAAATCACATGTGTGTGGTTCCTACACCCATGTGAGAGATTTGGTAGAAAATTTGATAATTTATTTGGAATCGTTAACATAACTCATTAGGCTTTGTTTGAGATCAAGGTTGACTTTTTGGTTTTTTTAGCATGAGACTAAAAAATCTCATTTTGGATGAATTTTTTGACTTTTTTGAGTTTATGAAATAATTATGATTTGAATGTCACATTTTATCTTATAGACTTTTTAACCTATTTTGTCTTTTTAACGCTAAAATAGCCACAAAAAAAAAACCTCTCAAACCCACATACTAAACGAAAGCTAGGTTTAGTAGATATTTTTTATTAGTGAGAGATCCACTCTTTGTGAAATAATTTGGTGAGTAGTCATTTTGTTTCTAATTTTACCCCTTAATTTATCTATTAATTTTTTTTATTTGTTGACTTTCCTTGACTATTTGTTCAAAATATTTCCCTATCTGTTTAAATTTTTCCTATCCGTTTAATTTTTTTTCATTTGTTTAATTTTTTTACCCTATCTGTTTAATTTTTTTTTATCTTTTTAATTCAAATTTCCTTTATCTGTTTGAATATTTGCCTAAATAAAATTCTATCTATCCAAATTTATTATCTATTCAAATTCTATACATTTAATTTTTTATCTTTATTTGTTTATCATCAACAACAACAACAATCATCATCAACATCAACAACAACAACAATCATCCAAAAAAAATTCAATCTGTTCAACAAAAAAGAAATTGATTTGTTGAATTCAACAAATCTGGATCAGAAACCCATGGAAAATGGAGAGGAACAAGACCTGAGCTTTTTGAACAGATTTAAGCCTTTTTGAATAGATTTGTTCAATCTTTATATGAAAATCAAAAGCATAATCATAATGAAAATGAAAATGAAAATGAAAATCATAATCATAATTCAGATCTAATGTGTGTGTGTGTGTGTGTGTGTATTTGAGATCACAAATCAGTGTGTATGTGTTTGAGATCACCACTACACTATGTCACTCACTCTCAGCTCTGATGAGTACGTGATATATACAGAGAGAGAGAGACACACACACACACACATACACACACACACACACACACCAGAGATGACGTCTTCTTCATCTCCTTTCCCATCTTCCTCCACCTTTAGATTGTCCTCAACTAAGCCATTCATTTCCCTCGTTGATAACTCTTAATCGGATGACCCTCTCAGACAAAGCTAAGACTCCCAAATAGAGACTGGAGTTGACGATGATTATTATCAAAGATCATAGATCTATTGTACCCTAGGGTCTTCCAATCAACGCCATTGTCCGACACTGATCTACAAAGAACAAGAAAAACAGATTAACAAAACACAAACAAGTGATTCAAAGATCTGTACTGTGAAGATCTAGTGATGGATAATTGAAAAATCATAGAAGATGAGTAATTGGAATCCAATGAGAGAGATTGAGATGACGATGGCTCATGGGGTTGCTGTAATGGTGAGGTTTCGAAGAACGAAATGAGGAATCACAAGCAACGCGTTGACCATAGAAAAAATAACCCTAGAATCGTTTCAATCGATTGAGAAAAGAATCAAAGTTGTTGTCTCTTTCTGATATTCTCTTTCTATAATTGGAACATCTCTAATGAACACATATAGATTGTATCGATAGGGACGAGTTCGAGATTTGCCTAAAGAATCAACAGATCTAAAATGAATAAGAACAGGAGAAGTGGTGGAGATGGCGATGGAGGAGAATGAGAATGATTGGAGGAGGATTGGAAACGGCGAGTTAGGGATCGCCATGGTTGTTCTTCTCTTCCGCCTGCCGGAGAAGATGTCCATCGAAACCCTAATAGAACACAGAGGAAGAGAGAGAGAGAGAGAGAGAGAGAGAAAGAGAGAGAGAGAGAGAAGAAGGAAGATGTCTACCATATGTCACACATATATAGAGAGGGTAATTTGGTCATTTAACTTAAAGATGTCCTTTTGGCCAAAGTGTTTGGGGAGTTTCCATTTGCACACACCACTTCCTCTTTGTACACATCATTCTTATTTCATACATCCCAAAAAAAAAAAAAACATTACTCATTACATACACTATTATTCCAATTATACCTCCATGTCTAAAGCATACACACACAACTTTCCTACACACTCAATCTATCCACCTTCCCTTACCTTTTTCATTCTCCAAACCCTAACCCTAAACCAGCCACCACCCACTGCAGCCACTGTCGGCGACATCATGGCTTCTTTCGCAGTCGCCGCTTCCAGTCATCACCCTATTGTTTCCTCTACCTACTATCGTAGCCCACACACCCGTCCAACCCCTTTGCCGACCACCCTTCGTCCCTGCTACTGCCACCATCGCAGCGACGACCCACCATCGCGATGTACCCGTCGTTCATTAAACCAGGATCGAAAATCACACATCGATTCGACCATCAACATCCGAACAAAACACATTCGTTCGACCTTCAACATCATAACAAAACACATTGGTTTAACACTATACTTCCGAATCAATGTGTTTGGTTCGAAGGGGACAAAAAAGTGGAGGCAGTGGCGATTCATTTGGCAGCCGCAGAGAGAGAGAGAATTGTAGATGACAGGAAGGGGGTTTCGATGAGAGAAAAGAGAGATGTGGCGTGTGAGTGACGAGCGATGGGATGAGGAGAGGCTTCGATTCCAGAAGAGGGGGGCTAGTGGGGGAGGCAACGGAGAGGATGGCTGCCAGCGGTGGGGATGGTTAGGGTTAGGGTTTTGGTTGAAGAAGAAAGGGATATTTTGGTAATTTTATTTTAGGACAAAAATGTAATAAAAAAATATCATTAAGTGTGTGGAAGGAGGGGAAGTAATGTGTGCAAATAGAAGCTCCCAAGTGTTTGGAGTGATTCTACTTGCACCACTACTTTACCTCTTTACATCCTCCATCTCATTATACCACTAAAAAAAATATATGATTCTCATTACACCTATTATATTACCAAAACTAATTCTAAAGTGAAACTCTTCAAAACCCTTTCATCTCTTTACACTAAAAGTTTTCAGAGAAAAAATAAGGGAACAGAGAAAGACGCATCTAGGGAAAGAGAAAGACACAGTGAAGACAGTAAGTGGAGCCCATAGCGTAGTGCTTGTTCGGTCATACAGTGCTAAACAATTTATATTCTTCTGGTGTTATGTTGCCGGAAAAAATAGATTTCCCCGATGTTTTGTTACTATACATTTACAGAGCTACTTTCTTTTAAATAATGATTTTTAAATTGTGTCAGGCCTGTTTGGTAATACAATGCTAATGAATTTGAATTAATCGAGTGTCATGTTACCTGACAAACTATTTTTTCCCAACAATATATTGCCGTTTGTAAAAAAATCGTATTCATAAAAAGAAAAAACTTAACAAACCTCATTTGTAATGAATTCATGACTAGAGTCCCCTAATAATGCAATACTTGCATTGTTGCAATGAGTAGAAGTATAATTCTTTCAAGCAAAAAATATAAAAAAAATAAAACTGAAAATACAAGGTAATGAGCAACCAAACAAATTAAAAATGCTAAATTATACAAATAGTCCTTATAATTTATACGATGTGTCAATTTGGTCTATGTTGTTTCAATTTGCTCGACTTTGTTCCTTAATTTAACGGATTGTGTTATTTTAATCTAATAAATAATGGTTGTTAAATTTGGTGGATAGAAAGTCAAATTATGTGTCAATTTAGTGCCTATCAAAATTGAGCAAATTTTAAATAACAGGGACCAAATTGACACATTGTGTAACTACATGGATCAAATTGACACATGGTGTAGACTTTTCGTCTACCAAACTTAACAATCGTTATTTATTGAACTAAAATGACACAATCCGTTAAATTAAGGAGCAAAATCGAGCAAATTGAAACAACAAAGACCAAATTGACACATCGTGTAAACTGCAGGGACCATTTGCATAATTTACCCAATTAAAAAAAATTCAACAATCGGCTACCAGAACTGTATCTTTTATTCGGCAGTTGGATACCAGACATATATTTTTTGTTCAGTAATGTGATACTGAACTATTTTATTTTGTTCGATTTTGAAACACCAAACAAAAGTCGAAGAATAGTTCAGAAAAACGAAACAAAAACCTACCAAACAAATAAAAAAAAAAACTCACTATTTCACTTTTTGATGGTTCTTCACCACCGTTTCTTCATCCATTGTTTTCTTTTATGATCAAAATGTTAGATAATGTCTCAATGGGACCACATAATTAAATGTGGTGTTATCATTTATAAGAAGCCTACAATTTAAGTGATTCAATTTAGTTAATAGGCTTAAGGGTATATGTGTTATGGACCTAATGTGTAGATACTAGTTGTTTAATTCCTATTTCTATGAGGGGCAGAAATAGAATTAAAACCAATAATGGTTAAAGTTGGTTTTCAGTTTTGAAACAATAAATAGACATTTATTGTTTCCTTTTGAACTTCCATAACGTTTCAGTTGAAAACCAATAAATAGAAATTAATACATATTGGTAACGTTTCAGTTTTGAAAACCAATTACAACCTTTAAAAGGTTATGGTCCCTATTCCTTCCCAGGTGGTAAAAAACACTGCCATGTTTTCTAAATCCTCTCAAGGAGAAACATAAGGCACCAAAGGGGAAAGGATTAGAAGGCAATAACATAATCAATAACAAAGAGCTTATTGATAATCACGCTTCCATTTAACTGTTCGTCAATGGATTCAGGTATGTCATTTTGGCTTGATTTCTTGATAATACACATGGTAAATGATCCGAAGTGTAAGGTTTATGTTCTGAAATTTATGTTTACAATTGGTATCAGAGCCCGCATATCATGTGTATTATCAGAATTGATATGCTTTATTCATTCTCTTTAGTTTCCTGGAATCAGATTCTGAATTTTCTTATGGATGTAAATTCTGTTTTTTCCTGTTTTGTTCTGTGAAAATGGCAATCTGTTTTCTGGAATTGTAACATGATTCGGTGGTCCGTTTGTTTGTTTTTTTTTTGGACCCGTCAATTCTATTTATATATGTATGTATATAATTGGGATTGCTGCAGATTATATAATATTTCGGGGTAACAAATTAAGAAATCTTTAAATTTAATGTAATTTCATACAACGTCTACAGAAATTTAATTTTCTAACATTCTCAATATAAGTCCATTCAAACAAGATGTCACAAAAGTGATCTCTCTTGTCTAGATTGTTTTATATGGAATGTTTTGATGTTCATGTCTGTGTATCTCATGCGGGTATTTATCGGTCCAAAGACATGATTAACACTTGGCAGAATTACACACACATTTTGTGGTGATAAACATGTGCCAATTGTAAAGGAAACCTAATGTGAATAATAAATCCATCAAAAGATAGATTTGTTATTTGACATAACTTATTGTCAATGTTTGATCATTACAACAAGAATACCACTTACAGTTAATATCACTACCCAAAGGCTTGGTATTAATGTTGTGCTAGGTATCTTGAGATGTTGTCATTAAATTAATTTATTTAGAGATTATCTGTTTGGTAACTTAATGTGAGCATAATTGTTCATTCCTTTTATTTTCTTTTCTATTCAGCTTTAATGTCGACTACTTCAATCTCTGCCAACATGAACAATGTTCCAATGTTAAATGGAACAAACTTTAAGGACTGGAAAGAGAACATATTGATTGTTCTCGGCTGCATGGACATAGACTTGGCATTAAGGATGCCAAAACCGAATGCTCTCACTGCACAAAGTACTCCTGAGGAAATTGTGTACTTTGAAAAGTGGGATCGTTCTAACAGGCTAAGTCTTATGATCATGAAGCGTGGGATTCTAGAAGTCTTTCGGGGTGCAATAACAGAGGATGTTACCGTTGCCGGTGAATTTCTTTCAGAAATTCAAAAGCGTTTTGCTAAAAACGATAAGGCTGAAACAAGCACGCTTTTAGCAAGCTTGATTTCAATAAAGTATAAAGGCAAGGGTAATGTTCGCGAGTACATCATGGAAATGTCTCATCTTGTTTCAAAACTTAAGGCACTAAAGCTCGACCTATCTGATGATTTGCTCGTGCATTTAGTTCTCATCTCTCTTCCTGCACAATTTAACCAATTTAAGGTCAGTTATAACTGCCAGAAGGAGAAATGGACTCTCAATGAGCTCATTTCATTTTGTGTGCAAGAGGAAGAGAGATTGAAGTAAGAAAGGACTGACAGTGCTCATCTGGCAAGCACCTCCAAGCATACGGGCAAAAGAACGAATAAGGGAAAGGAAGTTGCTATTCCTCAGGGTCCGGAACCAAAGAAACAGAAAGTTCAGGATGGTTGTTTCTTTTGTGTGCAGGATGTTTGTGTTGAGTGTATCAAGGGAAAACAGACCAAAATAAAGAAATATGGTGCCCATCGGTCTACAGATGTCTTAGAATTAATTCATACGGACATTTGTGGCCCATTCCCTATGGCGTCTTGGAATGGTCAACAATATTTTATCACATTCATAGACGACTATTCCCGATATGGGTATCTATTTCTTATTCATGAGAAATCACAGTCTTTGGACGTATTCAAAACATTTAAGGCCGAAGTTGAGTTACAACTCAACAAACGGATTAAAAGTGTCAGGTCTGACCGTGGTGGTGAATACTATGGCAGATATGATGGATCAGGTGAACAACGTCCAGGACCGTTTGCAAAATACCTGGAGGAATGTGGAATCGTCCCACAATACACCATGCCAGGATCACCTAGCATGAATGGTGTATCTGAGAGACGAAACCGGACTCTGAAGGATATGGTAAGAAGTATGATCAGTCATTCTACTTTACCAGAGTCCCTCTGGGGTGAGGCTCTAAAGACAGCAACTTATATCTTAAATCGGGTGCCAACTAAAGCAGTTGCAAAAACACCTTATGAGTTTTGGGTTAGGCGAAAGCCTAGTCTAAAACATTTGCATGTGTGGGGGTGTCCTGCTGAGGCGAGGCCTTATAAACCTCATGAACGAAAATTGGACTCTAAAACCATTAGCAGTTACTTTATTGGCTATGCCGAACGATCACGGGGTTACAAGTTTTATGATCCCACAAATAGGTCAATATTTGAGACGGGAATTGCAACATTTTTTTAGGATGTTGAGTTTGGGGGGAGATATCCAGTTAGAGACATTGTTTTTGAGGAGGAAGCAGGAGTAATCCCACTTCCTACTACTACTTTTGACCAATTACAGGTTCCTATACCTGTCATTGCTCGAGAAGTAATTTCGGATCCTCAACCAGACAATGTTGTTCAAGATAATATAGTGCAAATTCAAGATGAGGTAATTGTTCCTGAGGAACAAACTCTACAACCTCAAGAATCTGTGCCATTAAGGCGATCCACAAGAGAAAGGAGATTTGCACTTTCAGATGATTATATTGTATATCTCCAGGAACATGAGGTAGAAAATGGAATGTCGAAAGATGATCCAATCAACTTTCATCAAGCCATGGAAAGTCCCAACTCTCATAAGTGGATAGAAGCCATGAATGAAGAATATAAGTCTATGCAAGACAATAAAGTTTGGGAACTTGTCTCATTACCAGTTGGTGCGAAGCCCGTAGGTTGTAAATGGATATTTAAAACCAAAAGGGATTCAAATGGTAATGTGGAGAGGTATAAGGCACGTCTTGTAGCCAAAGGTTTTACTCAAAAAGAAGGAATTGACTTTAAAGAAACTTTCTCTCCAGTTTCTTCGAAAGATTCTTTTAGGACAATTATGGCGCTTGTTGCATATTTTGATCTTGAGTTGCATCAGATGGATGTCAAAACAGCTTTTCTTAATGGTGACATTAAAGAAACAATTTATATGGTGCAGCCAGAAAACTTTGTGTCAGGAGACCCAAAGAATATGGTTTGCAAATTGACTAAATCCATCTATGGACTCAAACAAGCTTCTCGTCAGTGGTACTTCAAATTTCATCAAGTTCTCACTTCGTATGGTTTTGAAACTAACGTTGTTGATGAATGTGTGTATCACAAGTTCAGTGGGAGTAAACACATATTTTTGGTTTTATATGTTGACGACATATTGCTTGCCACAAACGATATAAACTTATTGCATGACACCAAGAGATTTCTATCTAAGAATTTTGAAATGAAAGATCTTGGTGATGCTTCCTTTGTATTAGGAATCGAAATACACCGAGATCGTTCTCGGGGTATTCTGGGATTATCACAAAGGAGCTATATCGAAAAAGTACTCATTAGATTTGGCATGCAAAATTGTAAATCAGGTGAAACCCCGATTGCTAAGGGAGACAAGTTTAGTCTCAGCCAATGCCCGAAGAACAGTCTTGAAATTCAAGAAATGCAGAAGATTCCTTATGCCTCGGCTGTAGGGAGTCTAATGTATGCTCAAGTATGTACGCGTCCGGATATTGCGCTCATAGTTGGCATGTTAGGCAGATATTTAAGTAATCCTGGCATGGATCATTGGAAAGCAGTCAAGCGTGTTATGCGATATTTACAGAGAACAAAGGAATATATGCTCACATATAGGAGATCGGATAAGTTAGAGGTCATTGGATATTCCGACTCCGATTTTGCTAGATGCCAAGACAGTAGGAAATCCACATCAGGCTATATTTATCTGTTAGCTGGCGGAGCAATTTCTTGGAGGTCTGCAAAGCAGACGCTCATAGCTTCATCCACCATGGCTGCAGAGTTTGTAGCATGTTATAAGGCATCAAACCAAGGGATATGGCTGCGGAATTTTGTCACTGGGTTGCGTATTTTGGAAGGCACTGAAAGACCACTTAAGTTATATTGTGACAATAAGTCTGCAGTTTTATATTCCAATAACAACAGGAGCTCGACAAAATCAAAGCATATTAATATCAAGTTCCTAGTTGTAAAAGAAAGAGTGCAGAGTGGACAGATTTCCATAGAGCACATTGGGACAAACTCCATGATAGCGGATCCACTTACGAAGGGACTACCACCCAAGGTCTTTCATGAGCACACTGCTCATATGGGTGTTGTTCTATTTGAGAACATTCTGGTTTAGTGGGAGTTTGTATTTATATTACTGCTTTATGTCAGCCTTGAGTTTTATCTATGTAATTAGATTAATTTCTGCAGAAATGAAGTATTCAGTTTATTACGCTCTGTTACGTATTGTGAAGTATTGATCTCAATAAAGTTAAGTAGGACCAGTTGGAAATAGGCATGTATGGATCACATTATATGTAATTTCCATGCTACGCATCCATGATTGATCTATGTCATTTAGCTGTATTAGTATACGTGACCATTGGTGGGTCGAGTTACGATTAATGTAACGAAGACCGCTTTGATCCTATATTAATATCGTTAATGGACAAGATTGTTTGGATACCCTCAAGTTATGATAACAAATTTCTGAGCTCACTAAAGTTAAGCACATTTTTCAGGATACATATGTGGTCCAGTGGGAGATTGTTAGATAATGTCTCAATGGGACCACATAATTAAATGTGGTGTTATCATTTATAAGAAGCCTACAATTTAAGTGATTCAATTTAGTTAATAGGCTTAAGGGTATATGTGTTATGGACCTAATGTGTAGATACTAGTTGTTTAATTCCTATTTCTATGAGGGGCAGAAATAGAATTAAAACCAATAATGGTTAAAGTTGGTTTTCAGTTTTGAAACAATAAATAGACATTTATTGTTTCCTTTTGAACTTCCATAACGTTTCAGTTGAAAACCAATAAATAGAAATTAATACATATTGGTAACGTTTCAGTTTTGAAAACCAATTACAACCTTTAAAAGGTTATGGTCCCTATTCCTTCCCAGGTGGTAAAAAACACTGCCATGTTTTCTAAATCCTCTCAAGGAGAAACATAAGGCACCAAAGGGGAAAGGATTAGAAGGCAATAACATAATCAATAACAAAGAGCTTATTGATAATCACGCTTCCGTTTAACCGTTCGTCAATGGATTCAGGTATGTCATTTTGGCTTGATTTCTTGATAATACACATGGTAAATGATCCGAAGTGTAAGGTTTATGTTCTGAAATTTATGTTTACACAAAACACTATGATTCTTACTTTTTGAAAAGAGATGTGTAAAAGAGAAAAAAAAAAATTGAGATAGGAATAAGAGGTATAGGGATTGAAGACTAAGAAGTGTAAGGAGATAAGAAAATATATTTAATTTTAATATTTTGTCCTTAAAGATAATTTTACACATAGGTAAAATTGAGGGGAAAAAAAAAGAAGAAAATCTCATATGGAAGGTGTAAAGATATAAAATAGTGGTATAAGTAGAATCACTCAAGTGTTTGAACGCTTCAACCTTTAATCAAACAAAATTTGAATTTGAATTTATAGACAGAATATTCTTGAATAAATCAGCATAGATAAAATTAGAAAATCTTTTGATTTTCTTTTAATATATATTCATGCTTATAAAATTTTAATTTGACTCTCCAAAATATGGTCTACAAGCCTGCAGAATTTCGTCATGTGATGAAAAAATTAGAAAATGTTTGACACTCTCAAACGGTATTTATAATTCTGTCCACAATGATGACAGGTAGAGTTATGTAAAATATCGTTCAATTCGCTAAAATTATCCCAATCCACATCAATTCATACCGTTCTATCTGTTAACCACTGATTAAACTTTAAAATTTATAATTCACATTCGAAACCGCTTCGCTTTGCTATAGTTATACATATATATATTTTTTTAACCTCTAATGAAAATATCAAAATAAAAATGAGTGAAAAATATTTAAGATGTGAAATTTATTACAAATTAATAGTTGTATATATGAAAAAGAATAATGTTAGAAACTTTAAAAATTTTACTAAATGTCTCACATAGATGTGGGGACCCAGCCATGTGAATTTATGAGTATAAATATGTGATCTCTAACATTACTCTAGAAAAATTAGTTGGTACTCTTGGGGCATCATGTGACGATACTCTTCACCAATCACAATACATCATATCCCTACTATTCCTCAATTATCTAATACAAAATCATAGATCTCACCTCCTCCACTAATCACAACACTCTTACGACACCACCTACTATGCAACTTGAAAATAATTATTAATTTTTATAATAATTTTTTCATTTGTTTAGGGTTATAATTGATGATTCGGGTAAAAAGGAAATTAATACCATGTAATGTTCCACGAACATCTAAAAATTTTCTTATCTACGAGACAATTATATGTAGCATGTAAAACCATTTCAAACAAATTGTGTTATTTTAATCCTATCAATATTATATTTTAATATATTATATTATAATATCAAAATGTTATATGTTAAACAATGATCACCATAAAATTTACTGTCTAGCAACCCTCAACCAAAAAACATCTATGGTAAACCCATCGACCAGCAAATAAAATACCAAAAACAACAAAATATAAACTTCTATGCTTGCACTTCAATGCATTGCGAGAGAAAACTCTTCATTTCACTTGCAATGTAAAAATATATTTAAAAAAAAAAAAAAAACTGCAGATAATAATTCTTTTCTATTGCAGATTTTTTTTTTTTTATTATTTTTATTATTTTTTTTTTGTGGGAAAACAAATACCATAAAAAAGCACAATGATGTTGAAACTCATCCTCAATTTATTATATTTATGCCTTAGCCTTAGCAAATCATCCATAACACGTAGAGCCCATCAGAAAGGATTTCTAAGCTAATGAGTTTTATAGATGCATTATACATACAATAACCATCAATATTACTACACCATCATGTTTTTTCTAAAATAGCTCATTTGACTCAGAATAGCAAGGGGGCTTCCTTTATTGCATTAGGCATCTCCTCCAGATTAAGCACCTGTATGAGATAATCAATAAAAAGTGGCACAATCTTTATATCATCAACATCAATGCCCAAGTATAATTACAAACCTTCTAGGATAAATGGTTTAAGTTGGTCAAGGGCAGGAGATTCAAACCGCTCACTAGGTTTACCTTGGTCTTGCATGGGAAGCGGCGGTTCAGGCTGCTGGTTTGGTTTCACCGAATCACTATCAAGAAGCTCAAGATGAAGCTGTGGTTTGATTTGATCAAGAGGCAGCGGCTCAAGCTGCTGGTATTTAGGCTTATTTTTCTCGAGGAGAAGATAAGTGGTGTAGTACCAAAACAACAGTATTCTACTTTGAGCCATCACTGTATCACTGATGCGACTTCCTCCAAAAGAGAGCCGCTCAAGTGCCTGTAAAAAGAATAAATAAGATATAGGTTAAAATCAATTAACATCAGAATCAAATATTCCTATTGAAACACAACCAAATAATCAGACAATCTCTGCCTTGCTGAAAAATGTCTCAGCAGGCATAGACAATATATATATATGTATATATTTAATTTGGAATTGACTGAGGTCTTTCAAAAATTATGCAACGTGCATGATTTTGACTTGGAAGCCTCGATCTGAGTGGCCTTCAATCCCTAGAAATAATGATGATTATAACTAAATGCTATCTACAGTGCAAACTCGATCCCAGTACTTCGGTACCACTAGTTGACAATCAAAATTTTCAGCAGCATGCAATGGCAATTTCCCATAGTAATGATCAAATAAAGTAGATGTTTCAACCGGATGAATTAAACTCAAGTTGTTGGCTGTAGATCTTAGTTCAAATTCACAGTGGAAGTAAAACCTTGGTTGCCTCAGAGCCTACATTGGTCTGAGAAAAGATTTTTCATGAAGTATAACAAAATCCCTTTAAATGGTCTAACCAAATAATCAATAGAGAACCCAGAGTTTGGAGAATTAAATTTACGAAGACATATTCAAAGCCCAACCCTCATTTTAACAACTTGTCTGTCAGACATTACTTTCTCCTTGATGACATTATTTTTGTTTCATCTGTTGGGATAACGTAAAAGACCAAAATAGCAGAATTCATGTTCTTCACTCACCTGTTCTCCAGATTGTATATCAAACGAGTGCTGATGATCAAATTGAAGGCCACTAAATTCATTAATGCAAAGCCCTTGAAATGCCCTGAAAGTTCCAGAAAATAATATAATTTATATGGTTGAGGAAAGAACAAAAGAACTATCAAAGATCATCATCGATTCAAGTTGCACAGAATTCATAACTAAATTTCTCATACATAGAAGAGTGAGAATGTACTTACCATCTTATGAGAGAAACACATGGAATCCAGCGAAAGATAATCGGCGTGTTCTCTGCATTGACATAATAGCCTCCAAACACGATAAAAACTGTCATAAGAGATGGCCCTAAGGCCATTGCTGCTTCAGTGGTTGGAACCATAGCCCCCACAGTTAGGCCCATTGCAGATGCAGCAAAGGACTCCACTGTTACAATTCCGCAAAACTTTCCAAACCTAGAAAGTGAAAATTCCACATCAGTACCTTCAAGTTTTCTGACTATAACCTATAAAAGTTTATTCTGCCATATATCCTTAATGTCTTGAAAGTAAAATTGCATATTTTCCATCCAAGTTAAAGTTTACCAGAAAAACCTAATAGAGTTCACAATGAAATTGGTTCTGAAGAGTGGCAACTAAGCACCAGACAGCAAGCCATGGCTTATTTTTCAGAAAAATTTAGAATCAATCAACTCAATTCAAGCCCTTACCAGGGTTGCAGCCTATGTTACCTGGAACAGGGATCGTTCTGGTACATGGAACGGGAACGGGAACGGGAACGTAGTACGCCACATGCTCTAAAATGTAGTACAATAGGGGTAGACTTGTATATATTATACTGAAGAATTTAAGGTACTTTTAGAATAATTTTTTTTTAACTATTAGATATCCAATAAAATAATATTTTCTATGAGCATTATGACCCATTTTTTTATTCTGACAAAACTTAACTCACCTTAAATTTTAGTTCATTATATTTGAATTTTTTCCTCCTAAGGTAACATTTAAGGACATGTATTGAAAAAAAACTTTTTGGATCGATTTGGATCACTAAATTTACCGTTTTGGAACAAAAATGTACCATGTTTCAGAATGTGCATACCAATACGTAATTCATTAGGGTATTAGCATTTTCTGGTAACATAGGTTGTAGGTACAAAGCAAAATCTGTAACAGATAGTCGCATGCTCAATAAGATTGAATTAAAGTATAGAGAGATTATTGTACAATTGTTTACATTAAGTGATGGGAGTGCTTCCCTGTAGAAAACTTGCTGAATGCCTGTGGGTGATATAAAGACAGTACATGGACTGAGGAGAGGGAGAGACAAAAAAAAAGTCACAAGAAAAGAAGGTGAGAGAGAGAGAGAGAGAGATAAACTTAAGATTAAATTAATAGAATTATCAAGTTACAATTATTCTTTATAAACTTGTCAATAGAGTGCTGCACTAAAAAAAATCTAGCCCTAGTCTTTTTCTTTCTTGAGCATTGGGCAGGCCTTCTACAACGACTGAGGCACTTAAAATTGGAGGCAGATGTAAAGAGAAAATGAGCCTTATTTCAGTCCAAAAAATAAAATAAAATGAAATTTTTGTCCATTTCGCAATGGCTTATTGAGTTGACAAAAAGGACAAAAGCAACTTTCCCACTCAACTACTTTCCAACTAACAAAAAACCAATTTTTTTTAGCATTTGCCAAATGCATAAGCTTTTTAACTACGTTTTCCTAGAAAGGTTTATGAAAAAAACATTTCCAAACCTTACCTTAATGTTCTTCTGGAAGTAGCCGAAATAAGTCCAATCTTCATTGGATGGACACAATGCTGACAAATTACTAACTGATTAGATGTTATATATCTTATTTTACAATTTCTTTTGTTAGTTCTATGTCCCATTTTTAAGCAAACGTAAAACAGCTTTTATGATGTGGATCCATGCTAATTTTGTGTTCCAGGCTTATATATTTTGGTTGACAAAGCAGCAAGGGTCATCAAATATCAACCAGTAATTTAATATAGGAAAAATCTCATTATAAAGTAAAATAATTATATACATGTGCACATGCACTGCTCATGTACATATAATGGATGAGCAACATTCAAGCTCCTTTCATTTTTTCTTTTCTAATTTTGTACAAATATATGAGACCAAATTATAACCACTGAATGGATAAATGCATCACCATTTTTGTTTTTATGAAAAATATATATATTAGAACTTTCAATCATTCCTGTCTGTTGTAGTGCTGTCCTGAAAGCATAAAGTAGGCTCCAACTACTGAATATTGAGGAACATGAAATAGCATTTCACAGTTGCAATTAAGATCAGAAAACCAAAAACTAGTAAAGTAAATTATTAGAACTCACCTGGAAAATGTTGGATGAAGACGAGCCATGGGGTATAGAATGGTTCCAAATAGTAATGGAAATGCTGCTCCAACGGGGATCTCAGCAAGCAACTTAGAAAGCAGATATGGACCTAATGCATAAGACCCTTTTGCACGCTCTCTATCAACAATTGCACGTTCCTTGGGAAACACACCCCCTGTCTTTGTGAGGGAAGCCATTGCAGTATTTATAGCAGCAACCTAAGGGCGAAAAAAGAGGTGAAACCCAGATAAATGACCAAAGATCCTATTTTCCAAAACAAATTCATAAGACATTCTAAGAATCGTAGTTTTGGAAATGAAGGCCTGTGGAAACAACATCTTTTCCTCATCTTGGAAAGAAAACAAAAAATTCAAATTTTCAGCAAGCAATTTCAACTAAGCATTTTACCATGATTTGTTTTTTTGTTAAAATTTTTAAACAAGTAATTGGCAGCATGAATAATAGCAGAAAAACTGCAGTGGACATCTATATCCAAGTTAACAATTTTATCCTTCTCATTTCTTTCATTATTATTGGTACTTTCACAGAAATAACGACATTACATACCTGAAGCAATCCCATTCTGTCCTGTATTGAAGACTGAGATCTTCCCATCCTCCAGAAAACAGACCCAAAAATAATAGCTGATGCAATTGACATCCTTGCCCGAACTTTGTTTGTAGGACCATCGCGAGAAGCCTAGTCATTCATAGGTGGCTATCAGATTGGAGAAGAAACTGAACCCATGAAACAATTTATAAGCATAAATTACAAAATTCAAGTACAGAACTGTCTGCAGCATTTCAGTAATAACTTAATATATTCTACTAGTGTACCACTCTACCACATGCATTGTTATGATTTTGCACTATTGGAAAGCAAGGATGTCATCACGAACAACAGGAAGAAAAATAGTCTAATGTTGTTAGAAGTCTTTAGGAAACAGAGAGCAGCAGGGAGGTGAGCAGTTAAGGAAGTGAACCATAAAAAGGAATTCAGGAAAGTGCAGCAATGCAAAGTTTGGCCCGCTATCTTTTGAGCTTGCAATTTATTTAAAGGTGTTGAATAAATTGAGTTGCATTCACAGAATTACCTGCATCCATGCACGTTTGAGAAGCAGCCAGAACTGCCTCCACCAACCACCTTTCTTTTTGACAATAGGTTTCTTCCTTAAATTCATGCTGTTCTTAGAAGCCTCCCTTCTCACGAGAGGAGTTGCATATAGGATTGATGATGTTTGTTGTGAGAATGACTCAACAAGACCATCTATCCTTTTCTGGGAAGAGCAGACACTTTCAGCAGAACTATAGTCAATGGAAATTAGATCAGCCAAAAATTCAGCAGGATTAACATGCTCTGGACAACGATACCTGTTAACCATCAATCAGTCATTACTTTCAGAACTAGAAGTTACAAAGCAACAGCTATCATGCGTATAATGGTAACACACTTGGATACGCACGTCGAACAGCCTCAAAGCTTATTTGGAGAAAAACACGTGGCACACGTCAGCAACATAAGAAGGAAGACAATTTAGAATTGCTAGCTCAATATACTGCAAACTAAGAAGCAAAGACACATAACTATGATACAACACGAACACGTTGACATGGCAATTTTAAAAAAAAAAAAATTAGAACAAGACACATGGGGGTTACACACAAAATACATAGTTTTATATAATAATTCGATGTTCTATATAAATACTTCATTCAAAGTTAATTTAAAAATACAACATAACACTTATTTCTAAAGTTCAAATGAGGTATTAATAGGCATAAATAACATTGTTCTCCTTTATCATTGAATCCTAGGTTATTTTTGTTTAAACCTGTGATGTGTTCCATGTGTTTCTAGGCTCTAACAAATGGACATGTGCATTCTCTAAGCATCCAAAGTGTGTCAAGGTTTAAATTTTTTTAAAAATAATAGGACACATTTGGATGTGTGTGTAAGAATTCCAAATAACTTTGTATATTCAATTGTGTATCAATTACATCAAGACTAGTTTATATAACCCTAACGACTAACCAAAAAGGAAATACAAGAATGGGACCAAAAAAGGAAATACAGTCATCACAAACATGCCTAATATATGCAATGCCTAATATATACGAATATATTCTCACACCCCCACTCAAACTCAAGGTGATTTAGCTATAAATACGGAGAGTTTGTCAAGAAGAAACCGAAAACGAGTAGTGGCGTGAGTCTTGGTGAAGAAGTTAGCAAGCTGTAAAGCCGAAGGGACAAAAGGAAGCAAGATAGAACCAGACTGTAGGTGTTGACGGACGAAGTGACAATCAATCTCAATGTGCTTCGTTTGTTCATGGAAAACAGTGTTGTAGGCAATCTGAATAGCATTGCAGTTGTCACAGTAGAGAGGTCGGAGAGGACTGAGGAACGCCCAAGTCAGAAAGGAGACAACGAAACCAGACAACCTCAGCAGTAGCATGAGCCATGGCACGGTATTTAGCTTCGGGAGTAGAACAGGCAACAACGGTTTGTTTCTTACTTTTCCAAGAAATCAAGAAATCACCAAGAAACAGACAGAAACCAGAAGTGGACTTACGATCAGTGACATCACCAACCCAATCAGCATTAACATAAGCCACCAAATGCAAGGAAGAAGTAGAAGACAACAAGAAGCCTTGGAAGATAGTACCGCGAAGATATCGAAGAATTCGAACCAAAGCAGCCCAATGCAGAAAGCGGAGAGCAGAAACGAACTGGTTAACCACATGAACAACATAGGCAAGATCAGGGCGAGTAACTATCAGATATACTAAGCAGCCCACAAACTCGCGATACAAAGTAAGATCATCCAGGGGGACACCGTCAGTAGTATTAAGCTTCACATTAAGCTCAATGGGGGTATCAGAAATCTTAGTGTCAGTAAGACTGGCACGGTAAATAACTTTATTGGCATATTTGGCCTAAGACAGAAAGTAGCCCCTTGGGAGAAGAAGCAACTTCAATACCTAGAAAATACCGCAATGGTCGCAGATCCTTCATTTTGAAGATGCGGAAGAGATGTTGCTTGACCTCATAGCAAAAGAGTCAGAGCCAGTGATGATTATATCATCCACATAGAGTAGGAGAGCAACAAAACCAGTCGAGGTATGTCTCAGAAACAAAGCAGAGTCGAAAGCAGAAGGATGAAACCCAAGCTCAGTAACAACAGTCTGAAAGCGATCATACCAAGCACGAGGAGACTGCTTTAGACCATACAGAGCACGCCGAAGGCAACAAACCTGGCCAGAGGAATGTTGAAAGCCAGGGGGAGGACAAATGTAAACCTCCTCAGTGAAATGGCCATTAAGAAAAACATTCTTAACATCCATCTGATAAAGAGGCCAAGAATGAACAGTAGCGAGAGAGATCAAAGTACGGACAGTAGTCATCTTGGCAACAGGAGCGAATGTCTCCTCATAATCAATACCATACTCCTGTGAGAAACCTTTGGCAACTAGACGAACTTTGTAGTGCTCAAGAGAACCATCAGAATGAGTCTTGACTACGTAGACCCATTTGCAACCAGCCAGATTCTTACCAACAGGCGGAACCAACTCCCAAGTATGAGTTTTCTGTAAAGCAGACAACTCATCCTCCATAGCTTGAACCCAATGAGGATCTCGACAGGCCTTTTTGTAAAACTGAGGTTCTAAAAAAGAATGAATAGCAGATAAAAAAGTACGATAGGAAGCAGAAAAACATGTATTAGACCAACCCAACTTGTTTGGAGGATGACACTCACGAGGAGGATAGCGGTGTGCAGCAGGATCAGAGTCGTCAGAAGCAGAAGGAGCAGTAACAGGAGTAGAGACAACTGGTGGGGGGGAGCCTTGCGACGAGAATAGACCAACAACGGAAGGGAAGAAGCAGCCGAAGGAGAAGAAGGAGCCATAGATGACATAGATGAAGAAGTAAGAATGACCTTAGGAGGAACAGTGGAGATGTACTCAGTAGACGGGACCTCAGAAGGAAAGGGGTCAATGTGAACCAAATCCTCTTTGGAAACTAGAGCAGTGAGAGGGAAAAGCTGAAAGTAAGACAGCCGTTCGAGAAAGGCAACATGACGGGAGACATAAAGGCGATGAGAGATAGGATCGTAACAGCGATAGCTTTTCTGAGTAAGACTGTAACCCAAAAAGACACAGAGGACAGACCGGACACTAAGTTTGATCCTATCTTTGCGGGGAAGAAGGACAAAACAGCTAGACCCAAACACACGAAGTAGGGAGTAGTTAGGAATTTGGGAGAACAAAGCCTCATAAAGAAACCGACCAGAAAGAAGGGGAGTAGCAAGGTTTTAAAAAGCGGCTGCAACCGTTACGTAATGCCGTTACGTAACGGTTTTGGCGGTTACCGCCACCCGTTACGGCCGTTTTTGCAGTGTGATTGAGATTCACAAGTGTGTCGGCCGTAGCGGCTGCCGTAGCGGTCGTAACGGTGCCGTAACAGCCGTAACGGCCTGTTACGTAACGGTTTCAAACTGTTTCTTTCGAAAAAACACACAAAAAAAAGCTGAAAATGGGAGAAGAGGGATAGAGAGAAAAGGGAAGATAAAGAGAGAAAATAGAGAAGCAAGAGATAGAGAGAGAGAGAAGAGGAAAGATGAACATGTTATTGATTTGTTGAAACTATAAGACCTATGCTATTCTATTTAGCTGCTATCACTAAACCATTTTGTTTGTATGTGTCTATCTATATATTATTTGAAAATAATAATAATAGTAAGTGTGGTCATTATCTATTTGGTTTGGTTAAAATATGTATATATATATATTTAGGCTCTTATTTATTCTCTTACTTTTGTCATTATTTATCTTATATATAATAGTTAGTGATTAATTTTTTGTAAAATATAAAGTCATTAATTATTAAAATAAAATGTAAAAAACTCAGTTTATAGTGATTTAAAAATATGAAATATATTGGATCATACTTAAAAATTTACAAAAATTGATCAATATTTATTTTTAACCCAATAAATATGATCATGGAAAAAAAATATGCGTATCGGTGAGTTTTTTTCAAATTGTGCGAAAAATAAAAAAATTCACAGTTCCGGTTACCGCAACCGTTACACTACGACCTTTACACTCCGCAACCGCAACCGCGTCACCGCCACCGTTATGGCGACCGCAACCGCTTTTTAGAACCTTGGGGAGTAGGTATGCGGTTGAGAAGAAAAGCAGCAATACGAATTGCCTTCCCCCAGAATGGAACCAGAACTGAGGCCGAGAGAAGAAGAGACCTAGCTGTCTCAAGGAGATGACGGTGTATATGCTTGGCTCGACCATTTTGGGCTGGTGTATCTGTATAGGAAGTTTGATGAATGGTACCCAAATTGGCCAAATACTCACAAAACTCATTTTAAAATATTCCCTACCCAAGTCAGACCGTAACACTTTACTGGTAGACCCAAACTGAGTAGTAATCATAGACTAAAAGGTACGGTATATCTGATAGAAATCGGACTTATAAGTCATAAGATAAACCCAAGTGTAATGGGTGCAATCATTAACAAATGACACATAGTATGCAGAACCCCCCTTGGTGAGAACAGGAGAAGGGCCCCAGATATCATTATGAACTAAAGAAAACGGTGTAGCAAATATAGAAGTACTGTTACGGAAAGGTAAGGTTGTCATTTTGGCAAGTTTACACCCCCGACACTCGGTAAGTTGACTAGGAGAAGCTTTACCCAATATACCTGACTGAACTAAAGACCATAAGCGGTCAACAGACAAATGCGCTAATCTGGAATGCCACAAACAAAAAGGACTGGACAGAGAATCTAACTGAAAAGAAGAAAAGGCAGTCGGAGAGGTAGTCATAGACAGATGCAAGCTCTCAACCACATAAAGGTCTCCAACTTTACGGCCAGTCCCAATCTGTTGCTTGGATATCCGATCCTGCACAGAACAGATAGAAGAAGAAAAGATAAAATCAAAACCAAAGACATCAAGTTGACTAATAGATAATAAACTGACAGATAACTGAGGAACATATAAGACAGATGAAATAGAGACTGCAAACATAGCAGACGGTAGAACAGACCCAACAGATATAACTAACATACTAGACCCATTAGCAGCATTAACAGTAATAGGAAAAGGAGGGGGAGTACAATTCTGAAGTAAAGCGAGATGAGGAGTCATATGATGAGAGGCACCAGAGTCAAAAAGCCAGACAGACGAAGAGATACCTAAAGAAGACCTACGCAAACCTGAATGACGAAAGGAAACAACGAAGGCAGAGGAAGATGGCAGGAAGGTAGACAATATATGCTGAAACTGACTAATTTGAGCAGTCAAGGAAGCAAATCAGGATCAAGAGCCAAAGCAGATGCAGTAGAACCGGCGGAAGGCCGAACAGTACTTAGAGAATGAGCGCAAAACTTGATCGAAAATTGCTGAGAAGACGAGGCAGACACAGGCAAAGCAAACAAACATCCTGTCTTGGGACAATGATACTTCCAATGACCTCTCTGATGGCAGAAAGCATACTCATCTGAAGCCAGTGGCCCTTTCTTGAGCTTTGTAGAAGGTTGAAGTTGATGGGTATCCAACATCAGAATGAACCAAAAAAAAAAAAGATAACTGATGGAGCAAAGTGTAATAAACAAAGACTGGATGGGCCAAACTATAATAAAGCCAAACTGTAATAAACCAAAATTGTAACAGATGTGATCAAACCAACCACGAAGGAATACAGAACTCCAGATAAGAGAGACCCAAGTCGAATCAAAGACTGAAGCTAAGAACCTAAAGCCGAAGTCGAGGAAGAGAGGCCTCTAGAGAGAGAGACGAACCACAGAGACGAAGCAGAGGACCAGACAAAGCAAACGAACCAGATCCAATCTCAGATGGATTGCGAATCGTAGATGACGAGTTGCGATTTGAAGCAGATAGGTCACGACTAAGAGAGAAATCCTGGGAGGCGTGGAACAACAACTGAAACAGAGATGGGTCACGATCCCGACACTGGGTAGATCGCGATTCCGACGAGACCAGATGCTGATTATGAGTCTGGTACAATCGCGACTCCAGAGAACCACGAACGAGAAGTCTACAAATCAAGAAGAAAGAGCTTCGAACCAGAGAGAACTTCGAAACTTCGAACCAGAGAAGACTTCAAATGATTAGAGGCAGAGCTAGGGTTTCACACACGGCTCTGATACTATGTAAGAATTCCAAATAACTCTGTATATTCAATTATGTATCAATTACATCAAGACTAGTTTATAAAACCCTAACAACTAACCAAAAAAAAAAAATACAAGAATGTGACCAAAAAAGGAAATACAGGCATCACAAACATGCCTAATATATGCAATGCCTAATATACACGAATATATTCTCACAGTGTGTACAACACATGTCAGAAGTATCGGATGAATGTCAATGTCCGTTACGTGTCCAACAAGTACATGACACAAAAACAACACCTTCATGCTTTGTAGACTATAAGCTAATAACCGGTAGAAAGAAAACAAAATGATTTTAATTGAAAATTTCTAAAGCTAAAGAATCCACAGACATCGTTAAAACATTATTTTCGTCTTTTCGTATGTATACCCTCAAATGCTTTTGATAGAATGCTAGAGATGATACATTTGGAAAACCCCAGATGTTGGAATAAAGGTTTTGTTGGTTTGCTTTGTCATCTATATTGAATTTTTTAATAAGATTCTCCAGAAAAACAAGAAAAAGAGAATGTGCCGCATTTTGAGAAAAGCATGAACGATGGGCCTTTGATAATGTACGTTCAGAGAGCAACTAGTTCTCCAGACAGTAACCAAGAATAAAGTCAGCTATAAGATTTGTTTATATATATTTTGCATGCAAGATTATGTATGTAGATACATTATTCATAGTTGATCAAACAGTTTTTGAAAGCTCTCTAATTCAATAATAGTATAGATAAAGAAATCAACTTAGAAAATTTAAGCAAAAATAATTTTTAATTTAAAATCTAGCTCTACGCTACACAAACCGGACAAGGACTCAACTGCTAAGCAAAACATACAAGAAACCTCAAAGTTATACAAACAATGAAAGTATGGCCTAATGATGAATTTTGTCCTGCTGGCAGCTTGAGCTGAGTTTGATCAGCTGGCAAGGGCATTTTGTGCACACTGAATGTTTCTTCTTAACCCTCTTTTATTTCCTTATGAAATTTTACTTTTAAGGAGTGGCTTGTTTAATAAATCTTTACCCAAGATTACAGATTCCAAAAGAAAAAATGAAAATGATTTTTGAGAATTTTAATATAACTAATGAGACTAAGATAACACGAATGAAATAAATATAAGATAAATGAGTTTTAGATACCAACCCAAATTTTGAGAAGTATGCCAATGGTTCATCACGTGCAGGACCGGCATAAACAAGTGCACCTTCTGTCAGCAACACAATGTCGTCAAATTTCACATACACTGAGCCTCGGGGCTGGTGTATGGAACAGATTACAGTATGTCCATCCTGTGCAAGTTGTTGGAGTGTTTCCATCACCTTCTCTGCCTGGAAGGCATCAAGACCTGAGAGCAGAAGTGATTTTGTAATAGATGAGAGAAATTGAGAGTACTTCAATAGTCACTTATTAGACATCTATACAAGTCTACCCCTATCATAACACAATTTAAAGCATAAGGCATGCCGCATTCTGGTTCCCGTTCCACGTAAAGAAACGATCCATGTCCTAAGTAACCAATTTAGGCATTTTGATCCTCTAATTTTATATGATTCTTGAAGAAAAAGGTGCTCACATTTGTAAGTAAATAAACATTTATACCTTCTCACATGAATGAGAAATATATATTCCACATTTTTCCTAAATCCCATTTAATTTGAATTGAAGTATATTTCTAAATAATTTGTAACATCTTATCCAAAAATATTATATAATGTGTACTATAAAATATCTTATCTTAAAATGCATCCCCGTAACCATACCCAGCTTTTGGACGCATATCCTAATATCCTAAAATCTGCTACTTGGACACAACATAGCATTCCAACATACCAAATCATCATCTGTATGCGCTAGACCAATTGAAAGATAATATCTGATATCTCAGTAAACAGAATCAGTCCTAAAGGCAAATTATGTAAAAAGAAAGCACGCCTACCAGTTGTAGGTTCATCAGCAAATATGACAGATGGGCTAGCTATAAGTTCACATGCCATAGACAAACGCTTCTTTTCACCACCACTGATTCCACGGACTTTTGCATCCCCAACACGGGAATCGGCACAACTGACCTTTTGAAGAAAAAGCACATAGCAGCCATGAGCCACCACCAAAAGACAAGAGAACTCGTAAAAGTTCAAAAGTCTTAAATTTAAAAGGGCAGGAAAAAAAATACACTAATAACAGATGCAGTGAAAAGTAACTAATAATCACATTATTTCTGTAATAATCCGAAAGGCTAATGCAATTGCATAAACCCAATTATTGGTTTAAAAAATCATTTTACGCATGAAGCTATAAAAGATTCAGCATTGAAGTGAGAATTACACTAATTCGAGAGAAACTGAAACAAACATCAGCCAAGATCAGCATTACATGAGATATTACTTCTCAATAAAAAATTTTTTTGTTATGCACAGGTTGATTTAAAAAAGAATGAAAAAAGCTATGCACACCAACAAGAAGAAAGTCAAGCCAGCATTACCAAGCCTAGTTTGAACAAGAGTTTGTTCACATAATCATCTCTCTCTTCCACAGAAGATATCTCCAGAAGTTGGAGTTCAGCAGCAAGAGACAATGTCTCTCGAACAGTCAACTGTGAGAAAAAAAGGTCTTCTTGTCTCACATAAGCAAATCTGCAATGACAATGGTTAGAAGTAAGTAGACACATAACCATGCTTAAAAAAAATATATTCCAAGTAATGTTTTGAGAGTTCTATCTAAGCCAAACATACTTATAACTTCTGTTTGAAATTGGTCGTCCATTGATCTTCAAAAGGCCCGATAAATGTAACCGGGGTGAAGCAACTATTTGGCCTGCCAACACATTGAGTAGAGTTGTCTTCCCTGATCCTGATGGACCCATTATTGCAAGCAATCTTCCTGGTTTCGCCTCACCAGTTACATTTTTCAGCAAAAACCGCACCTACACAACCAACCAACATTGAAATCTTGTTCAACCTCGTGAACTCAGATTATTATTGCTGCAAGATTAACAGATACTACCAAACAAATTCACAATCGCGACTATGAAATTTTCGAGGAATTACGTGCATAGAGCTATTGAAATTGAAAGAAAATGCATCATAGAAATTCCAATTATACTCTGTTTGGTTGCTGAGAAAACGGATAAAAAAAGAAAGGAAAATAAGGACAAAGAAAATTCAGAATCTTACTTACCAAACATGCATTTTCTTGGTTTCCAACGTCTGTGTGTGAGAAAAACTAAAACCATGTCATCCAAACAGTTCAATTAGGCTCAGGTGAGGATACATACATACATACATATCAGTCGCGTACTCGTGCACCTCTAAAATTCAATATATTCGTTACCTTTTTCATACATTTTCTCAGCAACCAAACACTCTTTTTACAAAACCCTAACTGGTTTATGCAAAATGTAGAGCTTGTATTGTAAGAGAGTGAAATACTCACAGTTTTGGAGGATTTATCGGAAAGGGAACAGGTGATGTTGCTCCACCGGATAGTCACCGGAGATACTTTCTCGGAGACCGGAGCATCGCCGCCGCCTCCATCGAATTCTCTGTCGTCGTCGTCCTCCGCCTCGTTCGCCGGCAAGAGAGCAGGGCCGGGGGCGGAGAACAGGCGGAGCAAAAGAGCCGCCGCCACGGCGGCCAGAATCTGACCCACACCGCCCTTTCCGCCAAGTCCCACCATCTGACCCACACCTTTCCCGCCACCAAACACCACCATTATCTCCTCCTTCGTCCTCTGTGTTGTGTAAAAGCAGAGGAATCACTTCAGCTTGACTCTGCTGATTTTGTTATAAATTCCAGTATATTAATTAATGATATTGCCAAGATAGAGCCAAAATAAAAATGGGTAAATTTAAAATACACCCGGACGTTTATCAAAAATATAAATTATCCCTTCATGTTTAGAAAATTACATCTTACCATTTTAAAGTTTTCAATCACATAGCAAATCACCCCCTACACTTAGGAGTGTGCATAGTGTGGTTTGGTACGATTTGAGAATAAAATTATAAATCAAATCATAAATGAAGGATTGACAAATAACCAAATTGTAGTTTGAACGATTTAAGTTGTTTCAATTTATTAATTGATTAAACAATAATCCTAATTAATTATCAAGTATTTGCATAATATATAATATTAATTTGCATAATATTTTCCATATATATAACACTAACTAATTTTACATAATATTTCTCATATGTATAACACTAATTTGTAACAAATTTCACAGTTTAAACCTTTTATACTGATTTTTATTTTGATATTTCATTAAAAGTAAAAAGATTTATATGTATTAACTATAGCGGAATGGAACGATTTCGAAAACAGATTATAAATTTCAAATTTCGAATCAAACAAACCTGCGGTTAGCGAGTGAATAGACGCAAATTGAACAATTTTAGCAGATTTTATAGTATTTTAGATAGTCCTACCTGCATTAATCAATTCTCAAGTCAAATTAACAAGTATATGATGTAAAGAACAAATTTTTTTCTCCAGCAATACCTATATTATAATTTATGAAGTTAAATATTTTTTTTGCCCTATTTCACATTTTTTATTTTTCATTTTCTTTTGACTAATAATTGTTCTACCATTGCATTACTCTCTTCCAGTCTCGATTAGTACTACCATCATTATTGTTTACAAGTTTTTGATATATCATCAAGAGAGGTTAGTAAAAATTATAATGGTGTAGATTGAAGAATGTAATGAATAATTAATAAAAACGAAAGTAAAATAATAATTTTATTTTAATATTGGAGGATATATAAGTAATTTTATTTTTTCTATTGCATCAATTGAAGGAGACGGTAATGTATTTATAAGAATACATAATTTTGACAAATTTAGGGGAGTAGTTGTAATTTACCCATTAAAAAAAAGATATTGCTAAAAGAAGACTACGTCGCCAAGATTTTCCGTGGCAAAATTCTTTCTGATTTCACGTAAAATCGTTAAGTTTCGTAAATTTGTCAAAGACGACTGAATTCGTCTGACACGTGTCCTAGTAAGGATAAGATGGGTTTGGGCATTGATCGAAATATTTGGGCTGCTCAGTTTTGAAGTTTGGGTTTGGTTGGGCCGATCCCTTCAAAACCCATAACTAGTCATTTCAAGTTAGGAAGCAATATTTTAAAAATCAAACCAATGAGCAAATCGAAAAAGAAATTGAATAGACGGATCACTGATTCAACTGTTGAATTGAACTGAAATCGAATCGTAACGTCATAAATATATTAAATTTATATTTAAATAAAAATATAAGTAATAAAATTATAAATTAAAAACAAAACTAAAAATATTAAATTATCTTAAATATTTCCCCTAAATAATATATTTTAAAATATTATTAATTTTAATTTTGGAAGAGGAAACCAAATATTCAATATTCTCTCCGCATGATTTTAATTCAAATAATTTGATTGAAAGAAGCAAAAAATTTGAAGGGATATCAAAATTTTAAGTCTCTCTTTATTAAATTTGATTGAATCTCACATGGATTTCTTAAAATTTTTTAGAAGATTTTTTTTTCTTCTTATTAATAGATAGAAACTTTCGCAATAATTTTAAACTCTCAATGAGATTCCTTACAAAAAGAGACTCTTGAAAGAAATTTTCTAATTAAAATTTTCTTATACATATATAAAGTAAGAAAGAAAGAATAAAAAAAAAGATATTCGGTCCATAAATAGGCATTTAAATACTTTGTCTATAAGGACAAACTTAGGTAAAATGACCAAAATTCCCCACATATATATATGCTATATACACAAACCAAACCTTACACCTCACAAACCGTCTCTCTTTTTCTCTCTCTCTGCTCTCCATTCTTGACTTTTCGTCGATCGTCGCTTGTCGCCATCTACCGCTCACTCGCGCATTCACCTCACCCGTTGCCCTTTCCTCCGTCGTGGTTAGTCGACACACACACACACGCACACACACACACACACACACTCTCTCTCTCTCTCTCTCTCTCTCTCCATTCTTTTTCCAATCTCCATAGCAGCAATAGAGATTGGAGTGGTGGAGTTCGCTACTAGAACTCTTCAAGTAAAGGTTGCATCACCGACATACATTGGTACACGACCCTCCTCCGGTATGGTGTCCTCATTTCCCACCTCTTTCCTTGACCCGCTTTGATCGCCTCCAAGATGCTAGTTACTACTTCGGCTTTTTCTCCTTAGTCGGATCGAGCTCTACTAAGTACATCTTCCTTCACTTTCCCTCTCTTTGCATACACAACAACATATATATATATACCAGTGGTAAACCCGTGCTATATACGGGATTGGTTTAATAATGTGTAAATTTTTTAATAACACATTAATTTCTAAGCTTGCTCATAAAATTATAATCATAATGCATAGAGATCATCTTTTCAAATTTCACAAGTGAAGATAATATTTCAAAGCAAATATTCATAAACTATTATAATCCAATTGAGTTATTTTTCTTAAAACAATAAACTTGATTTCTAACTAATGAAATAATCTATATTAACAATAAATAAGATGCGTCTCAATAAACCTAATGTCTAAAACATATATATGCTAAAAAAACTAATAATAAACTAAATGTCATCAATTAAATCTATCTATATTTTATAAATTAAAACTCAATAGATGTCGCTCATCATATCCAAATGTCCCAAAAAGTACCTGTAAAATAAAAAAGTGTTAACATTTTTTTGTTATCATTTTTTACATACAAACAAACTTAAAAAAAAAAGAAAAAAAAGATATATTATCTTATGGGGAGTGTTGATTTAATTGTCCTCATTTTCAGATTGTTGCTTCACTTTATTCTCTTCACCACCATTATTTTGTTATTACTGCTGTTGTTGTTCCACTTTAATATTTTCATTACCAATGCATTGCTCCACTTCATCCAATGCTTGTAAATAAATCATATCATTTTCAATTTCTTCTAACATAACTATCAATGCTTTCATGTCTGGAAAGTCTTTTTTAATTTTTTTACAAATTTCTTGAATAGGCCATGAGGTTGGATTTTTATAGTTTGTATATATGTTTTTAATTTATTTAAGTTATAGATATTTGAGGTCTTTTTTTGTATTGAATTTTTATAGTTTGTATATATGTTTTTAATTTATTTAAGTTACAGATATTTGAGCTCTTTTTTTTTTTTTTTTGTAAATAACGTGATAAACATTGGATATTTGTAATTTTTTAATTAATTTATTTAATAATTATAGATTGTTTTTTAAAAAATAATGTGGATGGATATCGAAAGTGTAAAACGTGGGAGTTGTTTTTTGGTTCTATTTTTTTTATTTTTTTCCTGGAAGTGTCGAAAGAAGTTTTTTTTTTTTTTTTTTTT
The DNA here is from genome assembly GCA_036172215.1 of Camellia granthamiana. Taxonomy (NCBI): domain Eukaryota; kingdom Viridiplantae; phylum Streptophyta; class Magnoliopsida; order Ericales; family Theaceae; genus Camellia; species Camellia granthamiana. Next base: position 147,405,968 of record CM069904.1, on the reverse strand, counting down.
TTTTGTGTGTGTAAATAATTTGATATACATTGGATATTTCTTGGGGGGTCCATGAATGCAAACTTTATTGATCTACTTAAATTGATCGCCTGGAAGGCATACAATTTTTAACTTCACAAAAGTTCTGATCATTTGAAAGACAGAAATCTCAAACATTTTTATTTTCAGGAATTGATCACATATTTTGGGAAACTGATGCCTAGCCATGACAATGCAAACTTTATTGATCTACTTAAATTGATCACCTGGAAGGCATACAATTTTTATTTTTAACTTTACAAAAGTTCTAATCATTTGAAAGACAAAAAGCTCAGACATTTTTATTTTCAGGAATTGATCACATATTTTGGGAAACTGATGCCCAACCATGACAATGGAATTATCGTTACTATTTAACCCAAGCAAATTTAATTAAATCCGATAGTTTTGGTTCCACTAAACATTGGATATTTGTAAATAACATGATAAATATTGGATAGCTGTAGTTCGAGAACAGCTACTACCTTCAAAAGGCTCGGTATGTATTTAGCCCATAACACCAAAATTGGTGGAACAAACAGTAGGTATTGGTGGAACAAACAGTAGGTGATGGCAGAATATTTTCTAACGCATTTATTATTAAGTTTCCAATTCACGTTTTTATGGCATGAAAACTATGAAGGACTTCCAGGAATCTACTCCAGGAATGGGATAGAAAATGTGAAGATATGGAATGTATTTGGTCTGACACAATATGCTACAAATTATTAGGGCAAAAGAAAAAGAAAAACATAGACATGAACACTACAATGTTCAAAGCAGAAGAAAAAGAAAAACAGAGACATGGACGCTACAATTTTGAGCAATATTTATAGTCAAAATACTAAATCACAAATGCTTGGACCCAAAAAAAAAAAAAAATTTATTAAAGCGAAAGAAAAAGAAAAAGAAAAACAGAGACATGCATTCGATCGAGAGGCGGACTGCTGAATTCCGGGATTGCTGGTGTTCACTGCTGATGAAGGAAGTTGATGAAGTATATGTATAGATATTTGTAGTAGTGGATTGTTGGAAGTAATGGTTGAAGGGGATATCGATAGTTGGGTGGGTTTTTTATTTTTATTTTTATATCTATCTGTTGTAGGATATGGATAGATGGGTGTTTTTTGTTTTTTTATATCTATCTGTTGTAGGATAATGGGAGGTTGGGACTAGAAGTCTTTGAGGGTAGGAGAGATTTGTTGTGGGAGAGTAATTTGGGAGAGGGATATCTATCTATTGTAGGTGTCACGACCCGCTTCCCGTACCCAAGGGTTAAGCATCGTGATGGCTAGTAACTGAGGTTACCTCCAGCCAATTCTTAAACAAATTAATAAATGCAAGCGGAAATAATATTTAAATGAGGGTACCAAAATAATCATTGGAGTTTCTATTTTTATTACAAAATAAATTGACCAAAAAGGTTGATATTTACATATAAAAATATTATAAAAGTGTTGTGTGTGTCTAATCCGCAGCCCCGCATGTAAGACTTTTCAAAAACTATTTCTGAATTGCATTATTTCCTGAAAATTGGTAAACAACTATAAGCACATGGCAGAGTGAGAAATATTATACCAAGAGTATAAGGGACACGAAATAACCATGGATAGTTAATTAGGCCAAAACATTTACATAACTCAGTTTGGTAAATAAATTATTGGTAAACAAATTATTTAAGTGGCAGAAACTGAAATACAGAAATAAATAACCATAACCACGGTACTGAACAGAATAGAACAGAGGTCACAAAAGTGACAGTCAGAATAGAGGTACGAACTCAAGAGGTGGCTCGTACAGACTATAGAGGCGGCTCCCACAATAGTGTAGCACTTATTTCCGCACAACACTTTGCTCCGCATAGGATAGAGGTCAATGGATCCATAACAAACAGAGGACCACAAAGTGGTCAAATAGAAGCCAGTGGTTATTTAAGTCCCCCCAAGGCGTGGGACTCCTGTGGTGGTACTTACAAAACATAATTGTTTATAAGGTTATAGTCAAATATTCTTTAAAATATAAACAAACATATCCATAGGTTTCCTTTTAACAAATAGAGTTCAGAAAAAAAATTTACGTAACTGAAATATTAATATAGTTTATAATAATTTATAAAACATAACTTGTATAAAATAAATAATGATAAGTCAAAACATATGTAAAATACATTATGGTAACTCAAGGTATAATATAACTCACCTTAACTTTAATACCTCAATATTTCTTTCCACTATCAAAGACTTTCTCAACTTCCATTATTTTTTCTTCCTTTCTTTCTTTCTTTCTTTCTTTCTCTTTCTTTTCTTCCTTTCCTTCCTAACTGAATCACCTCCCTATTTATAGGGAGACAAGCGCATACTGGCCGAATCTTCCAACAGATTCAATAATAAATTATAAAGATTTATTCTTATCTTTAATAGATATTTAAGATAATTATACTTTGACTTAGTTTTTTAATATAATTATATAAATAATTAATTTCTAATTAAATTATACTCTATCGTATACCAACAGAAAATTAATTATTTATTTTACTACCACACCCGTTATTATTATTATTTATTTATACTTTGACCCCTAAATTTATAATAATTATATTATTACACATAATAATAAAATAAATCGTATATTTTTTCTAACTGTGATTAAATAATATTAGTATAAATTTTACAGAATAATTAAAAATATGGGTTGTTACAATCTTCCCTCCTTTTAAAATTTTGTCCTCGAAATTTGTCATATGTGTATACTAGCCGCTGCGCACTCTGATAAATATATATTAGATGATTAATCTGATAAAAAATATTACCTAAAAAAAAAACTTCATAAAAGACAACTCACTATCTAGGTGTCAAAAATTATTTTGGGCCAAAATAAGAAACAATTGGTGGCTTTAAAAACTTTTCACTCGTTTTGTTTACGATAAAAATAAATAAAAATAAAATAAGAACACAATGACAGAATCATATGCAAGAGTTGAAAAAAATTTGAGATAACTTTTCATTGATGGGAAATAGTTTTAAAATTAGTATTTTTAAAATTTGAGCTCACTTTTTAAAAAAAATCGAAATGATTTTTTTTTTTGAATACTAAATTGAAAATTTCATGTATTTAATTATATTATAATTTTGATGGGTGCTTGAGCATGACATCCTTTGTTTATTTTCCTTCTTTTGCTATAACAAATATAAATTATACCTATTATCCTTCACAAATTATGCACACGAAAAAAAAAATTTTAACATATATATATAATCATATAAAATTATAATATAATTAAATCGACTAACAAAATATAATATTTAGGTACTAATTATCCGCTATCCTACTTTTTAAATGTGCATGTGTCTTATGCTTCAATAATGATTTTTTTTTTATAAACCGTTACTCTGACACCATTTGTCATGACCCGCTCCCCGTACCCAAGGATTAAGCATCGTAATGTCCAGTAACTAAGGTTACCTTTGGCCAATTCTTAAACAAATTAATAAATGCAAGCAGAAATAATATTTAAATGAGGGTACCAAAATAATCATTGGAACTTCTATTTTTATTACAAAATAAATTGACCAAAAAGGCCGATATTTACATATAAAAATATCATAAAAGTGTTGTGTGTGTCTAATCCGCAGCCCCTCATCTAAGATTTTTCAAAAGCTATTTCTGAATAACATTATTTCCTAAAAATTGGTAAACAACTATAAGCACATGGCAGAGTGAGAAATATTATACCAAGAGTATATGAGACACGAAATAACCATGGATAGTTAATTAGACTAAAACATTTACATAACTCAGTTTGGTAAATAAATCATTGGTAAACAAATCATTTAAGTGGCAGAAACTGAAATACATAAATAAATAACCATAACCACGGTACTGAACAGAATAGAATAGAGGTACGGACTCAAGAGGTGGCTCGTACAGACTATAGAGGTGGCTCCCACAATAGTGTAGCACTTATCTCTGCACAACACTTTGCTCCGCACAGGACAGAGGTCAATGGATCCATAACAAACAGAGGACCAAAAAGTGGTCAAACAGAAGCCAGTGGTTATTTAAGTCCCCCAAGGCGTGGGACTCCCGTGGTGGTATTTACAAAACATAATTATTTACAAGGTTATAGTCAAATATTCTTTAAAATATAAACAAACATATTCATGGATTTCCTTTTAACAAATAGAGTTCAGAAAATAATTCACGTAACTGAAATATTAATATAGTTTATAATAATTTATAAAACATAACTTGTATAAAATAAATAATGGTAAGTCAAAACATACGTAAAATATATTATGGTAACTCAAGGTATAATATAACTCACCTTAACTTTAATACCTCACTCTTTCTTTCCACTATCAAAAACCTTCTTATCTCTCATTATTTTTTCTTCCTTTCCTTTCTTTCCCTTTTCTTTCTTTCTTTCCTTTCTTTTCTTTTCTTTCTTTCCTTCTCTTCCTTTTCTTCCTTTCCTTCCTTGCTGAATCACCTCCCTATTTATAGGGAGATAAGCGCATACGTGGCCTGAATCTTCCAACAGATTCAATAATAAATTATAAAGATTCATTCTTATCTTTAATAGATATTTAAGATAATTATACTTTGACTCAGTTTTTTAATATAATTATACAAATAATTAATTTCTAATTAAATTACACTCTATCATATACTGACAGAAAATTAATTATTTATTTTACTACCACACCCGCTATTATTATTATTATTTATTTATACTTTGACCCCTAAATTCATAATAATTATATTATTACACATAATAATAAAATAAATCGTATATTTTTCCTAACTGTGATTAAATAATATTAGTATAAATCTTACAGAATAATTAAAAGTCTGGGTTGTTATAGTAGGAATTGTGGGAGAGTGAAAGTTTTGAATTATTATTATTATTATTATTTTGACAGCTTTTATGGATAGGTTTTGTTAGGAGTTTTTATTGTTCTAAAAGTCTTTGAGAGGGGAGGAAAAGAACTATAAATTAAAAAGAGAGCTGCCACGTATTTTTTAAAATTATGAGGATTTTAGAATGGCATTTTGAAAGCATTTTGGAAACACCACTACATTCTATTATAAAGGAAGTTGATGAAGTATATGTATAGATATTTGTAGTAGTGGATTGTTGGAAGTAATGGTTGAAGGGGATATCGATAGATGGGTGAGTTTTATTTTTTTTTTTTATATCTATCTGTTGTAGGATATGGATAGATGGGTGTTTTTTGTTTTTTATATCTATCTGTTGTACAATAATGGGAGGTTGGGACTAAAAGTCTTTGAGGGTAGGAGAGATTTGTTGTGGGAGAGTAATGTGGGAGAGGGATATCTATCTATTGTAGGAGTTGTGGGAGAGTGAAAGTTTTGAATTTTTTTTTTTTTTGACAGCTTTTATGGATAGGTTTTGTTAGGATAGATAGATATATGAGATTTTCTATTATTATTTTTATTTTTTCTTGATTCCATAGACTTGGATATAAATGATGAGTTAAAGTTTGTTTTTTTAGGTAGCAATGAAATGCCAAGAATCACTTTCACAGGAAGCACGTGAACTTGACGTTTATCCCTAACTCCAAGCATATCTGAGATTTTCAAAAATTGAACAGATAAAAGACATATAGGTTTAAAAAATTAAATAGATAAAAACATATTCCAATTTGGATAGATAAAATTTATACAAATAAAAATTGAATAGAAAATGGGCGCTAGGCCAAAAGACCAATTTTAAATTTTTATTGCTCAAAGATTTTGTTCATAAAGACATACTTTTACATAATGATCAAACTACTTTCATATATATTTTGCGGTATTTTGGGAGGGTGGTAAAAAGTTACTTTTTAGCTTTTAACCAAGTTTTTTGGCTTTTTCATAAAGTCACTTGAGAAGTTGATAAAAAGTTACTTTTTAGCTTTTTTGGATAATATTTTTTTAAGTTGTCATATCATAGAATATAACTATAAAATTACCAAAATGCTCTCACCCAATGTATACATTTCGCCGCATAATCCTGCACCAATTCTATTTGACTATTAACGTTAACACCTTTCTTTGATGCTTTAGCTTACTGAAACCGAATTATCAGTTTGTAAAAACGAAAGCATTTCTAAATTTTTCACACTTGTTAATTTAAAACTGCAAAGTTACTTTAAATTTCAATTTTTTTTTCTATTTTAATTTGGCATTTGAATCTTCTAAATAAAAAAATATAACTGTAAAAATAATTTTACTACACTATTGCTAAAAATAAATTTGTTTAAAAAAAATTTATTGTTAAATTTTTTTTTAAAAAAATTTAATCTTTTTTTGTTTCCATATATTTTTTTCATGCATGGGACGTCATTTGTATTCACCAGTACATAATGTTATTGTACTACACTATTGCTACAGAATAATATCATTTCCCTACATTGCATACTTCAAGTGCGATTACAGCCCGAGCTCACGTCGATTACGCACCAACACATTCCTAATGGATTTTCTAAATTCGTTCATTTCTATGTCATCATTGCCCTCCGGGTCAGCTTCATTGTCATCACCCACACCCACTGCATTGGGCATGTCGTTAAAAATAAAATTTTCTGTGTTGGCCACGCTGTTGAACACTTCATCATCGTTTGAATTGCGGCGTATAAAATTATGTAGTACCATTGAAGCCCCCACCAATGGCACCTGCACTTTTCCAAAATCATATCGAGGCATGTTATGTAGAAAATCCCATCGCGCTTTCCATACTCCGAACGTACATTCTATTGCACTCCATAACAATGAGTGGACCGCGTTAAAAACTTCGTTTGCATTTGTTACACTTATTTATTTTGATGATTTATTTAATTATGTTTTTAATTTATTTGGAAGAGAAAAATAGAATCAAAATTTCTTTTGATGATTTATTTGAAAGAGAAAAATAGAATCAACATTTATTTTGATGATTTAATGTTTTAATTTATTTGAAAACGAAAAATAGAATCAAAATTTATTTTGTCCCATTATTTTTTACCTAAAACTTTTATCCTAAATGTTGTTAGAATGTATTTGATATTTGATTAAATCAAAGGTTCAAACAGCCCAGCACAGCTGCAGGCCAAAAGGTTCAAACAACCCAGCACAGCAGCAGGTCAAAAGGTTCAAGTGAAAGATATTCAAATTAGTAATGATGGAGTGGAAGATATTCAAATTAGTAATGATGGAGTGGAAGATATTCAAATGAATACAACGACTATAAACGGCTATAAATTCAAATGAATACAACGGCTATAAATTTATTATATATACCAAAGCCTCTAATGTAAATAAGTTACAAAAAAAAAAAAAATCAAAAAATATTCTTTGATCTATAATTACTTACATCTATTCTCTGAAAAATTCTCTGAGAAGTGTTCTTCAATTTTTGTTTACATCCTCTTTCAGAAATTATACACTGAGACATATAGCTTTAAACCTATCTTTCCTGTGTGAGGTTTACAGAAAAACCAGAGTTTCATTTTGTATATCCATCTGGGAGAGATATTTATTGTAAGCTTTCTTTGAAAGCAAAAATACCATTTCATCTTGTAAAAATGTTGCAAATACTGTATTCTTGAAATCTTGAGAGTGATTGTGAATCATCTAAGATTTGCAAGGGTTTGAGCTTGTAAAGTCTGTGTAAAATATATGGAGGATTGCTCCATGTTTATGAGGTTGCTAGCACCCTTGTGAAGCTAGAAGATAGTGGAAAATCTCAAGTGAAGCTTGAGGAGTGGATGTAGGCTTGGTTGAAGCTGAACCACTATAAATCTGTTTGTCTCATCTTCCTTAATCTCTTTACTTTCCTACTTCTGCTATAGCTATCTAATATTCATATGTTAATCATTTGATTTACCCTGTATGTTAGTTATACTTCATTGTTATTTTGCTTGATCATTTACTGCTAAGTTCATCATTGTGTTAGTTAATAATTTGTTGTACTAATAGTTAATTTTATTAGGATATTATTAATTTTAATTTGTAGAAACCTAATTCACCCCCCTCTTAGATTACTTTTTGAGTAACAATTGGTATCAAAGCCAGGGGCTCTTGTTTAGATTTAACAATCTTGAGTTTTTGATCCACAGCAACCATGTATTTTACTTACTCTGTTGTAGGACAAGCTAGCAATAGGCCATCTCTCTTTGATGGTAGTAGTTACATTCATTGGAAATAAAAAATGATTTTGTATCTTCAAGCTACCAATTATGCTTTATGGCTCATTATCACTAAAGGTCCTAAAATCCCTTCCAAGGTAGTTGACCATATCAGTGTGCCTAAACTTGAGGATGAATTTGATGAGCGTGATTATAAACTCCTTCAAGCTAATGCTAAAGCCAAGCTTATTCTTGTGTGTGGACTAGATGCAAATGAGTACAATAGAATTTCTGGATGTATTCATGCTAAAGAGATTTGGGATAAATTTGAAATCACCTATGAAAGAACTAGCCAAATAAAAAAGTCTCGGATTGACATGCTTATTCATGATTATAAACTCTTTACTATGGAATCATTTGAATATATTTCTGAGATGTTTTATAAATTTACCTATATTATTAATGCTCTAAAATCTCTTGATAAATCTTATACTAATGGTGAGCTTGTGAGAAAAATACTTAGGTCTTTGCCAAATGAATGAGAAGCTAAGGTTACAGTTATCCAAGAAGTAAAAGACCTAACAAAATTAGGCATTGAAGAACTCCTAGGCTCACTCATGGCTCATGAACTTTCAATGATGGATGGCAGCAAAAAGGAAGCCATTTGGGGAGAAAATGATGGAGTAGCCAACCTGTGTCTCATGGCTCTTGGAGAAGAAGAATTCACTGAAGATGAGGTAATTTCTAATTATTTAGAACTTGAAAGTGCTTTCAATGAATTACATGACATATTTAGAAATGTTTGTGTTGAGAATTCTAAATTAAATAAATTAGTTACTTCTCTTTCAAATGATGTAGATGTTTTAAAAATGGAAAATGCTACTTTGAAAAATGATTTTACGTCTATTACCAATGAGAAAAACATTTTGAAAAATAATGTTGAGGATTTAAATAAAACTTTTGAAAATTTTGTAAAAGGAAAAGAAAACCTCAACAAGCCTTGGAAATAAAAAAATGTGTTTTTGACAAAGTAGGCATTGGTTTTGATCATTCTAAACTTTTTATGAGATTAAATGTTCTTGAGACTAATCCCTATGGACCCAAGAAAGTATGGGTACCAAGAAAGAAATTAAGATATTTTGTAGGTGAAATCTCAAAGAATACCAAGGACTTCGAGAGGAAATGCACAACAAGAGTGTTCAATCTAAAGAGCAAAATCAGCCCCTACAAAAAGAAGAAGAATGATGAAATGAAAATCACCAAGATAAACAACAGAGGTAATATATGGGTGAAGATTCCAAAGAGGTGAATGAAGGTATAGCTCCTAACACACCTTTAAGCTTAAAGTTCTATATTCTTTAAGGTGTGATTTATGTACAATAGGTTGTGTCTAATCATTGTTTTCATGTAACCTAATTGTACTAAGTTTGCTAAGTCATGTTTTGCTAGTTTCTTTCAAACCTTCATTGAACTAAAAAATGAGAATTATATTATTTTGATGAATGCCTATTAGAATATGAATGATTCATGTATTCATTAACATTTTATATCATGTCATCCATTGCTATAAAAAAGAGATAAGAAGTGATAAATATTTTTTTTGAGCATACTTTTCACATCTTATATATGACTTCATACTAATATGTTAATTCCTTTTTGAGTCATATCTTTGTAGAATCAATTTTGATGTTATAGCATGTTTTTGAGATGTATATTATCTATATTTTGAATTGTATATTTATGATCTCAAGAATATGCTCAATATGAAAATTTCATACTTATATGCTTTACATTGGAATATTTGAATGAGTTATGAAATTCATTGATTATGATCCATCAACAATATCTAAATGAAAAGAAGTATCATACGTTTGTAGAGACATTGCATCTATCCTATTAAATATCTGTTGAATATGGATTATATTGGCATACATCTCATGAAATGCTTTTGATTGATAAATTGTTGAATTAATTGTTTATAACATCCATGTTGTGTTCCACATTGAGTAAAATGTTTTATCACACTTGAGTATGTGCATTGAATTGATGAAAATGCCTATTGATAATGTTATGTGATTAAATAAGATTGTTGCATCATTTTTTAATAAAACAGAGAAGATAACACAATTTTCTTATGCATATTATACTATGTGCTACAACTTGAAAATTCTAAAAAATAGCATTGTTTGATCATTCAATTATTTTTCACTTTTTGAGTTTGTGATAAGAAGTGATTTGTGCTGTGTTTTTATTGAGTAATAATGATTGTTCTATGAATGCTATATTTACACAAATCACATTAGAAAAGGGTAGCATCAACTTAGGGGGAGAAATCATTTTGCTAACATACTTGTTAAACCCTTTTGAGATGAACTCCTCATGAAAGAAAATTGAAGATTGAAAAACTTCCATCTCTTGAACCTAACGTATGTCTCATATACTCTCTTAAGCTTTTGAGGTAGAAATTCTATCTTATATCCTTTAAGCTAATACTGTTATTACTTTGATATGAAAAAGATTGATTATGTTTCATATGATTTGCAATGTATACTCTTTGATGATGCTCTTATCTAAAAATCACGTCTATGCTTAAAATGTGTGCTATATATTGAAATTCATGATTTTTCTTAACATATGGATTGCTATACATTGAACATGTTTCATTTTTTGGATTTATATTAGCTCCATGAGATTATATTGAGTTTAATCTATTATGAGCAATATTTGGTATTCTACATAATGCTTGAGTTATGATTGTTAAATCTTCTAGATTGGATATTGGTATCCTTGGTAGATTGCATGTTGGTATCATTTTGGCATCCTTATTGGTAATATTTGGTATCCTATTTGATATTATTGAGGAGAACATTTCAGTTATGAGCTTTTATTTATCATATCTCCTATTGATTTTGTCAAATGAAACAAGGGGAAGAATTTAAACTAGATTATTTTTTAAAAAAAATCCCCTCAGATTCTATTCTATTTTTGATATCACACTTATGAACTTGCACCTCACATATTTTTTTTTTAATTATCTTGTATAAAATCTGTACGCTCTTGCTAGAAATTGATTGTTAGATCATGCTCAAATCGATTGTTAGATCATGCTCAACTGCTTCACACATACTTTTAACAATTTGGTATCTTCTTGGCTCTTGCTTGAAAATAGATTGAAATAACATTAATTCTTCATAATGGATAAGCTCATTGATTCATTATTGCCATATTATCTTGCTACAACAGCATGTGTGTCTCATTCTTGACCTTTGGAACTTCTCCTTATTGCACCCATGGCATTTATCTAAACTTGATGCTACATTGTGATAATACTAGTGCCATCAATTTAAGCAAAAATCTAGTTCAACACTCACGAACAAAACATATTGAAATTCGACATCATTTTTTAAGAGATCATGTTCAAAAAGGGGATATTGTACTTGAATTTGTAAACACCGACAAGCAATTGACGGATATTTTCACAAAATTCTTAAACGAGGATCGCTTCAATTTTATTCGTGGCAAACTTGGAATGTCGATTTCTGCTTAAAAAGTTTTGTTATGACTGTGAAACTTGAATTTTTGTTAAAATGATATATGTGTATTGCTACATTGATATAGAAACATTTATATCAGTTGCATACTTTCAAGTCTTCATACATTTATTATTCTTAACAGTTTGCTATTCTCAACTGTGTAATTTTTTTTGGGGTTCTGCATCTTGAGGTAAAATTAACTTTGCATACACTAATTTTTTTTTTTTTAAAACCCTCATGGTATTTGTTTTGCATTACCATTCCAGCAACACTAACGTCCCATTAAGTTTAATTTCTGCTGGTATTATTTTATTTTATTTATTTTATTTTGCTATTAGGCTTAATTTCTTTTTTTTTTCTCATTATTATTTTTTGTTTGGACTTAATTTTCTTTTTCTTTTTTTTCTGCTTTTTAATTTTATTTTTCAGTACTTAAACATCAAAACAAAAACAAATCAAAATACAAATATTTACATAAAAAAAAACTCCCTTATTTTTTTTTACGGCCATACGCTGATCAAAATAAACATATTTACATAAAAAAAAAAAACCAAAAAAAAAAAACCTTTATTTTTTTTACGGCCATACGCCGATCTTACTTACTCGCCGCTTCCATCGTTTTTTTCTTCTTTTTATCACCTTGGGTGACCCTTGACGCCCCTGCCCCCGTGCTTTCGTCGAGAGCGACGACTCCCCGCTGACTATCAAAGGCCAAGAACGACGTTGCTCCAAATCGGGCCACGGAGGTGGTCTTCTGTTTAAGCTTTTTATTTTCGGCCTTCAGTTCGCCTATCTCTACTCGCGCATCCTTGTATATGCGCTGGAGCAGAGGGAGTTGGGCGTTAACCTGATGGAGCTCACTCATCATGTTCTACAATCGGTGAGCCAATTTTGTGACTGCAGTCACCGTCTCCATACAGGACGTCAGTGTGAAATGATTGGCTTCAATGTTTGATTGAGTTGCCATTATTTGCTCAATTGACATCATAGGAAGGTTGGGAAGAGTAGGAGCCGGGGCACTCGGCCCAGCAGCGCTTACAGGATCATTCAGGTTCGGAAAGAGAGTAAGCGGACGGGACGAGGCCATGTGGTCGCAAAACGAGGTGTAATCACAAGGAGGGTAGTTTTTTGCAGCCTTTTTGCTCTACTCAATCTCTCTGTTCTGTCTCTCGAGGAAGAAGAAGCCCGAAGAGAGTGATGAAGAAGAGATAGAAGAGAGTGAGGTGAAGAAGAAGAAGAAGCAGACGAGTGTGATTAAGAAGAAGGCTGAAGAGAAGAGGCTGAAGAGAAGAAGGCAAAGAGAGAGAGAGATAGACGAGGCGAGCGGCAATCGAGGAGAGCTACTTTAGTCGGCCAATGAAGCAAAAGCCAGGCCGCGTGGCAACCGCGTTTTGCGAAAAAAAAAGCGAGACGCGGGAGAGTTGTATGTGTATGCATATATGTATATATATTGTATACCTATGTAATATATATATATGTTTTGATTATCTATTTTTTGATATCATTTATCCCCATCATTTTCCTCCTCCTCCTCCAGATTCTGACCCATGATTTCCTTTTGATAATGTCACAGGGGGAGAAAACTTATGATGTTATGATATTATGTATTATGGTATTATTTTCAAACTAATCTGATGTTATGTATTTATAATTTGATATCTTAGTCTCATATCATGTTTCTAATTAAAGCTTATTTATTACACATGTGCTAACCTATGTATTTAGAAATGAATTCAGGGAGCATGACTTGAGGGGGAGCTTTTCTTACTCCCAAATCAAATCAAAACATCATTGTGTGCCATCATCAAAAAGGGAGAGATTGTTAGACTTATTTATTTTGATGATTTATTTAATTATGTTTTTAATTTATTTGGAACAGAAAAATAGAATCAAAATTTATTTTGATGATTTATTTGAAAGAGAAAAATATAATCAACATTTATTTTGATGATTATATTTTAATTTATTTGAAAGCGAAAAATAGAATCAAAATTTATTTTGTCCCATTATTTCTTACCTAAAACTTTTATCCTAAATGTTGTTAGAATGTATTTAATATTTGATTAAATTAGAGGTTCAAACAGCCCAAAACAAAGGTTCAAACAGCCCAGCACAATAGCAGGCCAAAAGGTTCAAACAGTCCAGCACAGCAGCAGGCCAAAAGGTTCAAACAATCCAGCACAACAGTAGGCCAAAAGGTTCAAGTGGAAGATATTCAAATTAGTAATGATGAAGTGGAAGATATTCAAATGAATACAACAGCTATAAACGGCTATAAGTTTCATTATATATACCAAAGCCTCTAATATAAACAAGTTACAAAAAAAAACCCAGAAAATATTCTTTGATCTATAATCACTCACATCTATTCTCTGAAAAATTTTCTGAGAAGTGTTCTTCAATTTTTTGTTTACATCCTCTTTCAGAAATTATACACTGAGACGTATAGCTTTAAGCCTATCTTTCTTGTGTAAGGTTTACAGAAAAACCAGAGTTTCATTTTGTATATCCATCTAGGAGAGATATTTATTGTAAGCTTTCTTTGAAAGCAAAAATACCATTTCATCTTGTAAAAGTGTTGCAAACATTGTGTTCTTGAAATCTTGAGAGTGATTGTGAATCACCTAAGATTTGCAAGGGTTTGAGCTTGTGAAGTCTGTGTAAAATCTATAGAGGATTGCTCCATGTTTATGAGGTTGCTAGCACCCTTGTGAAGCTAGAAGATAGTGAAAAATCTCAAGTGAAACTTGAGGAGTGGATGTAGGCTTGGTTGAAGCCGAACCACTGTAAATCTGTTTGTCTCATTTTTCTTAATCTCTTTACTTTCCTACTACTGCTATAGCTATCTAATATTCATGTGTTAATCATTTGATTTACCCTGTATGTTAGTTATACTTCATTATTATTTTGCTTGATCATTTACTGCTAAGTTTATCATTGTGCTAGTTAATAATTTGTTGTACTAGTAGTTAATTTTATTGGGGTATTATTAATTTTAATTTGTAGAAACCTAATTCACCCCTCCTCTTAGGTTGCTTTTTGGGTAACAACATTTTTTGCTCGTCCACCCATACGGAATTGTTCCTGGTGGTACCGACAACCCTTGAACGGAGCAAGAAAGCCTTTCTGGTTTTTGTACCCAGCATCAACCAGATAATACTTCCTTGCGTATCATACACTTTGTTTATATTAGTAACGTTAGTTAACAATGAAAATCGTATGTAATCCAATAACATTGCCTACCACCATTACATCTAACCTTCCTTCGGGTATGTGAATTGTTTTGCCGAGTCTTGTGTTACTTCGTTAAAAACTCGGCTATCATGCATACTATCCTCCCACCCACATGAGATAAATGTAAAACATAAATCAAAATCACAAACTGCAAGGATGTTCTGCGTGTGCTGTCCTTTTCGGCCAAAATATGGTGGCGCCTCCCACGGCTTCAGATTTTCCTCGACGTATGTCCCATCTAGCCCGCCAATACAGTCCTACAAATGCATAGGTAGCAGTTCCATAAGCAACGTAGACATCCAAGTTGGAAACTGTGAACACAAAAATTGGGCTCCTCGTTGCTGCCATATTAATTTATGAAAACAGTTTACTACATGTAGTTTTACAAAATGTTAGATTTTTGGACACTCACCCTGAATGGCAAATATTTTCATTGCGAGTCCAAGTATGGATGTCTGCTGCTTTGCGACCGAATCGGTTGACAGTGTGCTTTGGTAAATTCCTTCATTGCTTTTAGCACGCGCATAACATGATGCCACATAGTTTCACTTGAGTGTTGGAAACGGTCTTCAATATCCGAACTAGGAAACCCTCGCAACACAAATATGAACATGCCGACACTCTCAAATACATCCAACCCATGCGGGCGTTGTGGCAGTTGGAGGCCAAAATCGACAACTAATGTGTTACACAATGCTATAAACACGTCCCTGGGCATCCTAAACTTTCGTTGAAATGCTTCTTCTCGATCTGTAAGCATCTCCTCCATCCATAATCTACCTGTCAATGCAGATGTATGAAACAGAGTCCTATCCACATATGCGTACTCATTCGCAACGTGGGCAACTTCGACCCATATCATCGACGTTGTCATTTCCATCTTCCTAATTGTCTCTTGAATCCAAGCACTAATTTTCCCATTTAGTACGACACTTGTGGAACTACCCTCCTGCGGATCCATTTCTACTACACACCAACAATGTGAACCCAAAAAAAAAATTTGTATACAATAAAAAACAAAATTCTTTAGGGATGCTTTGCCTAGAAGTGAATAAAAAAATACAATTTAACTCTACACTTGACGTGTGCCATCATACTCACATGTCCCCGGGGTGATGTTCATGAGAGCTGTTAACTGGTCTTCAACTAGGCCAAATATGTGGCGAATTCTTACACTTGGTAACAGACCAACCTGTAAGTTAATGATGAAACATGTATATACCAATTGCTTCCTGCCCGAGCTACAATATGTAGACCACTTGCTTCATTATTATATATATATTTTTTTGCCAACTACTGTGTGCATGTGATTAAAGTACTAATAGGTGTACATGTCCTACCAATGTGCAATTCACACAGGACATGACTCCATTCATACACATCCAAATTTTGTACCTTGTCACATGCAACCTAGGAAGTGAATTGCACAAACAAAAATTGACAAGCCCATACACTGGCCTTTTGTCTTAAACCTAAAACCAACAGTCATGTGCATGACAATATAATCCCAACAAAACACAACAGCATGACCCACGAAAAAAAAAAAATACGTGGAAACTTGGCAAATAGAACTGAACAACCCAAATATGGTCCAAACACATGTACGCAAAAAATACAACACGATCCTAATAGTTTTTGTCCAACAAACATTACAGTAATAGTACAATAGACCAAAAGATTCGAAACTAAAAAAAAGTTAAACCAAACCCGTACTAAAAGGAAAATAGGAGAAAACAAGAAATGCAAAAGCGGTTCGAAAATAAAGTTGTTGTTGTCCCAGTGCTTAGTTCATATCGACAACACCGTCCTGTCCAAATAAACGAACGCCAGGACTTCGCTCTATCATAATAGGTTGGTGGGTGATGACACGCTTCTCTTTCAGCCAATTCACAATGTAATCCAGGGAGAGGCCCATAATTCGCAGTTATTGGGTGAATCCATAAGTGAGCAAGCAAATGAGAATAGCGGCCCATCACCCTGTAACCCAAGCATCGTCATCAGCCTGGCAAGACAGTCTCCGACAGTGTTTTCGCCATTTCCTGTAACAACGTACTGTGTTATTTTTAGTCCCCTATTTTTTTCACTAACGGCCTCAACAAGGTTGTCCATGCTGCTTGCCACAGTACCAGGGGCTGCCCACTTGCGACGTTTGCCATTGGCTGACCCGTCAACTGTGGAATAGGGAGGAGCATCGTCAAACAGTGAACAATCCATCACATTTTCGCCAACATGATCTGGCACATCACGTGGTGATGTGCCACCACTGAGAGGCCCCATGCTGTTGTCAGGAGTTGCAACATTGTCACTGATTGCATCAGTATCGTGGATTTCAGATGGCATCCACGCACGTTTTCCTATTGCAGCCGCGCCCACAAACACCCTTTCTATAAGATCTAAGTGCTCTAGTGGCTTTGTCTTGAACTTTGCACATCGATGGTTCATCTGTGGCAATAAATGTATAACAAGTAATCAAAACAATGAAGTGATTAACTATGCAACACATATATATTTTTCTACTACAAATTCATTAGTACATACTGCTTGCATTTTTGCCCACCAGTGGTCTGAGGCTGTGAACAATCCCGATGTGTGGTTATATCCAATCCCTGTGAAGCCTTGGCTAGAATCCTGCAACTTTTTCCAAGTAATCCAATCTTTCTTCAAGTTGTCGTATTTATTTTTCATTTGTTTAGAAGAATGTAGCAGGCCGGTTCTATCCAGGAACTTATTGGCAAGTTTCTTATATCCACTCATTGACAAGGAGCACAGTTGGCGATTACCATCCCCCATCTCAGCTATGACTAGTTGCAGAAAAAGCTTTATGTTGTCGCTGTCCCAGGTGCATTTGTGTACCGGCTCTTGTTGGGTTGGTGCGACACCCTTCCCGCTAGTTCTTGACGATGAAGTACGGGTGGATGCTATCGCACAAGCATTGTTTGACAATTACAGCTTAAAGAAAAAGTAGCAAGCAAAAACATAGAGTACATAGGAATGCACAATGGCTGGAAAATTATATTATATGAAGCATATACAGTTAAACCAAAATAGTAGTCCACATAAATTGATTGCAAGTTCAAGGCAGCTTGGAGCAACACATAAGTTAGGTTACAATACCCTAGTCAACGAAATTGATACATACAGACCACCGTATTTTTTTAAATACATCACATACGAAACAACAAGATAATGACTACAACGCACAACACAATGACGACTGTCCTAAGGGTACGAAGGCTCTGATCTATGCGAACAACGTCCGCACGTAACCTAATATTGACTGTAATCGGTAGGTGGTCATTAGCAACACTTTCACTGCGGAACTTATCACACCAACCAACCCACGGAACACAGCGCTGCCGGAACACAATTGCAATTGTTAGATGGCACAAGTTGGGCTATAAACACACAGGACGAAGTATGTGACAACTATATGTATAAAGGAAAGGTGATACGCACCGTTCGATACGGGCAAACGTAGTATGCACGACCTGGGTTTTTGCTAGATCTCGAAATCTTTACGAGGCATTGTCCAAAGCCATATGCACACATCCTTCGTGGCCATGAAGAAGTGGCAGTTGACATCGATGATGCCATTTTTGTTGTTTGCATTAACAGATGCGTAAATGTTATTAACAAAGAACTGTAAATGTTGGTCTCACGTGAAAGAAGTTTAATGACAGAACTTTCTTTGAGGCTACAACAGAACTATGGTATGTTGTTGAACACCGATAAGGACATGTCATATGGAACCATTATTAATTGATTATGAAGGGTAACATGCAATATTATGTAGTGGATGGTTCTTGGGTTCTGTTGGTTTAGTTTTTGCTAATTAGTTCAACCTTTTTCCTAATTTATCACAACTAATTTTAATTAAGCCTTTAACGATTTGTGTACACTACAATTATTTTCAATGTGTCAATTCTTTTACTGAAGTGCAAGGTTGAGTGAGTTTTAATATCTCACAATTTGATCTTTACCTCAAACCTTTGTCAAGTGGATGTGTTTGTTTAATTTTTGGTTCTACCATTTGAATCTATAAAGTTCAATTCGATAAATGATGTGCTGCTTTGATAAATATTGAGTTTAAAGTTCTATGCATACACATTTCACACTTTCAGTCTCAAAATGAAACATATATTCACTTAACATGTGTACAATAAAACAATCAATGACATTCATGTACCTTCAAGTTCAATTTTTACTGACTCAAAACTTAATACATGAATTTGAATATTCTTGAATTAGACACCATTCATCTAAAACACACACAAACAAGTATATATATATATATGTATTGGAAATTAAGTTTGCAAGCGTAAAGAGATGAAGACAAATAATTTCTATTATGGTTCAGCTACTTGTCTGCATCGACTATTGGCGTCCTTTGCCAGATTTCAATCCACCAAGTCAAATTCAATTTTCAATGGTTCACCCAAAACTTTACAATACTTCAAGGGTTTTCAATAGGATCAATACCTCTACCATACTGAAACATAACAAAAAGATATTTGATATTTTGGTTTTCCATTGTTTTTACTCTTTTCCTTTGAATTGATCTCAAATATTCTTTGTAGATTTGCGTTGGCATATAAAATTAAACTATGAAAATCCTTGCAAGAATAGTTCTTACCTATTTTCTTACCTAAGTCTAATACATGATTTAAGCATAAAAAAGAAAAAAGAAATAATCTCTTCTGTAACTATATTTGATGAGAAAAATCAAATAAAATACCAACTAAGAAAAAATATGAGTTCTCTAAAGTTTTAGCTAATTGAAATCGACATATGGAAAACAGGGAGGCAGCCGTGTAGACTAGTGAAATCCCTAAACATGAAACACAAACACAGTGGACTAGTCGAAGGGAAACAAGCAAGATTCAAGCAAATCAGCACAATTTCATGGACAATAAGCCGTATTTGGGTGAAAATCCATAGAAAAACAAAAAATCTGGGTTCACTCTCCAAGGGATATCAGATTCGCGGCTGAAGGTGGAGGCGTACCTGATTCTGCGTAGACACCGACAACGAAGTCGACGTGGAAGAGTGTCGTTGGAGGCGTTATAGAGGGCCGACGAGTGAGACGTTGGTTTGGCGAGGCAAAGAAATCACAGTAATGTCGCAGTGGCAAAAGAGGAGCAAGTGGCATCCTCTTTCCATTCCGTGTAAGCCCTATTACAATATGTAACCCTAGACAACAATGAGGGTAGTATCGTAATTTTATGTAGTTGCTTATAATCACAATCCCAAATCAATTTTGTCCAAAAATGCTGGCGTCTGGCATTGGCGTTCTCAGCCAGACGCAGCTTATAACCCTGTTGCCAAAATAGCACTTTGTTTCCAGATCAACACCCTAGTCACACTCAAACTAGTGCCTCTCTCTCTCTGCAGAATCTTTTTCTCTCTCCTTCCCGGTAGCGCCTCTCCATTCCCTCACCACCGCCTCTGCCATTCCACCACTCCACCACTACACAACTCTACTACCTCCTGAGTTCAACCACCACAACTCTGCCACTACCACCGCCTCTCTCTCATCTACATACTGTTGCCGCGACGACGGTGGCAGAATCTCTCTCTTCTCTTTCTCCATGCCATCGCCTCTTCCTCCGCCACCGGCAACTAGCACTGCTACCACCTTCTCTTCCACCACTGGCAACTAGCATTGCCACTACCACCTCAATTCCTCCATCGTTTCTGCCACTGTGGCGTACATAAGCATAGGAAAAGTACACAAAACACCGACTTCCCCAACTACTTCATGGAAAAGCAGAGTTATGGTCTCCCTCTCTCAGATCTGACTTTGTAGAGAAGCAGAGTTGTGGTCTCCGTCGCACCTGTTTGATTAATAGATTCGATAATCGATAACTTGGAAAATCCCCTAACTTCAAATGCCCTGGTGTCATAGCTGAACCCTTCATCAACGGCGTGAGTGTCTCGTCGACGATCCTCATGCTTCTGGATCTCACTGACAACGACTCAAGATTGTGATTTCCCTCTTCTCTCTCTCTTTCTCTAGATATATATATATATATTTGTTTCATAGATACAACCACACATAGATCTGGCTCTTTGAAGCCTTTGGGTTTTGATTTTCCAGATCTAAGTTCTAGATCCAGATCTTTGTATGGAAAGAAGACATTAAAGAAGACATTGGTTGGAGATACAGAGTATTGGAATAGATCTGTTGATTCTCTATTTGAATTTGTAATTAATTATTTTTTTTTTATTATTGGATCTGTTGATTCTCTATTTGAATTTGTAATTATTTTTATTTTTATTTTTTGTTATTGTGGAATATATGCAGATCTTCAATAGATATAGAAGAGAAGAGAGATAGAAAAACAAATAAGAGACAGATAGACAGATAATACTACTGTTTTAATTTTATTTGGTTGGTTCTGATTTTGGATCGGTTTGATCCTATTATGTAGACAAATCTGTTTTTCTTTATTTTTATTTTGGCAGAGGATTCCCTCTAGTTCTTTATTGGATTGGAAGGCACTGTTGGGTTCGTGGGAGCCTATCACGAGTCCCGTTTCGATAATCCAAACCGTTCAATGTGTAAAATTCGTCGAATATTATATGCTTATAAAAAATTACATTGATCGGATATCTATAGCTATATGATCAAATTAGTTTTGTATGAAAAAATGGATGGTAAAAAATAAACGGCAGACAAAAATCTGATTTGATCACATAGCTATCGATATTCAATCAGCGTTATTTTTTACAAGCATATAGCGCTTGACGAGTTCTACACATTGACGGTTTGGATTATCGAAAAGGGACCTGTGGTGGGTCCCCACGGGCCCAACAGTACCCTCCAGTCCGATGAAGGACTACAGGGAAGCCATTCCCTTTTATTTTTGGATGTTGATGATGATAAACAGATAAGATTTAGTAATGATGTTATTGTTGATGAACAGATAGGATTTGTTATTGATGATTTCTTGAACAGATGAGAGAGAGAGAGAGTAGAAATTTTTGAATTGATAGGATTTGGTTTGGCTTAATATTTCAACTGATAAAAAAATTAAACAAATAGAATTTTAACAAATAAAATTTAGAGAAAGAGATTGAACATATAGGAATAAAATTTGAAGTGAAAAGGTCATAAAATTGAACAGATAGGTTAAAAAAATTAGACAGATAGGGGGAATTTAATAGTTAGGAAAAAATATGAACAGATAGAAAAAAATTGAACAGATAGGGAATTTTTTTGAACAGATAAGAAAAAAATTTGAATAGATAGTTAATGAAATTCAACAGATAAAAAAAAGTCAAGGGGTAAAAAAACATGGGGCACTTTCCAATAAGTTTCATACATAATGTTCAAAATTCATCTAATTCCAAAACAAAATACTTGCACCAATTAGTCTTACATATTTTTAACTGTTACTAAAAACTCTTATTTTATTTTATTTTTATCACTTTAAAAAATGCTGCTACATCCAACGACTTCCGTTAGACTCACCGAAGACTTGCCGAAATATTCAACATCACCGGAAAGTCGCCGGAGCATCACCAGAAGTTCGCCGGAGTGTTTTGAACGTCACTGAAAAATGTCAAGAATATCATCGAAGACTCACCAGAATATTCAAAATATTGCCGAAAAAAAAGAAGAGGAAAAAATGGAGAAATTATAGTTAAAAAACATAACAACAATAAACAACTAAGCAAATAATCTGTAATATTGATCAAACTGAAAAGTAAGTTTTGAAACTGTAAAATGTTACAATTTCAAAGCATTATTATATTAAGTTGGAAAACATGTTATGAAACTGTAAAATTTTATAGTTGTAAAGAATGTTATGAAACTGTAAAATTTTATAGTTGTAAAGAATGTTATGAAACTGCAAAATTTTACAATTTTAAAGTATGATTCATTTCAGCACCAAAAAAGGCTAAAACTGTAAAATTTTACAGTTTTCACCACCTATAACTAAAACTTAAAAACAACTTATTCAGAACTTGAAATTTTTCTCCATTAAAACAGAAAAATAGACGTGTGTAACAGAGAAAAGGTAAAAAAATTAAGAAATCGAAGGAAAGAATATATATAGAAAAAATATTGTACTCCGGCAACTATTTGTGGTTTAGATCTAGTCAGATCTCATGTAGATGTACTCAGATCTGAGTAGATTTATATCAGATTTGAGTAGATTTACTCATCTTCTTCACCGTCGATGAGGATGAAGTAACGAGTTGATGTCGGTGGTTGGTGGTTGCCGGTGAACTCCAATCAATGGTGGTCGTCGGTCACCAGTGACTATATATTAGAAAGAGAAAGAGAATAAGGAAGGTGTGATCACCGATCGTCGAACATGACAAAGAGAAGGAGAGGAAAACGCAGAAAAGAGAGAGAGAGAGAGAGAGAGAGAGAGAGAGAGAGAGGAAAACGTAAAGAATGAGAGAGAGAGAGAGAGAGGAAAACGTAAAGAATGAGAGAAAACGCAGAAAGAGAGAGAGGAAAAGTATAGGACTTTTGGGTCTACTCACAAAGTTATTGAATCAATTAGTGTACACATATTTCAAACGGGACCTACGGTTAATTTTCCCAAAAAACAAAATGTTCTTCAAAACCAACAAAAAACTTCTCACCAAATTATTTTACAAAAGGTGAACCTCTCACCAATAAAAAATATCCATTGTATCTGATGCCTTAGACACTCTAAATTGGATTTATCACCAATTTTCTCATAGAAAATTTGTACAAATAAATTTTAAACAAAAATTTTGTACAGATAAAAATTTCATAGATAGATATTCCAACAGATAGATTTTTTGTAGATAGAATATTTGTACAAATAAATTATATTTGGATAGATTATTTGAACATATAGGGAAAAAAAAATTGACTTTTCAACAATTAGCTTGGACTTTCCAACAATTAATCCTAAAAAAAAGAGTTAGAAAATATAAAAAAATATCCAAAATTTGTAGTTTCATCAACTTGGCCAGTTCGTCTAACTAGTGTCTGGGTCATTCAGTTCGGTGGTCTAATTGACAATTTTGCCGATTCTCTCTAAATAGGCTAGTTTTCGACTTGGATCGATTTATAAGGTATATCTGACTAGAATCTCGACAATTAAACTGGGTAAACCGGCCGGTCCAGTTCGATTTTTAAAATCATGGTACAAAGGATTGGTGCACTCAAAAAAAATAAAAAAATAAATTAGGAAGGGCGGACTAGGGGGAGCAACTATGCAAGTGAATTGTATTGCTTGTACTGCAAGGAAAAAAATAAAAAATTATAGTTAAATTGTTTCATGATCAATTTTATTACGCAAATTGAATGTTTTTGAGAAAATTTAATAAAATAGTGAGTTTGGCGTAGTGATTATATAGTATCACTTTGTGATGTCTCTTGTGAAAAGAAGTTTGATATTTGTGTAATTTCAATTTTGATTATTTCATCTAAATTTTTATTAATTTTGTTTACGTGTATAACTTAAAAAACTAACAAGTATTATAAAATTATTAATTTTAATCTCTAATTTAGACAAAATAACTAATTAAGGCCGAATTGTACAACATTGAGGTCGTTAATTAGGATCTCTTAACTTTACTTGCTTGTCAAACTATATATTTTGTCTGTTTAATGTCAATCAAGTTGTACATAGTCGGAGCATAAAATGGGCAAAAATACAAAATTTGGAGAGAAAACAGCCTCCTACATGTGCGTTGACTTCTCTCGGAAAACGGATATGATGTTTTAAACTTGTTTGAAAGACAACATAAGTATAAATAGGCAAGAAAGAGACTGGATTAGGTTTCTAAAATTGATTCCAAGAAGAGAGAGGCTAGGGTTTGGAGGAAAAGGAGGATTCTCAAGCTTTCAATCCAACTTCCATGGGGTCTTCCATCTTCTCTTCCTCTTCCCACTTCTCCATGAGTGGCTAGGTTATTCTTTTCTAGGGTTTTGATGAAACCCTAGCCATGTAATAGGATTTTTCATATGTTTTGATTGTGATTCGGTTTGAATCAATGTATGGATGTTTGAGAAGTTTTAATAATCATTCTTTTCATCTCTTCAAGTATTTTACTCTCTGTGATTGTTTAATGCTTTCCATACATTAGTTTTCTTTATGTTTGTGGTCAAAGTACGAGATGAGTCATGCTACGAGAGACAGGTTGTGCTGCTACCGTAGTTTAGAGCAAACGCCTCGTGCTAATCGGGATGACTCGTGCCTGTACGTTGAATCCAATAACCCTCTTGATCAATATTTCAAACTTGTAGTTGTGAAATATTGGGTGTTTCAAACTAGATTGCAATTGATAGCCAATGTTTAATCTCATTTATATGGTTAGTGGTGAATTCTTTACCCTAGGATTTTTCCCAAAAATTAATATCTCAAACCTTAATTTTAATTATCAATTTAATTCCTTAATTTCATTTAATTCCTTTTTAGTCATAAAATCTCTCAATCTTTTTAATCAAAATTAATTTAGAAAATTAGGGATTAAATTAGTCTAATTTCACAATTGTCCATGTGGATTAATACCTGGACTTGCCATTATTCTAAAAGAATTTGGTATAGTTTAGTGTTTATTTTGTGTGTGTGTAATGACCCATTAAATTTCGGCACTGTTACCGGGGACTTCTGAGGAAATTAATTAATTTAAAGTTATATTCTTATTTTAATTTTTAGTTTAGAATTTTATGTTTTCGTGTTGCTAAGTGTGCAGAGCGTTTGAAAGTGGAAGCTATCACCGAAGTGCAAGCGGAGCCAATCGAGCTTTAAAAAAAAAAAAAAGCAAACCGCAACACTAAAGTGCTTAAAAAAAGAAGCAAACACTTGCAAGCAAGGCACCAAAGTGCTACAAAGAAAGACAAAGCTCAATTGGAGGTTGGAGACAACGTCTACACGTCAAGCACTCGCAAGATGAGTAAAGCGTTTTCGTTAAATCGCTGTGAGTATTCTCTCCTTTGGTATTTTTGCTTACATAACTTAGTTCACAGAGTCGAAACTTATAAAGTCGGAACTTAGTGTGTGTGAGTGAGTAGTGTATGCGCGGGTGCCACCCTGAATTGTGGAGTTTAGACCTTGAACTAGAAAGGACTCTTAGGAAACTTAGAGCCTCTGTCTGTGTTCCTAGGCTTGTATATTTATATCCATATGTTGAACCAATAGAGATGGAAAACCCGAATAGCCTAAATTGGCCTAACCAGACCCTTAAGGATTACTTCACACCTACAGCATACACATCACCTCCATGCATCTAACTACCCGACACCACTGCTGCTCATTATGAGATGAAGTCTAGCACCATACAAATGCTCCCATCATTCCATGGACTAGCTTATGATGATCCTTATAAACATTTGAATGAATTTCTGGAAATTTGCTCTACAGTAAGGATCTAGAATTTCACAAATGAGGCCTTAATGTTGCGATTGTTCCCATTCTCATTAAAGGACAAAGCCAAACACTGGCTAAACTCCTTACCTACTAATTCAATCACAACTTGGGACCAATTATAGCAATAGTTCTTAGAGAAGTACTTTCCCATTGGTAAAACCAACCAACTTAGACGAGCCATCACCAATTTTGCTTAAATTGATGGCGAGCAATTTCACGAAACATGGGAGAGACTTCGTGACCTTCTCCAACAGTGTCCCCACCACCAAGTGCCTGATTGGCAACTTGTTCAGACTTTTTACTATGGCTTAACTGAGCCTCACCGCCAAATGATGGATTTATCTTGTGGTGGGACATTCATGTCCAAAAATGACGTCGAGGCATGACAATTATTTGAGAACTTAAGTGATAATTCCCTTCACCATGCCTCCGCAGCCCGGCAAGTCCGACAACCAGTAGTTGGAGCCCCAAAGAGAGGGGGCATTTATGAGGTCGGGCAAAACCTAGAGTTAGCCCAACAAGTAGAGGCATTGTCCCATAAAATGAACCAATTATTAGCTGCGGACATGCCCCTACACAGCAAGATCAGCCTCAATTTCATGAGGTGTGTGCTATTTGTGCGAGCCCTGCTCATGACTTGAGTGAGTGCCCTTCGGCATCACAATTTCCGGAGTTAGTCCAAGAGCATATGAATGCGGCTCAAGGATTCTCCAACTCAGGTAATGACCCATACTCCAACACATATAATCCAGGATGGAGAAATCACCCTAATTTTTTATGGAGACCTCCTTCACAAGGCACTTCTTACAACCCTCCACCACCAAGACAGAATTTTAATAATTTTGCCAACCAATCTTCTTACCGACCACTACAACCTTACCGACCCCCACAACCTTACCGGCAACCACAATCCCCACTTGTTCCTCAAGGCAACTCTGCCTTTGAGACTCAGGTGTTAAAAGTTCTCTCATAACTTAAGGGGTTAGCACCAGTAGTTCACTCCCACACTCACTCCATTGCCAAGCTAAAGGCCCAATTAGGTCAAATGGCTAACAACATGAATAGGAAAGAGGAGGGAAAATTACCGAGTCAGACCGTGGCCAACCCTAAGGGTCAATATGGGGCAGAGGGTTCGAGTGGGAATGGAAAGCACCATGAGCAGGTGCAAGTTGTGATTACCTTAAGAAGTGGGAGGGAGTTAGAGCCTCGGCCAATTGCGCTTGATGCAACTAAAGCTAAGAAGGGTGACCACGATGGTACCCCCAATGAGAGCAAGGGTGAGAGGGAAACACCTAAGAGAGATGATTTAGTCCCTAGTACTTCACATGAGCTTAAGGTACCATATGTGCCTAAGGCACCCTTTCTCTAATGTCTTAATACACCGTCCCCTTTCAACAAGAAGGCAGCATCCATGGAAACAATGATGGAGGTCTTTAAATAGGTAAAAATCAACCTCCCCCTATTGGAGGTGATTAAGCAAGTACCCTCTTATGCTAAATTTCTGAAGGACCTTTGTATGCAAAAGTGTAAATCTAGGACACACGTGTTTCAAAAGGTCATACTCACAGGGCAAGTAAGCTCCATCTTGTTGAACGACGCACCCCCTAAGCTTAAAGACCCTGGTGCCCCAACCATTGCATGCGTTATAGGGGCCATTTCATTGATAGGGCCTTATTAGATTTAGGGGCTAGTGTCAATTTGTTGCCGTAATCTATGTACGAAGAATTTGGGCTTGACGAGTTGAAGCCCACTACTGTTACTCTCCAGTTGGTTGACCGGTCCCTCAAAGTGCCACGTGGCATGATTAAGGATGTGCTAGTGAAGGTCGATAGGTTTTACTTTCCTATTGACTTTTTGGTTTTAGATGTGGAACCGGTAGCTAGTTCTAGGAAACAAATCCCAGTGATCTTAGGTTGACATTTCTTGGCTACGGCCAATGCATGCATAAATTGTCATACCGGGGTTATGGAAGTTTCATTTGGGAACATGCAAGTGAAACTTAATGTTTTCCAAGCATCCCAACAACCCCATGAGAGAGAAAAGTTCTTATTTGTGGATGTTGTGGATTGCATTGTGAAGGAAGCTTTACCCTCCATTCTTGTAGAGGACCCTTTGAAGGCTTGTGTGGACTAGCTTTTTTCCGCGCCCCGCCTTTCGAAAAGGGTTTGAAAAGAAGGCCTCACAGTTCGGACTCCTGCAGTTCTGAATCTAGTCTCACAAGTGTAATGTGAAACTGATAAACACCAAAGAGTCTAAATCCGGCAAACCTTTTTGGAAAATCGATTTTAAATCAAATAATGTCAAAATTGGACTATTTTTCCAAATACAGAGTCGCTACCTAAATATTTTATTTTGGGAAAATTTAAGAAACCCTGACTCGTGCCAAAGGCCACGTGTCCGTCATCACCAAAGTTGCCTCGGCTCGAGAACTTAGGTATGAGAGGGGAAGGTCCTGAAATGAGCACCCTGCTCGCCCGATCAAAGATCGGCCTCTACTAATTATGATATGATGTTTTATAAACATTATGTGTTCTTATTCCAGTTATTAGCTAACTTTACTATGTGACACACACAAGCAAGTATAGACTAATTGAGTTGCAAGACTTGGAACAATTCAACTCATGTTTATTTGGAAAAATGGTTTGAATTTTGCCACCCTCAAGTGGGCTTAAAAGATGCGGATTTGCTACCAAACGTAGTGGGCTTAAAATAGGATTTGCCACAACAAAATGGGCTTAAAACTTACATTTGTTGAATCGTTCCAATTCAAGCCACAAGCCTTCATCCACATGTATTCATGCAATTTAGCATTTAAGCACATAGCCTCATGGAAAGCATGCGAATCATGGTAATATTCACACTCATGCAAGTATGCTAAAGCATAAAGACTTACCGAGTACTCCAAGCCAAAACATAAACTAGTTAGAAAAATACATGATCCTAACTATACAAGATGTCTAATGCAACACATGCAATAATGCAATTAATAGGCTCAGCTACTAATATGGCATATGATTCAATTTGAACAACATGTGATTAAACACGTATTCAAAGAAGATATTGAAATTGTAATGCAGTTTGAATGACACGCCGAGCCTCGGTGCATGCAAGACAAATGAATGTTTGCAAACATGCAAGCATAATATATGCTAATCAAAACATGCCCTTAATCTAACCATCGAAAGCGATTAAATAAAAGGGAGAAAGACGTGGGGTTGGAAGACATACACACACGCACGCACACTTATTACAACACTGCGCCCTCGTGAAGGAGGGTCTGAATATATAAGCTAATTAGCTACGCTAATTAAGCTAACTATTACAAACCAAAACTAATTAATTATTCTAGTTAACTAATTATTACAACATAATATTTAACTAACTATTCTAGGCTAATTTAAATATTACAAATCAAATTAATTAGCTAAACACTTTAACTAACTAATTACAAATCAAGCAAATTAGCTACCACTAATTAACTAAATAAAGCAATTAAATGGCCTCGAGGGGCGAGGGAGGGATGCATGCATGCTTGGCTTCTCTCCCCGGAAATGCCACCGCCTTACCATTGCAGCCTTTGTTTGCACACATTTGACCACTGAAAATTGTGCCAACTCCTAGAACACCTCTGATCCCTTTCAGGAGCACACAGAGCAACCTTTTTCATTGATGGCCGGTCGGGTACCAATGGTAGCTGTCGGCTACCATTGGTGGCCGGTCGGCCACCCCTTCCCTGAACTTCCTTTTTTGCTGCAATAGAGAGCAAACAGAGGCAAAATAGTGTATTCTCAAGGAGTGTATGTACAGCTACCCTCCTTATCATCACACAAGATCAAATGAGTGTAGCTCTTCGCCCTCAAACCATCAACCAAGCATTTTCCATGCATGATGGCTAAGGAACCAAGTTTGTATAAGCTTTATGAGTGCAAAACAAGACTCAACAAAACCACTACCCTATCATGCATGATCAAGGGTGGTGGTGACCAAAGAAAGTGGCATGTTTCATCACTTTGAGTATGAAACGTCCCATTTTCCCATGTTTGAATTAACGTCCGATCCAAACACATGCTATGTAACACGAAGATGCTTTATCTTGCCTCTTTTACTTGTTCATTTTTGTTTATTCATTTTACATTACCAATCCATTTTTTAACCGGTTAAGTCCATTGGTGAGTGTCCTCTAAATAAAGAAGTGTTAACCAAAGGATGATTTAAGGCAAGAGAGAGTTCATGCCATTGATAATGAACCCTCAAAGAGGATTAAACCATTAAGCAATGAACTCAATCTCAAGCTTAAAGGATCCCAAACTTGAAACCACTCTCAAAAGAAAATAAAAGAGTGAAACAAAACAGTATGTGACAGAGCTTATGATGTTGAAATTACATGCAAAATAGCACCACAACATGCAAGCAACTCAAGCAATTCATGTTTAAAGGCCTAAAACACTAAACTAGTGAAGCCCTTTACACTACAACTATGCAAGAGACTACTTATACAACACAAATAGCCCAAAAAAAAGCCAAAGCAGCCCAAATCGGAAGCAAAAACCTACTGCAAATAGGCTAAGTTAAGCTAAAAAAACATGCTAGCATATGAAGCTAACTAGGAACTTAAACAAGACACAAGGAGGGGAGGCTATCCCCTCCAATTTTGGACTCCAAAAGTAGGTTTTTGTCACTGAAAATCCTTTGAATTTTAGTGGTTTAAAGGCCCAAAAAGTTTGATTTAAAGGTGATGAAAGATGGCACAAAATGCTAAACAATTAAGCAACAAGAAGGGTGGACTATCCCTTAACACGAAATAGTCTCAAACCACCATTTTTAAACCATAAAAACAGAGTTTTTTGGAGTCCAAAACCAGCTCAAAAATAGTGTAAAAAGATGGCAAAACAAGCATTTAAAACAAACTTAAAATACAAGTGTTGTACCTCTTGAAGACAAAATGCAAGTTAGAGCAACAAAACAAGTTAAATCAAGCCAAAATCCTCTTCTAGAGCTCAAACAGGGCCTGAAGAGATCTTAGCTCCAAGGTGGTCAAGTTTGATCAAGGGTTGATGTGCAAAAGTGTAGAGAAACTAGACTTTAAGGCACAAAATAAGGAGAGAGAGAGAGAGAGAGAGAGAGAGAGAGAGAGAGAGTTTTGGTCCAAAAATTCCAACCCTCCAAAATGAGGGAGGACACCCCCTATATATAGAAAATCAGGGTTTGAGCTTGAATTCATCCTACCATACACATGCATGAAGATGCAGTTCAATGAGCAACAGATGGCACAGCTGGCAAACAAATATCTGAAAAAGGAGACCAATGGTCACCGGCCACCATCGGTGGCTGATAGGTCCCAAAGCTGGCCGATAGGTCACCCTCCTCTCCAGGCAAGAGGCAACAAGCTCTTGGTCCAAAAACATGCACAAAACAGGCAAGGTTTAGAGGCTCAAAGACAAGGTGTTCCGCCGAGGACTTCGGGCGCTCAAAACGAACACAAACAAACACAATCATCGAGTGCCCAAACGATGACGTCTAAATCTTGAGGACGGTCAAAAATGGGGTGTCTACAGCTTGTTTAGCTCATTTTGGGTTTGAGAATTTTGATATCGACGAGTTGGTAGAGGAGGTGAACGCTTTACTTAATGCTTCTTCTATACGGGATTTTCTTTCGTGGAAAGCTCGGTTTGAGTCACTTTCTCCTCTGTCGAGAAAGCCCGCCTGTAGACGTCCCCGAACGTCCCGGGAGGATGAACCCCCGTTTCATTCATATTGGGGCTTACTACGGTTCGGACTCAAATTGTGTCACGGTTCTTAATCTTGAACCAAAGAGTCCAAATCCGGCAAATCGTTTTGAGAAAACAGATTTTTGAAAAGAAGTGCCAAACATGGACTGCTTTGCCAGATACAGAGTCGCCACCTAAATATTTTATTTTGGGAAATTTAGGAAACCCTGACTCGGTGCCAAAGGCCATGTGTCCGTCATCACCAAAGTTGCCTCGGCTCGGGAACTTGGGTACGATCGGGGAAGGTCAGCTATGAGCACCCCCTCTCGCCCGGTCCGAAGACCGGCCTCTACTAACCATGATATCCGTTTTTGAAAACGTTATGTGTTCTTATTCCGGTTATTAGCCTAGAATTACTATGTTATGCGCACAGCAAACAAGTATAGACTAGATCTCCTAATTTGGAAATAAGCATTGCATATCCGTTTGTTTTGAAAATGTTTTTGGGATTTGCTACTCGCAAGTAGGCTAAAACACGGATTTCAATGAGCTATTCCAACTCAAACAATCCAACCTTCACCCACAGGCAATCAGACAGTAATATCACATAAGCATTTAGCCACATGGTAAGCATGCTGTCATGTTAACACTCACACGCATGCGGTATGCTAAAGCATGAAAATACTTACATCGTACTCCGTGCCAAAACAGTAAACTAGTTAGCAAAACATGCGTGATCCTAGTTCATGTTAAAAATGGCTAATGCAACGCATACAGGATGTATTTAGGATAGGCTCGGCTAACCCTAAAATGGCATGTGAAATGCAATCATTTGATGCACGTATTCAAGTTAGATTTGAAGTACAAATGTAGTTAGCGTGATGCGCCGAGCCCGGTGCATGCAAGACAAATGAATGAATGCACGCATGCATAGCATAAGGTATGCTAATTTAAACATGCCCTAATCTACCATCATAAGCGGGTAAATAAAAGGGAAGAAAGAAATGGGGATTGGAAGACATGCACACACACGCACCCACACTTATTACAGATTCGCCCTCGCTCGGAGGGACCAAAAGAATATACAAATTAATTAACCTACAAGCTAATTAATTATTACAGACCCCTTAATTAATTAACAAATTAACTAAGCTAAGGAAAGTAATAAAAGGCCTCGGGAAGCGGGTCCAATGTAATGCATGCTCGGGTTCCACTCGGAAGCGCATTGCCATGCATAGACTGCCTCTGTTTTCCCTACTCTGCCTCTCTGAAGACTGCCAAAGTCTCTGAATTGCTTCCCTGAACATTGGGAGACACCACCGGCTAAGTAGAATCTCCACCGGCAGTGGGATGTGGTCGCCGGCTGTTGATGAAGCCATCGGCCATCTATTAACTGCCGGTCGGCACTAGGTGCGGTCGATCGGCAATAAATTCCTGCAGAACCTGTTTGACAGCAGTAGAGGACAGAGCTTTGCATGGCAATGCAATTCAAGCCATGTATGCACCAACCAAGCCCCTTATCACGTGTATGACATCAAAGGGACATAGTTTTTGGTTCTCGGACCATCAATCACGCATTTCCATGCGTAATGGCCCAAGGGACCAAGCGTGCACATTTTCATGTCAAATAAAATGCAAACAAACAAGCAAAGGCCCACTCCCTATCACTTGATCAAGGGACAAGGCATGCATGCCCATGCAATGCAACCTAAGCATGCAATCTAAACATGCAACATGAGCATACAAGCAAGCAATGCAAAACATACATCAATCATGCAAGGCATGGACAACGATCATGCAAGACATAGGGCAAGCATGTTAATATCAAGCATGTGAGATGTGATCCAAATGTACAAATATGCAAGGCATGCAATATCACACAAATGGGACCAAGCATGTAACAATATACAAAGTAAGCATGCAACACAAGCTAAGGGAGGGACTTACACTAGTCGGACAGCCCAAAATTAGGTCCAAAACAGTGGCCAAAGCTATGGAAGTGAGGTCCAAAACACACACACACATGCATGCAAATATGGTTCAATTCCTAAGGCTCACCAAAGAAGCATTGAGCTACACTTAGTACAACCACACATGGCATGAATTAAATGACTAAAAACAGAATTTTAGCATATTAAAACAGGGCCCAAAGATCACTTAGATGGCATCTAAATGACCTAAATTCAAAGGCATGCACAAATGCACTTTCAAGGAGCATGAAACACAAACTCTTGAAGCATCAAAAAAAAGCTATGAAATGCAAGCATATAAGCATGCTAAGTGGACTAAAATGACATGGAAAATGGTCCCAATCCACTGAAATGAAGCAAGGATGCATGCTATACATTTACACACTTAAGGCTAACAAGCCAAAAATGCAAAGGGGCTATACTAAGCATGCCAAAGTCGACCCAAACAACTAAGGACAGACCTCAATCATGACACAATAAGCACAAAAGCTTCACAAAGCCAAGCCTAAAACATGCTAGAACAATGGTTTACAACCTAAGGCATATTAAGGCAATCAACAAGGCATTACATGGCATGTATGTTAAACTAACATGGTGTACCAAAACCAACACACAACAATGTTATATCATGGCATAATAAGCATAAAAAGCAGCTATGGCATGATTAACAAACACTCAAACATGATGCTCCCTCAAGAGGCCAAAGAATGCCCTTTTCATGGACAACAAGGAGAGGGGGTGGCCCTCTCCTTCTTGGGACTTCAAGGTACCATCCTTACCACTGAAATCCCTCAAGATTTCAGTGGTGAGGAGGCCCAAACACCAAAGTCCCGGAGCTCACTCAAAATAGCACAAAATGGGGCCTCTCAAGGCTTAAGAGGGGTCAAACACCTCCAAACCACAAAACACTCTAAACAAACTATTTAGAGGGCCCAAAAACAGAACTTTTTTGTGTTGTACACTAAGCTCAAAAAATAGTTTTAAGATAGGCTAACAAGCTATGCAAAAATGGGAGAAAAGGGACTAGTTTCTTACCCTTGTTGACCTTCTTCACAAATGATGATCTTGTTGCCTCCTTGAGCTCAAACCAGCTCCAAAGCTCCAATATCAGACCTCTGGCCCTTCAAGAACCAAGAAAAGGTGTAACACTATGTGTTTGTGTGCAATAGTAAGCCTAAACACACACAATACAAGAGAATGAGAGATATAGAGATAGGAAATATATATAAACCCTAACCCCAATCCAAAGCTTCCTCTGAACTTTTCTAACCCTAAATCTCTAACCTTCAAGCCAAGAGAGGAGGGCTTCTCTTATAGAGGAGCCAATCTTGTAAAGCTTACAAGTTAAGCTAACAAGGAAGCCATCCCTCCATAAACGTGTATGGAGGGGAACAAAATGCAAGACAGCTGTCTTAAAATATCTGCAAAAGCAGATGAACAGTAGTCGGCTGCCCAAAATTGCCATTTTGACAAAATGGACTACCGACCGGCAACAAAGAGTGCCGACCGGCAATATACATTGCCGATGGCAACAAAACACCAGCCGATGGCATCTAGCCATGGCCGGTGATGTGTGGGGATGCCTCACAAGGCATTCCCTGCCCCTCCAAGGCAAAACACAAGTGTTTGGTGCAAAACCAGACACTAAACAATCGAGTTCGGAGACCCCGAGGCAAGGCACGTAGCCGAGACCTCCGGGAACTCCAAACGAACACAAACATGGATGATCACCGAGCGTTCAAAGGGTGACGTCCAAGTCTTGAGGACGGTCAAAAATAGGGTGTCTACACCGCCATACCATCTTTGGTCACACCACCTACACTTAAGTTGAAGCCACTGCCGGCCACACTCAAGTATGCATTTTTAGGGCCCCAAGATACTTTACCAGTCATCATTGCATCTGACTTGACTACAGAGCAGGAGAGTCAGTTAATGAGTGTTCTCGTGGCACATCGGAGTGCTATAGGGTGGTCGGTGGTTGATTTGAAAGGGATAGATCCCTTCATGTGCATGCATTATATACACCTAGAGGAGGACACCAAACCTTCTCGTGAAATGCAACGGAGGCTTAATCCCAATATGAAAGAGGTGGTGAAAAAGGAGGTATTAGAATTGTTGGATGCGGGTATTATATACCCCATCTCGGATAGCAAGTGGGTGAGTCCCACACAAGTGGCGCCCAAGAAATCGGACATCACTGTTATTGAGAATGAGAGAGGAGAGTTAGTCCCCACACGAACCACTACTGGGTGGCGAGTGTGCATTGATTATAGGAGATTGAATTCCATGACTAGGAAGGATCATTTTTCTTTACCTTTTATTGACCAGATCCTAGAGCAATTAGTGGGGCAGGGTTTCTATTGTTTTCTTGATGGCTACTCGGGCTATAATCAAGTCCCGGTGTACCCCGCTGACCAGGAAAAGACCACTTTCACTTGCCCTTTTGGCACTTTTGCTTACAGGCATATGCCCTTTGGGCTATGTAATGCACCGACGACTTTTCAACGGTGTATGATGGCCATTTTCTTGACATGGTGGAGAAATTTTTAGAGGTTTTTATGGATGACTTCTCTGTGTTTAGGCCGTCTTTCGAGGAATGTCTCCAGAACTTAACCAAGTCCTTATTCGTTATGTGGAGAAAAACCTAATTTTGAGTTGGGAAAACAGCCATTTTATGGTTTGTGAAGCTATAGTGTTGGGACACATCGTGTCCCCTCGAGGCATAGAGGTTGACAAAGCTAAGGTTGACCTCATTGCAGGCCTTTCTCCACCCAATTCTGTGTGTCAAATTAGGTCTTTTATAGGGCATGCAAGTTTTTACCGTAGGTTTATCAAAGACTTTAGTAAAATATCAGATCCTTTGTGTAGTTTACTTACTAAGGACATGCCTTTTATCTTTGATAAGGCATGCTTGAAGGCTTTTGAAACACTAAGAATGGCCCTTACCACCTCCCCAATCATGAAATCACCAGATTGGTCACTTCCCTTTAAAATCATGTGTGATGCCTCAGATTATGTTGTTGGGGCTGTGTTGGGTCAAAGGGTCAATAGGGAACCATATGCTATATACTATGCTAGTCGCACTCTCTCGGATGCACAATTGAATTACACTACCACCGAGAAAGAGTTGCTAACTGTGGTCTTTACCTTAGATAAATTTCGGTCCTATCTCTTAGGTTCCAAGGTCATAGTCTTCACTGATCATGCCGCTTTGCGGTATGTACTATCAAAGAAAGAGACCAAACCTAGGTTAATTAGATGGATTTTGTTGCTTCAGGAATTTGACCTAGAGATCTGAGATAAGAAAGGATCTGAGAATGTGGTGATAGATCACCTCTCTCGAATCCTTGTTGAGTATACTAGTGACCCTCTAATTTTGCATGATTCGTTTCCGGACGAACAACTCCTTGTGGTGTCTGTAGACACCCCATTTTTGACCGTCCTCAAGACTCGGACGTCATCACTTGTGCATTTGATGATTATGATTGCATGTGTTCATTTTGAGTCCTCAAAGTTCTTGGTGGAGTGCCCTACCTTTGAGCCTTGAAACCTTAGTTGTTTTGTGCTTGGTTTTGGACCAAAACCTTGTTGTTTCTTGCCTGGACCTTTTGGTGACCTATCGGCCACCACCATGGGCTGTCGGCCATGGATGATGGTTGTCAGCCAGAGGTGTGGCCGGTCGGCCACCAATGCCTTTTTCCAGATATTTGTTGACAGCTGTACCAGCTGTTAGCACAATGAGCTGCATCTCTCTACACGTGTATGGTGAGATGTTTCCAAGCTTAGAGGGTATTTTTCTATAAATATGGGGGTTCCTCCCCCATTTTGAGGGGTTAGCAATTTTGGAGCAAAATTCTCCCTCTCTCTCTAGATTTTTCTTTCTCTCTTGCAAATTTGTGTGTGTATGCTTGGTTTCTCTACACTTTAGCCTACACCTCTTAAACCAAATCTCCTTCTCTTTGAGCTGAGGTTCCTTGAGACTTGTTTTGAGCTCTAACAAGTAGTTTTAGCTTGGATTTGTGCCTAGAGTTGCTCTTTGCTTCAAAAGGTAGTTTACTTGCTTTATTCACTTGTTTTCTCATCTTTTTAAACTGATTTGAAGCTGGTTTTGAACCATAAAAAACTCTGCTTTTGTGTCTTAAAAGTGGTGGTTTAAGCCACTTTTTTTAGTTAGGGGTTGTTCATCATTTTTACTTGTTTGCTTATTTAGCTTTTGTGCTCTTCATTCATCACTTTCAAATCAAATTTTTTGGGCCTTTTAACCACTGAATTTTAGAGTATTTTCAGTGGCCAAAAACTTGTTTTGAAGTCCAAAATTAGAGGGGTTAACCTCCCCTTCTCATGTCTTGTTTACATGCCTAGTTAACTTTACATGTTAGCATATTTTTCTAGCTTAACCTAGCTCAAGTCCAGCATGTTTTTGCTTATAAAATAACATGTTTTAGCTCTGTTTTGGGTTGGTTAGCTTGTTTGAGTCTTGTTTTGCATAGTTGTAGTGTTAATTCCTTCACTAGTTTAGTGTTTTAAGGCTTTAACCATATTTGGTGTGAGTTGGTTGCATGTTTTTTTAGTGCTTTTATCACTCAATTTCAGCACATACAATCTCTGCAACCTCCCTCATTTCTTCACTTTTTCATTTGTTTTGAGGGTTGTTTCAACCTTAGGGTTGTTTCAACCTTAGGGTTGTTTAAGCTTGAGGTTGAGGCTTATGCCTAATGGTTTAATACTCCTTTGAGGGTTCATTACCAACGGCATAAAGCTTCCCTCATGTCTTGAACTACCCCTTGGTTGACACTTCTTTCACTTTAGAAGACACTCACCAATGGACAAATTGACTAATGAATGGTTTGGTAACTAAAATGAGTAAATAAAAATTGACAAGTAAAAGTGTGCAAGATAAGCATTCTTCGTGTTGCATTGCATGTGTTCAAATCGGACGTTAGTTTGAACACAAGAAAAATGGAACATTTCATACTTAATAGTGATGAAATGTGTCATTTTCCTAGGTCACCATTGCCCTTGATCATGCATGATAGGGTGATGGTCATTTTGGTCTTGTTTGTGTATTTATTGAACTTGTACAAACTTGGTTCCTTAGCCATCATGAATGGAAATTCCTTGATTGATGGTTTGAGGGCCAAGAGTTTCTCTCATTTGAGCTTGTGTGATGATAAGGAGGGTAAACAGTACAAACAACCTGTGAGAATACACTGTTTTGCTCTATTTTGCTCTCTGTTGCAGCCTGAAAGTGTGAACCAACAATGGCCGACAGCCACATCAGTGGCCGACCAGCCACCAATGATAGCCGACCAGCCACCAATGATAGCCGACCGACCACCATTGGTAGCCGACCGGCCCCTTGTCCCCTTTGTCGGCCATCAATGATTTTTGTACAGTGTGTTCCTGAGGTGGAACAGAGGTGTTCTGGAAGTTGGCACAATTTTCAGTGATCAAATATGTGCAAACAGAGGCTTGCAATAACAAAGCAGTGGCTTTTTCGGGTGAAGGATCTAGCATCCATGCATTCCTCATTTCTCGGAATTAGCTAGTTGGTTTAATTAGCGTTAGATCAAGCATGTGCTGTAATTAATTAGTTGTAATTAATTAAGTGTTGTAAATAATTAGTTAGTTTAACTAGTTATTCAATTTCGGTTTGTAATAATTAGTTAACTAGAATAGTTAATTAGTTTTCGGTTTATAATAATTAGTTAGCTTAATTAGCGTAGCTAGTTGGTTAGCTTATTCATTCGAACCCTCTTTCGTGAGGGCGTAATGTTGTAATAAGTGTATGTGCGTGTGTGTATGTCTTCCAACCCCACGTCTTTCTCTCTTTTATTTAATCGCTTTTGATGGTTAGATTAGGGATCATATTTTAATTAGCATATCGCATGCTTCCATCCATTCATTTGTATTGCATGCACCAAGGCTCAGCGCATCATTCAAGCTGTATTGTCATTTCAATAATTCTTTGAATACGTGTTTAAACGCATGTTATCAAATTGATCCATATGCCATATTAGTAGCCGAGCCTATTAATTGCATATTGCATGTGTTGCATTAGGCATTTTGTATAGTTAGGATCATGCATCTTTCTAACTAGTTTCTGTTTTGGCTTGGAGTACTAGGTGAGTTTTTATGCTTTAGTATACTTGCGTAAGTGTGAATGCTGCCATGATTAGCATGCTTTCCATCAGGCTATGTGCTTACTTGCTAAACTGCATAAATACTTGTGGATGAAGGCTTGTTGTTTGAATTGGAACAATTCAACAAATGCGTGTTTTAGGCCCACTTTGTTGTGGCAAATCATGTTTTAAGCCCACTATGTTTGGTGGCAAAATCTGCATTTTTAAGCCCACTTGAGGTGGCAAATTCAAACCATTTTCGCAAACAAACATGAGTTGAATTGTTCCAAGTCTTGCAATTTTAGTCTATACTTGCTTGTGTGCGTCATATAGTAAAACTAGTTTAATAATCAGAATAAGAGCACGTAATGTTTATAAAACATCATATCATGATTAGTAGAGGCCGATCTTTGATTAGGCAAGCGGGGGTGCTCAATTCATGACCTTCCCCTCTTGTACCTAAGTTCCCGAGTCGAGGCAACTTTGGTGATGACGGACATGTGGCCTTCGGCACGAGTCAAGGTTTCCTAAATTTCCCCCAAAATAAAATATTTAGGTGGTGACTCTGTATCTAGCAAAGCAGTCCAATTTTGGCATTATTTGATTTAAAATTGATTTTCAAAAAAGTTTGCCGAATTTGGACTCTTGGGTGATTATCAGTTTCACATTGCACTTGTGAGACTAGATTCAGAACTGCGGGAGTCCGAACTGTGAGGCCTTCTTTTTAACCTTTTCCGAAAGGCAGGGCGCGGAAAAAGGCGAGTCCACAGTTTCTGGTGACACTGCTAGGGATTTAGAGAACTTGACTCGAACTCATGATATGTTGTTTTATCTATACTTATGTGTTTCTTTGCATTTGCATTTGCATCGGTGCGCTTAAGTCACAGTGTTTGCCATCTGCTATTCTTGAACGGTTTGCTGGAGGCTCGCTTGGAAAAACTTGCCAAAATGCTAACCGGTTGTGGACTCTGTCACGATGGGAACCCAACCCTTGGATCTGGACTACCACTGTACCGTTTGATCCTCCTTTCACTTCTCGGTGTTAGGTGCGAGGGATATATTAGGTAGTCTTGTTGAGGTACCCTTTTTGACCAATCGACCTAGTTGCATATCGGAAGCCATAGAGACTGTTCCAAACTAAGATAGGTTGCTCACCCGAATAGAGGAATTGTATGAAACTGCTTGTTTTGCGTAATGAATCCCTAGCTCCTGACGAAATTAGGATAGGGTAACCCTACTCCATCATAGGGGTGTTTTGGCTTTCACTTACTTGATATGTGCTTTTAGAGTGAAACTCTACAGGAATGTATGTATCAGCTGAAAGTCTGGGTATCAGTTTTGGGGCAGAAATTTGGGGCAGAAATAAGTGTTGAGTACAATTGTCTAGCTTATGATTGCAATTGTGTGTTGTTTGTCTCTGAGCCGAGGTGCTGTGCGATTTCTGATTTTTGTTTCTTTTTGCTTTATTTTTCTTTTTGGAAGGTAGTCTTTCACCATTGTTTCAGACGATTTTGTTACCCCCCAAGCACTTTGGACCCGAGTTAGAAGGATTTGCAGATCCGGGGATCTAGTCAGGGGATAGCTAGTGTTTGTTTCACTCTTGCTGGTTACAAGACGGAAAAGGATTAGGCAGAATTCACCAATCCAACAGTCACCTTTTGCTTCGCCTATGCCCAGTTAGGCTTAGTCATCTACTTCTACTCCAGATAGAGAGCATTCGCCAATTTTGATAGCTCAAAACCCTCCAGTCAGCATGGAAGATATGCTTCGTCAGCTCCAACAGACTATTGAGAACATGCAGCTAGATGCTGCCTGCCAAGCTGAGACCACAGCCTGCCAAGCCGAGGTTGTAGCCCGTCAAGTAGAGGTAATAGAAAGGCTTTAGCAACAGCAGCCACAATCGGAAGTGACCTCAACATCTCATGCACCCCCAGCAGGAATTCCGACACCTGGGGTCACAATTAATGTCCAGGAAAATGCGAGCATTCAGGCAGAACCGATCTCACCTCAGACCTCCAAGGTACCGGTTTACCTGATAGAGGCGCTGTTTGAATTCGAGATTGACCCTACCGCATTGAAGGTCAGCAGGCTAGAAAAACTCTTCAAACGGGCACACGGCGTAAATTCCTGATATTGAGGATGACTATACTGATTCGGTAGTGACTTTGCCAGATAGATTGAAGATGCCGCATATAGACCGGTTTGACGGTTCCGGGGATCCTATGGTCCATCTACGGTTATTCTCTAATATCCTACGACCAATGGGTCTTACCAGACTACAGAAGCTGTCGCTCTTTGGCCGGACCCTGTTGGGTATAACGTCCATCTGGTATGCTAAGCTTGAAGACTCTGTGAAGAGAAACTAAGAGGAAATGACTGAGGCCTTCATAGCACAGTACTCATATAATACTCAGATCGAGGTCACTACTCGTGATCTCGAAGTGACCCGTCAGGAACCGAGAGAGGGTTTCTCGGATTTTGTGACCCGATAGAGAGCCAAGGCCTCTACGATGACTATCCGGCCGTTTGAAAAGGACCAGATCAGAATGATGGTCTGTAACTTGCAAAGAAGGTTATTACAGAAGATGATAGTCTTGCCTTTGTCAACTTTTGCTAAGTTCCATGAAATAGGGGTGCAAATTGAGGATGCAATGAAGTAGGATATGATAGACCATGAGAAGGAACAGCCCAAAACGTCCTTTACACGCAGCTCCAATACAGCCACGATAGGTGGCACTTTTACACGGCCTTCGGATGTGAGCATGGTCACCACCACGCCCAAGACTGTCAACCCTTTTGCCAGTACATCCAATACAACTTCCTAAACCTTAAGCCATCAGGCCCGAGGCCAGAGAGTCTTCACCCCACTCTATATGTCTCTATCTACGGCGTTAAGGGTCCTAATCAAAAAGGGGCATCTTAAGTCGTTAGAACAACGCCCGCTACCCAATCCTCTCTCTCTGAAACACAACCCGGCCAAATACTGTGCTTTCCACCAATAGTATGGTCATGATACTGATCAGTGCTTCAGATTACGTCATGAGATTCAAGATCTCATTGACAATAAGGTGATAGCACCTCCTAAAAAGCCTAACGTCACTACAAACCCTCTCTCACCACATAACCAAGTCCCTCCACTCCAGCAAATAAACCTCATCCATACACTGACTGTTCTTTACGACCCCAGTAGATACATCACCCCCTCTCACCTGCCTAAGCTGGCTTTGTTCATCCCTGAGAGCAAAGACTTGTGCATGATGAACGCGTCCTTACCCTAACCCGAACCTGTGGTAGTGACAATGGAAGATGAATGGAGGTTAGCCTTGGTGGAGAATGCCACTCCATTGCCTGAGGGCTTTAAGGATTTGTCTGGAGGGATATACGACCCGAGTTGTTATGTTGTGCCAATCAATCAAGCTAAGCCGGAAGTGGTGCTGCCCACTGGAACGGAGGTCAGTGTAGTCCGAGAAGATGGACCAAGTCAGGGATTAGATGATCTGGCCAACCTAGAGGAGGATATAGACAATTTGCAGTTCTTTGATGAGCAAGATCAAGGAGATGTGCATATTAACTGGTTTGATCTGAACGGGTCAATAGACAATTCTGGGTGGCTAAGTGATGAACCTGATGTAGCTGAGGAGACTGAACCGAAGCCTGGAGAACAGAAAGTGGGAACCACTATGATGGCCGAAACGGCCAACAAGAAAGGGAAACTACCGGAAGTCACTGGTAAAGAACAGCTGACTCAGGAATTGGGTATTGTAAGCACTGTACATACAGAACAAAAAGCCGCGCTGGAGCGATTTGGGCAGGAAATGAGTGGAAGTGATCAGGAAGCT
Organism: Camellia granthamiana; assembly: GCA_036172215.1. Lineage (NCBI taxonomy): Eukaryota > Viridiplantae > Streptophyta > Magnoliopsida > Ericales > Theaceae > Camellia > Camellia granthamiana. The sequence goes on along the minus strand of CM069904.1, from coordinate 147,362,073 downwards.
GGAATAGCTCAACACCCCATCGGGAATATTATTGTTGAGGGAACACTTAGACTGGAACTAGATAATTGCTTGTCGGTTACCAGAGGTATGTGGTAGGAAGATGATGACCTGCACCTTGCCCACACTGATGAGGATTGGGGTGAAGGTATTCCTGACAATACCTGGTATATGGAAGAAGTCGACCATATGACAAAAAGTGGCTGATATTTCAAACCACCGCATCTAGACCAACCTGAGGCATCCGGAAAGGACAAAGAGGTAGAGAAATAGAAGGAAAAACAATTAGAAGAAGAGGTTGTACTGAAACAGTTGAAGAAGATTCTGGCTGACATATCTATCTGGGGGTTGCTTATGGCCTCATGAGTACACAGACAAGCTATACTGTTAGCGATGGATAAAACAAAGTTGTCCATCGACACCACTCTGGAACAACTGGTAGGATTAGTCTTCCTAGGAGGCGTTGCACCAACTTTGACCTTTTCCGATAAGGAGTTATCGCCAAAAGGCTCTGCACACAACAAGCCTCTAAACATATCCGTAGAGTGCCGAGAAAAATGGGTGCCAGTTGTATTAGTCAACACCGGGTCAGCAATCAACGTCTGTCTGTGCCGCACAGCTTATGCTATTGGCCTGAAACCGGTCAATTTTGTGCCTACAACCCAGGTAATTCGGGCATACGACAATACAAGTAGAGAGGTGATGGGGACAGTGCAGATCAAAGTGCAGGTTGGACCCGCGCAACAGGATATTGAATTTCATGTCCTAAATGTTCCAGCCACTTTCAACCTACTACTTGGGCGACCCTGGCTACACCAAGTAAGAGTTGTCTCTTTCACCCTCCACCAAATGCTCAAGTACTCCCATCGAAAATGGATGGCCATAGCCTTCGGGAATTCATCTATACATCCTCTGTCAGAGGTCACTCCACCTGTATTGGAGATTGTACATGGCGAAAAGGATGTGTTTATTTCGGGGTTTACCTTGGCTGAGGCTCGGGTGGTGCAGGATATCTTGGCTGTTGATGAGAGCCTATATGTTAGTGCCCAATCTGTATATTTCATGAATAAGTTACAACACATGCACAGAATGGGATTAGGCAAGAGTGGTCGGAAAGGCGTTACTGCATTGGCCGAAGTGCCATATAACCCTCATGCCTTTGGTCTTCGCTATACGTCTACCAAAGAGGACTGGGTGAGAAAAGGGAAAGAAATGGCTGGAAAAGCCAGAGCAAAGCAAAGTGGAAAGCACTATAAGCTTGTGCACCCACCAATCCGGGGAACCCTAAATGGCTATTTTGTTCGGGAGGGAGAAGACTTCCCATTTTGCGGTTTCCCCGAACCTTTGTTCAACTCTGAGAAGTAGAGGGTTCCCAGCTTTGAGATTTTCTTCAACTTGCAGCTGCAAGAGAGCGACACAGAGGAACAGGCTGAACTAACTGCTGAGGCTGCAAAGAGTACAGAAAGTGATTCCGACAGCAGTGAACTTAAGGTAGGAGCAGCACTGGCGTGTCTCCTTTCGGATCCTCAGATCAACCCGGAGAGCTTGGGAGATGACCTAACCATTTCCATGATCAGAGACCAATTAGGTGTGGACCCCTCCGGTGGTATCTTGGATGCATCTAACGCACCGTCCCTCACTTGGTAACTGGAGGAGGGCTTCCTGTCTAGTAGCTCTGAGTCAGGTAATGAACCAGAATCTGATTCCACAGAGTCTGCGGAGTCAGAATCAGATTTCGTTTCTTCTGAGTCTGGGTTCGGTATTCCTGGGATTGATAACCCGGATGCCAAAGTTTTGTCCAGGTCATTTTTTTCCTTTTCTTTTGAGTCAGTTGTAATTGAGGAACTGGATGAACTGGACTTTGTGAATGAGAATGCCACTGCAGGTTTTGAGTATTTCTCTGTGCCACTTGTATATTGCATTGATCATGACTTTCAAAATTTTAGTGAAAATGACGAGGAAGGAATTCTTCTGGTTTTGAAACATTTGATTGATCGGGAAAAGGAGAAGTTTGTAAAGCCCCTTGTTGATGAAATCATTCCAATTAATGTGGGTACTGAGAAGGATCCGCGTCTGGTCTAGATCGGGTCCACGTTGTCTTCCGAGGAACGCGAGCGCTTAGTCGCTTTATTAAAAGATGTCAAAGATGTTTTCGCGTAGTCCTACGAAGACATGCCTGGAATCGATCCTGAGATTGTACAGCAACAGATCCCCCTTGACCCCAAGGCTCGACCCGTCAAGCAGAAGCTTCGGAGAATATGCCCGGATTGGGCTTTGAAGATTAAGGAAAAGGTCACCAAGCAGATAGATGCAAGGTTTTTGCTAGTATCTTAGTATCGGACTTGGTTGGCCAACATTGTTCCGGTGCCGAAGAAAGATGGCAGAATTTGGGTGTGTGTGGATTTTAGAGATCTGAACAGAGCCAGTCCGAAGGACGACTTTCCTTTACTGCACATTGATGAGTTGGTGGACTTCACCGCAGGCCATGCGTTACTCTCTTTTATGGATGGATTTTTCGAATATAACCTGATTTTGATGGCACCCGAGGATAGAGAGAAAACTGCTTTCACTACGCCGTGGGAAACCTACTGCTACAGGGTGATGCCGTTTGGGTTGAAGAATGCTGGGGCCATCTATCAACGGGCTGCAACCACAATTCTACATGATATGATCCACAAAGAGGTCGAGGTGTATGTAGACAACATGATTGTCAAGTCCAAGGAAAGAGAGGGCCACTACACCGCCTTGAAGAAATTCTTCCAATGGAGTAGAGAATATCGATTGAGGCTGAATCCACAGAAGTGCACTTTTGGCATAACAGCAGGGAAAATGCTGGGTTTCTTGATCACACAGAGGGGCATCGAGGTAGATCCTTCCAAAATTAAGGCCATCCTAGAAATGCCACCGCTAAGGACTGAAAAGGAGATGTGAGGCTTTCTGGGTAAAGTGCAATTCATAAGACGGTTTATTTCAAAATTAACCTTGACTTGTGAACCACTATTTGGTCTTCTGAAGAAGGGAAAGAAGTTCTAATGGGATGACCGATGTTAGTTTGCTTTTGAGCAGATCAAGTAGTACCTTCAAAACCTACCCGTGTTGTCGTCGTTAGAGCCGAGGAAGCCGTTGATTTTGTATCTGTCAGTAACAGACACAACAATGGGATACATGCTTGTTCAGGAATCTGAAGATAGAGTAGAGAAAGCCATCTATTACCTGAGTAAGAAAATGCTGGACTATGAGACTCGTTACACCCTGCTGGAGAAGGCTTGCTTAGCCTTGGCATGGGCTACTAGGAAATTGAGGCATTACCTGTTAGCTCACTTCGTAATTTTGATCTCGAGATTAGATCCATCAAATATCTCTTTGAGAAACCAGCGCTTACAGGTAGGGTAGCTCGTCGGTTGCTTTTTCTCTCCAAATTTGATCTGAAATATGTCACTCGCAAGTCTGTTAGGGGGATAGTGGTAGCTGAGTTCCTGGCAGATCACCCAGTGGGAGGGAATGAAGCGATAGAATACCTATTCCTAGATGAAGCTATTCTGCAGGTCAAGGAAGAGATTTGGACAATGTACTTTGACGGAGCATCTAACCAATACGGTTATGGGATAGGGATGTTCCTGATAACGTCCGATAATTCCCATATACCTTTAGCTTTTAAACTCTAGTTCAAAGTATCTAACAATGAAGCAGAATACGAGGCGTGTATCACTGGTTTGGAAGCCGCCCTGGAACTAGGGGTAAAAAGGTTGGACATCATCAGGGACTCGAACCTGGTTGTGTCTCAAGCAAAAAGAGACTGGAAGGTCAAAGAAGAAAAGAGGAAGATCTATCACTAGACCTTGGACATTCTGATTCCTAGGTTTGAGAAGCTAACCTTCACTCATCTACTAAGAGAGAACAACAGGTTCGATGACGCTTTATCAACTCTATCTTCCATGATAGACATCCCATTTGGAGTCCGGATGCGTCCGATCATTATTGAACAGAGATACACGCCGACCTACGAGTTGATCGCTGCAATAAATGAAGTACAAAATCAAAACCCTAGTATTATGATATCTGGAACTTCTTGGAAAATGAAGTTTATCCACTGGGGGCAAATGCCAAAGATAAGAGGGCAATACGGCGGATGGCCGTTCAATTTATCATCTGCGGGGGTAAGTTGTATAAGAGGGGTCATCTGGGAATGCACAAGCTGTATGTTGAAGCAGAATAGTCAAAGTGCCTAATGGAGGCCATCTATGGGGGAAAGTGTAGAGCACACATGAGCGAAGTAATGCTAACTCGGAAGATTTTCAGGCAAGGTTACTACTGGTCTACCATGGAAGAGGATTGTATTGGTTTTGTTCGGCGATGCCACAAATGCCAAATTCATGTAACTCGCATGAATATCCCGCCGTCGAAACTGTACAACATGACTTCACCCTGGCCTTTCTCAATCTGGGGAATTGATGTCATTAGGACAGTTACACTGAAAGGGTCAAATAGGCATGAGTACATTCTAGTGGTAATTGATTATTTCATGAAATGGGTGGAAGCTCAGTCTTATGTAGTGTTGAAAGCAGCGCATGTGGCTAAGTTCATCCATAATAACATTATTTGCCGTTATGGAGTCCTAAATGAGATCATTTCAGACAATGGCTCTCATTTTAAGAAAGAAGTGATCAACTTATTGGAGAAATACAACGTGGCTTTTCATAAGTCATCTACATATCGGCCATAAACCAACGAAGCTGTTGAAGCCGCCAACAAGAACATCAAGCACATTTTGCAGAAAATGGTTGAGACTTACAGGGACTGGCCAGACAAATTGCCATTTGCTCTTTGGGGCTACAGAACTTCAATTCGGACATCTACTGGGGCAACTCTGTATTCTCTGGTTTACGGGAAGGAAGCTGTTTTGCCAATTGAGATAGAGGTTCCGTCACTGCGAGTTATGGCTGAGTGCCAGATAGTAGAAGCGGATTGGCAACAGAGCAGGTTCGAGGAACTAATGCTGTTTGACGAGAAGAGGCTGAAAGCACTGTACCATGTTCACGGTTATCAATGTAGGATTGCCAGGGCTTTTAACAAGAAAGTTAAGTCTCATAATCTTAAGGAAGGGGATTTGGTGCTGAAAGACAACCGAGCTTCCATCCATGACCCTAGGGGTAGGTTCAAACCCAATTGGACTGGTCCTTACATCATCAAAACCATTTGGTCGGGTGGAACTGTTATTCTTATAGACCTAGATGGCCTAGAATTTTCCCAACCAATCAACATGGACAAGTTGAAGAAATATTACTCCTGAGAGGCTCGCTAGGCTGAAAACTTGAAAAGGCGACCTAGGCAAAAGTTAGAGCACAAAAAATTAGAAAAAAGAAAAACTGAGCTCGCAAGGTTGAAAACCCAGAAAGGGTGGCCTTGGCAAAAGTTAGAGCGCAAAAGGAGAGCGTTAATACCCAAGTGAACCCGAATTGAACTACGTAAGGCATGATTCCCATCTTCAGGATACGTAGGCAACTTCATTCTGAAGTCCGGCCGTAAAAACCTCCAAATCAACTATGTCCATATGTTTGATCAAGGCATCATTGTCTGATTCGTTGTTTGAAAGATCGGTTGTGATCCTTACTCTGAGAGAAGAGCTGATTATAGTGTTGAGCAGTGCAATTCAGTCTAAGGGAAATTTTCCATTTCTGGATTCGAGTTTGTACATCGCGAGGATAGATTCCATATGTGTCAAGTTGTGATCCTTATCGAAAATGATTTTGAAAAGTTTTGATAAAAGTTGATTTTGTTCAAATTAATCTTTTTACAACTTAGACCATTTTTGGACTAAAAAGAAAATTTTCAGTGCCCACAACTTCAATTTCATTGATTTCAATACAAAGTTCTCCAACTCTCGATACAAATCAAAGTTGTCTTTATTACATTCAAAAGGAAAACTTGAAAAGTTAGATCAAAGCAATAAACTTGGGCATAGATGAGTCAGGTGTTCCTGTGTCCCCTCCCTGCGCTTGTGGAAGCTTCCGATGCTAAAGTAGGCCCGATCTATGCTTCTTTTTCAAGCCAAGCCAGGCATTCGTTAGAAAAGACGTAACTGAAATTAGGGGCAGGAGCCAGAAGCTCTCTCGTACTCCATGCAGTGGGATATCGAGCCAATTGTGAACCTCAGATTGGGAATGAAGCCGGGTACTCTATTCCCTCTTCTGGGCAAGTCTGGTCATGTTCGAACTGACGCCTAAACCAGAACGAAAAGTAAAATACGCAGTGTGTCAGGCCAATTAGTTGAATGCCGGGTTGCCGAGCCATGCTGTAGCTTATCTCAGACAGATTAAATCAGGGACAATGTCAGCAGCAGGCCTGTTACACATCCAATGGCACCACCACCCCTCGTTCGGGAAATCAACTAGCCGTTGGCGAAAGAAATAGCCTCGTGCTGAATATGCAGGGCAAGAGTCCATTACCTTCAACCTGTCCATGAGCCATATCTGGGGAGAGATGAAAGAAAAGAGAGATTAAAGAATAGAGAGGTGTATGTTGAGAGAAAAGTAGAGCATGAATGCCGAGTGATGTGAAAAACACATGTGAGAAAGAGTGGGAAACATTACCTGAAGAAGTAGTAGACTTCCTGCAAATTTGTTTGTCTCTCTCCGATGGAAGGCATCTAAGCCCATTAAAGTCTCGTCCCGTACCAAACCAATGCAACTCTTGCCCTCTCTCAAACCTTGTGCCATTTCAACTAGTCGAATGCTAGACCCGCCAAAACTAGGGGCAATGAGGAAATGTGGTAGCATGCACAAACAAAGCGCGTGTTGCGAAAACCTCGCCAAAGAAGATCACCTCGGTCATCAGCGTCAAAAAATCGATGAATCAAATTGGGGATATCCAGCTCTCCGTTGTGAACCAAGGATCGGGCATCGTGTAAGATGAGCCCACATATCCTTCCCAAAGCTTGGATGTGACCAAAACGAGGTTGAGGCAAGATTTTCTTATCGCGTTGGGTCTCCATTAGCACTTGAAATTCTTCGGTTGTCGGGCATATCTCCTATCCCCCGAAGCTAAAGACATGCGTAATTGGGTTCCAACATCTAGCTGCGGCATGTAGGAACGAAAACAAAGCAGAGAACGACTCAATGGGAATAATGCATTTATGTCGAAACCCTGGAAATTCAGCTTTTCCGAGCCATCTAAAGTTGCAATCCAATTCGAGAGTTTTTCGGTGAAGAATGGCTCCATTTGTGAAGAGTTTGCAGCTGAAATGAAGAAAACACGAAGTCTGAACCTTTTATAGAAGATAAAGCAGTAAGTGGAAGCCAGGTGTCAACATTCTGGAAGTTCCTCACATTGGTGGTCGACCGGCCACTAGTGATGGCCGACAGACCACCTTAGTAGCCGACTAGCCACCATTGGTGGCCGACAAAGGCCATTCATGGCCAACAGCCCTTTTTGCAGACCTACTATCCACCTTTGTGCTGAGAGCCTTTGTTTTGTTCTACTCTTTTTATATGTTAAGGCCCTGTTTTGAGTCCTTTTAGTTTTAGCAAGTTTGTTGTGTTGTATTTAAGTTGTTTATCGAGCTGTTTTGTTCATCAAGTTGTTTTGTTGTGTATCGAATTGTTCTGTTGTTTATCGAGTTGTTGTTTTTTTATTTTCGAGTTGTATTACTTGGTTTATTTCAGTTGTTAGTCGGTTTATTACCTGATTCAGACTGTTGTGACAATATAAGTATTCGATTTTCAATATCAAAATTCAATCTCATTTTCATGCAATGCGGTGCTCATGATGCAAAATACAACACTTTTTCAAAAAAGCTTGGTTTTCATTCTGATCATGGTTGTTTTTACAAAAAAGTGCAGTACAAGTTTTTAAAGAAAATAAAACTGTCTAACGCTGTACAAAGTGCTAACACTACTAATAAAAAGAAACTCAGCAAAAATATATAGATCAGCGCCAGCTATCTCAGGCTTAAGAGGCCCTCTTCGTCCTCTTCCTCGGTGGAGCGGACTCTGCAGCATTGTCTCCATCTACGCCGCTGTCTGAACCGGAACCGGAATCATCGCTGCTCTCTGCCTTAGAACCTAGCTCAGTAGCATCGCCACTAGCAGAACCCGAGCCGGCATCATCGTCTCCACTCTCGGATGACTCGGCATGTTGACTCGCTGCCTTCCTTGGCCTCGCTAGTCTCACTGTCATCCTCGTTCAGAATAGGCTCGGAAGGGCCACTCTCAGCTTGGGCACTCCTAGCTCGGCCTCGACTGCGTGCTGGAGCCTATCTCTTTCTCCCTGCTGCCAGAGGGGGTACTGATGGTCTTGGTGCTGCTGTTGCTGATGCTGTCAGTAAGGGTGGGACTGAAAAGATAATTGTCATATGTCAGCCGCAGTATGTGCATCAGATGCAAGTATGGTGTGCAGAATGAGTATATACAAAGGTCAGGTACAGTGTATGAATTCAGATGCAGTGTATCAGTGCAACGTGGCGCAATTTTCAGTTGAAATGTTAGTTGCAGTGTGTCAGTGGAAATTTGATGACTGGAATGTAAAAAAACTAAAGAAATGACCTGAATGTCGTGGAAGCCGAGCAGTGCCTCCCTCCTCAATATCATGCCCTCGAATGAGGCTAACAGCTTTAGCAGATCCTCGATGTATCTAGGAGGTGCCTACAAATGCATTGGAAATTATTAATGTCTAGGAGGAACAAATATCAGAAAGAAATGAGGAAACTAAAGAATGAAGTATGTACCGGTGGTGCATCAAGAGCCCTGACGCATCTATGTCCCGCTGCGGAAGGCTCAATCGGGATCTGATATGCCTCCCCAGTATACTGCCAACATGTGAGTGCAGTAGATAGCTCTAGCCAACCGGTCCTCTGCCTCGTCTGGGTGGCCCCTCTGCCATGCGCCCTGGTCGCCCTGGGTATTCTGGCTCTCTCTTTCGCAACTGGGGCTCTCATCCCCCCCACCTCCGCGAATGCCGGTCAAAAGAGGCATGAGGTGTGTCTCGATGAATGTAGCATAATCACCCTTCCCCAGGAAGTAATCAGTGTCCAAGCCTCTGGTAAACTGGATCATCTCCTGGGAGGTGAGCTCCTCTGTAGCTCTCATAGATGGTGGAGGCGCCATGGGAACTATCGGCTGCGGCAAGACCAAGGTCTGGCGTACGAAATGCTCACCTAAAAACCAGGCCTGGTAAACTAGACCCTCGAATAGAAACTGGAAACGGGTGGCCCCCTGAGCTCCAGCAAATTGGTCCCCGACTCCCGCAAGCATCGTCACCCAAGGCTGCCACGTGATTTGTAAATAGAGAATGTACAGCTTGTTAGTTGCTATTGGAATATTACAATATGAATTAGTGCTGAAGTAGAATGAAAATAACAGTGAATTTTGAGTTACCTCTGCTGCGGTCACAGTGTCGAAGTACCGGCGGAAGAATGAAAAAGTCTCTTGTGTCCTCCGCAGGCATCTCCCGTCATACCGTGAGAGTATGGCATGACAGGAGGCATCTCCACCTCTGGCTCTGGGGCAAGGGCCGGGAAGTAGGCATATACCCAAAGTTGCAAAAAGAAAAGGGCCATATTGAGTGCATAGTAAAACATAGGAAATGCAAAAAGCAGAATGTGTGTACGATGTCCAGAGAATGCAGAATCCAGAGAATGCAGAAAGCAGAGAATATAGAATGCAAAATGCAGAAAGCAGCATGTGTGTGCAGTATACAGAAAGTACAAGTGTTAGTGCAGAAAGCAGCATGTGTATGCGGTGTATAGAAAGTGCAAATGTGAGTGTAGAAAGCAAAATGTGTAGTGCAGAAAGTACAAGTGCAAAGCAGAAAGTACGGCAGAAAATGCAAAGCAGAAAGGGTAAAACATACCTCTCAGGCTCTCCAGTAGCCATCGATCCTGTTCTCGCTCCGGCAGGATGTCGAGTTCATGTATCCATATAATGTGGCAAGGCCAGCACCGCCCGAGTCATAAACACGGACCTGAGACAAGTCCACCAGTGCACTTAGGAGATATAATCCAACAGTGTTCGCTTTGTCTGTGAACAAAGTGGTGCCGAAGAGGAATATCAAGAAGCCACGAGCGTAATGCTTGGCCTCCTTCGGGGTCACTGGCTCTCTTCCTCGAAGCTGCTTTACAAACCAGCTGTACCGAACTGTCCCCAATCAGAAGATAGGTGGGTGCGCTCCTAGCAGATAGATCCATGCCGCCTCCCACTCACCCATGTCTGCATCATAACGGATCGGACGACCCGCTACCTCTATGCCAGTGAGCATAGAGAAATCGTATGGAGTCATCGTCATCTCTCTTGCGGTAAAGAAGTGGAAAGAGTTGGTGGTATCCCACCACCTCTCTACCAATGCTCCGAGTAAAGGTCGACTCGCTATGAGGAGTGATAGTCCCATGTAGAACGAGCCGAAGCCAGCCTTATCAACAATATGGCAGACACCATCGGGGAGCTCCATACACCACTCCCTCGTGGATGTGGCTCCGTAGCCTCTGATAAAGTGGAAATCCTCCTATGATCAAAACAAGCAAGTAACAAGGCAGTGTAAAAAATACAGTGCAAGAATATATTTGAAATGAGCAGGTGAAATGCAGTGTAAGAAATATAGTGCAAGAGTGTGGTTTAAGCAAGAAAGGCAAGGTATAGTGAAGAAAACATGAGAATACAGTGTATACCTCGGTGGCGCCATAGGATAAATGGAAGGTCGGCTCTTGTAGCAAAAGGTCCTCTGGTGCGCCTCGCTCAAACCTCCTGAAATGCCAGACACTCTTAGGTGGTTGCACATATGTCGGAGGGTCATATGTCGTCGAGTCGAAGGGTCGAACCCTCAGTGGTAGTAGCACAAGCTCGAGCTTTGCCTCCATCCCTGGAGACACCCAAGGTGGAATCTCTAAGGAAGCTCCGTCGTGAGGAACGTCATCTGTCATCTGGAAAAAAGATGAGAAAAGTGGCCGAAAATGAGAAAAATGGGTGAAAAATACCAAAAGTCAACTCTAAGAGAGAAAAAAAGGGAAGAAAAAGTCAAAGCTCGGGAAAAGGCACGGAACCCAGGAAGAACTCAAGGGAAACAAGCCTCAAGTGGTGAAACTCCAAGAAAAAGCACCGAAATCGAATTTCAATCGGTTCAAAACGGAGTATACAAAGAGGATTTAGCGAATCAAATGTGCGTGGGGCGTTGGAAAACGCATATAAAGCTCGGATCTAGAGAGGGAAAGTGTCTAGAGAGAAAAAAGAAGGATTTTCGGCTATGGAGAAGTGTGGAAATGAAGTTTGGGTGTGTTTATTTAAAGACTCGTGGTGAAATGACCAAAATGGGCCCGAATTGTTATCGGTGGCCGACAGTGTATAGGGGTGGTCGACAGGTGGCCGATGCCCTCCCCTGGTGGCCGACAAGTGCCCAGTGCTCCTCCTTTGAGTTTTGATCTTGTTTTGTGTCTTCATTTCTCAAGTAGTGCGAGAAAAGTTCACTTTTAAGTGCGAATTGCCTTTGCGGAAGCTCCAAACCGTGTCTTCAGTACATGATGTTCATTGCTAGTCGACACAAACGAGGTGTATCCTTTTAAAACATATTACAACTCTTCCGAGAGATAAATCGGAAGTTGCGACTGAGTTGGTTTGATCAAATATCCTTTTGTCATTGCATGGAACGTACATCTCTTTGTCGTTGCATGGAACATGCATTTCACATATACTGTTGCATAGAAGGTGCATTCTGTTACGTAGAACATGCTGTTAATCTGGCATAGAACATGCATTATATGCTGTTAATCTTGCATAGAACATGCTGTTAATCTGGCATAGAACATGCATTACATGCTGTTAATCTTGCATAGAACATGCATTTCTCTATTGATCGTACATAGAACATGCATTTTATACTGTTGCATTGAACATGCATTCCAATGTGGCATAGAACATGCTCCGGCTCTCGTCGCATAGAATATGCTTCTGTTTTGTTTCTCGCATGTTTTGCATGGAACAGGCCATTAACATTATATCTTCGTTATTTGTCTTGCGTAGAATATGCATTCTTACTGTATTGCACCTGTTAAGTTTCTTTCTTATGCAGGCAAACGATATTGTATGTACGGTTCATTCAGAGGTGTTCCAGGTAGAATCACTTGTACCTTTCAAACCGTCCTTCGGTTAAAAACATTTGTGTGCATCCAGATGTTCATCACCTCTCTCGGTTACCATCCCTCCAGTTAAAAGCATTCGGATGTGCCCCAGTGTTTACATCACTCCTTTTGGTTAAAAGCATTCGGGTGTGCCCTGGTGTTTACACCACTTCTTTTGGTTAAAAGTATTCATGTGTGCCCCGGTGTTTACACCACTCCTTTCGGTTAAAAGCATTTGGGTGTGTCTTGGTGTTTACACCACTCTTTTTTGTTAAAAGCATTCAGGTGTGCCCCAGTGTTTACACCACTCTCCTTTTGGTTAAAAGCCTTCGAGTGTGTCTCGGTGTTTACACCACTCCTCTTTTGGTTAAAAGCATTCGGGTGTGTCCCGGTGTTTACACCACTCCTTTTTTGGTTAAAAGCATTCAAGTGTGTCCCGATGTTTACACCACTCCTGTTGGTTAAGAGCATTCGGGTGCGTCCTAGAGTTTATACCACCTTTTCCCGTTGCGTGTGAGACACGCTGGGATTGTTTGTTTTGGTTAAAAGCATTCGGGTGTGCCCTAGTGTTTATTACCACTCCTTTTCGTTAAAAGCATTCGGGTGTGTCTCAGTGTTTACACCATCCGTGTTTTCTTCCACGTGCAACGCGTTAGGATCTTGTTTGAGATTTCTAGTGCGCTCGACTGTCGCTTTTCGGTTTTTTCTACGCATCACATAGTTAAGCTTGCATAATTTTCTTACATCCTTTCTGTATGAAATGTGGTTCAGTCTGTAATTTCCACACGTGGCGTGTTTGCTTACTTTCATGTTGGAGCTGTTTTACCTTGTTTCGGTTTGCTTGCATTGCATTTGTATTCAAATGTTTCATTATAGTCTCATTGCATGATCATAAGTTATGTCCCTGCATCATGCATATCATTTGCATCTTGCCCTAGAACTACGCTGGTTTGATTCCTTGCAAAGGGATACGTAGGCAGCCTGTGGGCGCAACCGTTTTTGTTTTGTTTGTTTGTTTGTCCAAGTCTTCGGCCTTGTCAAAAATAAGTCGTCTTTGGGTATTGACATTCACTCCCGTTATTTCATGACTTCCGAGTTTTGTCAAAGAGAGGCAACTGTAGACACCCCATTTTTGACTGTCCTCAAGACTCGGACGTCATCACTTGTGCATTTGATGATTATGATTGCATGTGTTCGTTTTGAGTCCTCAAAGTTCTTAGTGGAGTGCCCTGCCTTTGAGCCTTGAAACCTTAGCTGTTTTGTGCTTGGTTTTGGACCAAAACCTTGTTGTTTCTTGCCTGGACCTTTTGGTGACCTGTCAGCCACCACCATGGGCTGTCGGCCATGGATGATGGTTGTCGGCTAGGGGTGTGGCCGGTCGGCCACCAGTGGTGGCCGATGGCCACCAATGCCTTTTTCCAGATATTTGTTGACAGCTGTGCCAGTGTGGACTTGCCCTTTTTCCGCCCCCCGCCTTTCGGAAAGGGTTTGAAATGAAAGGCCTCACAGTTTGGACTCCTGCGGTTCTGAATCTAATCTTACAAGTGCAATGTGAAACTAATAAACACTAAAAATTCCAAATTTGACAAACCTTTTTGAAAAATCGATTTTAAATCAAATAATGCCAAAATTGGACTGCTGTGCCAGATACAGAGTCGCCACCTAAATATTTTTTTTTGGGAAAAATTAGGGAACCCTGACTCGTGCCAAAGGCCACATGTCCGTCATCACCAAAGTTGCCTCGGCTCGGGAACTTGGGTATGAGAGGGAAAGGTCCTGAAATGAGCACCCCCGCTCGCCCGATCAAAAGATCGGCCTCTACTAATCATGATATGATTTTTATAAACCTTATATGCTCTTGTTCTGATTATTAAACTAGCTTTACTATGTGACGCGCACAATCAAGTATAGACTAGTCGTAAGACTTGGAACAATTCAACTCACGTTTGTTTGCGAAAAATGGTTTGAATTTGCCACCCTCAAGTGGGCTTAAAGATGCGAATTTGCCACCAAACATAGTGGGCTTAAAACATGATTTTCCACAACAAAGTGGGCTTAAAACTTACATTCGTTGAATCGTTCCAATTCAAACAACAAGCCTTCATCCACAGGCATTTATGCAGTTTAGCATTTAAACACATAGCCTCATGGCAAGCATGCTAATCATGACAATCACACTCATGCAAGTGTGTTAAAGCATAAAACTCACCGAGTACTCTGAGCCAAAACAAAAACTAGTTAGAAAGATGCATGATCCTAACTATGTGAGATGCCTAATGCAACGCATGCAATAATTCAATTAATAGGCTCGGCTACTAATATGGCATATGAATTGATTTGAACAATATGCGATTAAACATGTATTCAAAGATGATATTGAAATTGTAATGCAGTTTGAATGATGCGCCGAGCCTCGGTGCATGCAATACAAATAAATGGATGCAAACATGCAAGCATAAGGTATACTAATTGAAAATGTCCCTAATCTAACCATCAAAAACGATTAAATAAAAGGGAGAAAGACGTGGGGTTGGAAGACATACACACATGCACGCACACTTATTACAACATTATGCCATCGCGAAGGAGGGTTCGAATGAACAAGCTAACCAACTAGTTATGCTAATTAAGCTAAACTAATTATTACGACAATTGAAACAAATTAACTAACTTTATTCTAAGCTAATTAAGTACAAAGCAATTAAACTAATTAATTAGCTACCACTACTTAACTAAACAAAGCAATTAAATGGCCTCGGGAAGCGAGGGATGCATGCATGCTCGGTTTCTCCACCCGAAAAAGCCACTGCCTTGCCACTGCGAGCCTCTATTTGCACATTTGAACACCAAAAATTCTGCCAACTTCCAGAATACCTTTGCTCTACCTTAGGAACACACTGTGCAAATTTCATTGGTGGCCGACAGGGGGCCTGTCGGCTACCACTGGTGGCCGGTCGGCTACTGGTGGTGGCCGGTCGGCCACTAATGATATGAACTCCTCTTTTGCTGCAACATAGAGCAGACAGAGCAAAACAGTGTATTCTCACAGGTTTTTGTGTACTGTTTACACTCCTTATCATCACACAAGCTCAAATGAGTGAAACTCTTGGCTCTCAAACTACCAATCAAACAATTTCCATGCATGATGGCCAAAGAACCAAGTTTGTACAAGTTAATGAGTGCAAAACAAGACTCAAAAAGGCCACCACCCTATCATGCATGATCAAGGGTGATGGTGACCAAGGAAAGTGGCACATTTCATCACTTTTGAGTATGAAATGTCCCATTTTCCTCGTGTTCGAATTAACGTCCGATTTGAACACATGCAATGCAATACGAAAGATGCTTATCTTGCCTCTTTTACTTGTCCAATTTTGTTTACTCATTTTACATTACCAACTCATTCTTTAATCGATTAAGTCCAAAAGTGAGTGTCCTCTAAAAAAAAGAAGTGTCAACCAAGGGGTAATTTAAGGCATGAGAGAGATCATGCCGTTGGTAATGAACCCTTAAAGAGGATTAAACCATTAAGCATAACCTCAATCTTAAGCTTAAAGGATCCCAAGTTTGAAACAACTCTTAAAAGCAAATAAAAGAGTGAAGCAAAGAGGGAGGCTGCAGAGATTTTAAGTGCTGAAATGAAGTGCAAAACAACACTAAAACATGCTATCAACTCAAAAGAATGATGATTAAAGCATTAAAACATCAAGCTAGTGAAGGAAATAACACTATAACTATGCAATACAAGCCTCATCTGAACTAACCAGCCCAAAATAGAGCCAAAACAGGTCAAAACAGAAGCAAAAGCATGCTGGACTTAAGCTAAATTAAGCTAGAAAAACATGCTAACATATGAGGCTAACTAGGCATGCAAACAAGACACAAGGAGAGGAGGCTACCCTCTCCAATTTTGGACTTCAAAACAAGGTTTTTACCACTGAAAAACCTTTGAAATTCAGTGGATAAAAGGCCCAAAAAAGTTATTTTGAAAGTGATGAAAAGATGGCACAAAAGCTTAAAAAGCAAAGAGACAAGAAGGGTGGACCCCCCCTAACTCCAAATAGCCTCAAAC
This sequence comes from Camellia granthamiana, assembly GCA_036172215.1. Classification (NCBI taxonomy): domain Eukaryota; kingdom Viridiplantae; phylum Streptophyta; class Magnoliopsida; order Ericales; family Theaceae; genus Camellia; species Camellia granthamiana. Next base: position 147,345,904 of record CM069904.1, on the reverse strand, counting down.
CACCATTTTTAGGTTATAAAAACAGAGGTTTTTACAGTTGAAAATGAGGCCAAAACAGTTTGAAAAGATGGCAAAACAAGTGTACAAAACAAGCTTAAAGGACAAGTGTTATACCTCTTGGAGCAAAAGCACAAAATAGGCAACAATCCAAGCCATAAACACCTTTTAGAGCTCAAAAAGGGGTCTCAAGTAACCTCAGCCCAAAGATAAGCAACTTTGGTTAAGGGTTAATAGGCAAACTAGAAGTATATCTCTACTTGTATGCACAAAATGGCAAGAGAGAGAGAAATCTAGAGACAGAGAATTGTAGAGAGAGAGGCTCCCAAAATTTCCAACCTTGAAAATAATAGAGAAGGTCCTCTATATATAGAAAAATGAGAGCTCAGGTCGAAAATATCAACATGGGACAGCTGGAGCAGTGTGAAACAGCTTGAGGGAAAATATCTGCACAAAAAATGACTTTTTGCTCTAATGGCCGACAAAACTCACTCTTGGCCGACACATGGCCGTCAAACTCCATTTGTGGCCGCCACATGGCCATCAAACCTCACTAGTGGTTGGAAAGCAAAAACTGGTTTCTGACCCCGACTTCAAACAGGCATATCTCCTTCATCCGGACTTTTTTGCAGGTCATTCTTGAGTCTAAAATGAAGCCCTGGAAGCCTTCTTTGCAATGGTGGCAGCCTCACAAAAATTCCAAGTGTGCAAAACGATATCGTTATTTCAATGAAGACTGCTCAGTTTCGGTCCTAACCGGATTGATGCCCAACTTCAACCAGCCATATCTCCCTCATCTGGACTCAGCTTTTGGAGATTATTGAGTGTAAAAAAAAGCCCCAGGAGTCCATTTTCCGATGGTGGTGGCCTCATAGCTGAAATCCAAGTGTACATAATGATAGGCCTGATTTAGTGAAGCTGCTCAATTCCCTCTTAACGGTTTATGCCCAACTTCTTTCCCAACTTGGTTTCTTCTCTCTCCTCCAATTTTCTTCAATTCCAAACCTCTAAATAAGGTGTTTTGAAATATTTTTCAAAGATTTTCCCTCTCTTTCATTCATTTCCACTTTGTCCTTGCTCGGTTTACTGAAAAGCGCAACATTTAACGAAATGCGAGCCTCGGAACATCGTAAAAACTTTTTTCAAAAATATTTTGAAAGAGAGGATTTTAAGATCTAAAATTGTTTTGGTGAAAAAGGTTTTCGTCCAAAAATGGGGTGTGAGGTTGGGATTTGACGCTCTCCTTGCCGAAGAAATCGAACTTTTGCACAACATAGCCTTCATCCTGCCTTCATCCTCGAACAATCAACCTGAGGCCCCCAAGTCTTAAGGGCGGTCAAAAATAGGGTGTCTACAGCCAGCTGTTAGCACAATGAGCTGCATCTCCCTACACGTGTATGGTGAGATGTTTCCAAGCTTAGAGGGTATTTTTCTATAAATATGGGGGTTCCTCCTCCATGTTGAGGGGTTAACAATTTTGGAGCAAAATTCTCCCTCTCTCTCTAGATTTCTCTCTCTCTCTTGCAAATTTGTGTGTGTATGCTTGGTTTCTATACACTTTAGCATACACCTCTTAAACCAAATCTCCTTCTCTTTGAGCTGAGGTTCCTTGAGACTTGTTTTGAGCTCTAACAAGTGGTTTTAGCTTGGATTTGTGCCTGGATTTGCTCTTTGCTTCAAGAGGTAGTTTACTTGCTTTATTCAATTGTTTAGTATACTTGTTTTCTTATCTTTTAAAATTGATTTGAGGCTGGTTTTGAACCATAAAAAACTCTGTTTTTGTGTCTTAAAAGTGGCGGTTTAAGCCTCTTTTTTTAGTTAGGGATGGTTCACCCTTTTTGCTTGTTTGCTTATTTAGCTTTTGTGTTCTTCATTCATCACTTTCAAATCAAATTTTTTAGGACTTTTAACCACTGAATTTCAGAGTATTTTCAGTGGCCAAAAACTTGTTTTGAAGTCCAAAATTGGAGGGGTTAGCCTCCCCTCCTCATATCTTGTTTGCATGCCTAGTTAGCTTCACATGTTAGCATGTTTTTTTTAACTTAACTCAGCTCAAGTCCAGCATGTTTTTGCTTCTGAAATAACATGTTTTAGCTCCATTTTGGGCTGGTTAGCTTGTTTGAGTCTTGTTTTGCATAGTTGTAGTGTTAATTCCTTCACTAGTTTAGTGTTTTAGGGCTTTAACCATCATTGGTGTGAGTTGGTTGCATGTTTTTTTAGTGCTTTTATCACTCAATTTCATCACATATAATCTCTGTAACCTCTCTCATTTCTTCACTTTTTCATTTGTTTTGAGGATTGTTTCAACCTTAGGGTTGTTTAAGCTTGAGGTTGAGGCTCATGCTTAATGGTTTAATCCTCCTTTGAGGGTTCATTACCAACGGCATGAAGCTTCCCTCATGCCTTGAACTACCCCTTGGTTGACACTTCTTTCACTTTAGAAAACACTCACTAATGGACAAATTGACTAATGAATGGTTTGGTAACTAAAATGAGTAAACAAAAATTGACAAGTAAAAGTGTGCAAGATAAGCATTCTTCGTGTTGCATTGCATGTGTTCAAATCGGACATTAATTTGAACATAAGAAAAATGGAACATTTCATACTCAATAGTGATAAAATGTGTCATTTTCCTAGGTCACCATTGCCCTTGATCATGCATGATAGGGTGGTTGTCATTTTGGTCTTGTTTGTGCATTTATTGAACTTGTACAAACTTGGTTCCTTAGCCATCATGCATGGAAATTGCTTGATTGATGGTTTGAGGGCTAAGAGTTTCTCTCCTTTGAGCTTATGTGATGATAAGGAGGGTAAATAGTATAGACAACCTGTGAGAATACACTGTTTTGCTCTCTGTTGCAGCATGGAAGTGTGAACCAGTAGTGGCCGACCGGCTACCAATGATAGCTGACCGGCCACCATTGGTAGCCGACCGGCCCCTTTCCCCCCTTGTCGGCCATCAATGATTTTTGTACAGTGTGTTCCTGAAGTGGAGTAGAGGTGTTCTGAAAGTTGGCACAATTTTCAGTGATCAAATATATGCAAACAGAGGCTTGCAACAGCAAAGCAGTTGCCTTTTCAGGTGAAGGATCTAGCATGCATGCATTCCTCGTTTCTCGAGATTAGCTAGTTGGTTTAATTAGCGTTAGATCAAGCATGTGTTGTAATTAATTAGTTGTAGCTAATTAAGTGTTGTATATAATTAGTTAGTTTAACTAGTTATTCAATTTCGGTTTGTAATAATTAGTTAACTAGAATAGTTAATTAGTTTTCGGTCTGTAATAATTAGTTAGCTTAATTAGCGTAGCTAGTTGGTTAGCTTATTCATTCGGACCCTCCTTCGTGAGGGCGTAATATTGTAATTAGTGTGCGTGCTTGCATGTGTGTATGTCTTCCAACCCCACGTCTTTCTCCCTTTTATTTAATCGCTTTTGATGGTTAGATTAGGGATCATATTTCAATTAGCAAATCGCATGCTTACATCCATTTATTTGTATTGCATGCACCAAGGCTCGGCGCATCATTTAAACTGCATTGTCATGTTAATAATTCTTTGAATACGTGTTTAAATGCATGTTATCAAATTGATCCATATGCCATATTAGTAACCGAGCCTATTAATTGCATATTACATGTGTTGCATTGGGCATCTTGTATAGTTAGGATCATGCATCTTTCTAACTAGTTTCTGTTTTGGCTTGGAGTATTAGGTGAGTTTTTACGCTTTAGCATACTTGTATAAGTGTGAATGTTTCCATGATTAGCATGCTTGCCATGAGGCTATGTGCTTACTTACTAAACTGCATAAATGCTTGTGGATGAAGGCTTATTGTTTGAATTGGAACAATTCAACGAATGCGTGTTTTAAGCCCACATTGTTGTGGCAAACCATGTTTAAACCCACTATGTTTGGTGGCAAAATTCGCATTTTTAAGCCCACTTGAGGTGGCAAATTCAAACCATTTTCGCAAACAAACATGAGTTGAATTATTCTAAATCTTGCAATTTTAGTCTATACTTGCTTGTGTGCGTCACATAGTAAAGCTAGTTTAATAATCAGAATAAGAGCACGTAATGTTTATAAAACATCATATCATGATTAGTAGAGGCCGATCTTTGATCGGGCGAACGGGGGTGCTCAATTTATGACCTTCCCCTCTCGTATCTAAGTTTTTGAGCCGAGACAA